>QKWP01000109.1:98692-130146 GCA_003550325.1 Gigaspora rosea
TTATTAATCAATGGAATTAAAAACAAGTTCACAAATCAAAGCATACAAACTTATTTACTATTATTTTATTCGAATTAACTTTTCATTTAGGCGGTGAGTATAAAGAACGTTTATTAATCAATGTAATTAAAAACAAGTCCATAGATCAAGAACATAAATTTATTTAAAATAAAATACGATATTTTATTATAAAGAAAATCTGAATATGGGATATGTTCATATTGTAATTATAATAACACGTCTGAAGCATGGTGTCTGTCATGTGATCCAGATATAGCTATTCGAAGACGAATACCGATAAGTATAAATGCAGAGATTGATGATTGCATCAGAGAATTTCAACTTAGAATCTTTAGATATGAGGATGTATTTGATTGGATTCCATTTGATAGATTATCAGATGTTAAAGAAATCGGTAAAGGAGGATTTGGTTCCGTATACAAAGCAACCTGGTTGGATGGCAAACGGGAAGTTAAAAAAATTAAAGATGGTGATAGCTATATCTACGAGAGAGCGTGTGAACATTCCAGCATTGTCGCACTCAAGACATTATCTAGTTCTAAGGAAAAGGAAGATAATAATTTTTTAAAGGAGATAAGTTAATTTATTGAATTTATAACTTAAATAATACATAATTTATTAAACTAATTTATTTTTTAAAATAAAGTTTAAAAATCTTCTAACATGCAAATTAAATGCTAATAAACTTGCAATATATGGAATAACGAAAAATATAAAAACAAATGAATACATGATGGTATTTCAGTATGCTGATAAAGGGAGCCTTAATAAATATTTAAGAAAGAATTTTAACGAACTTACATGGCAAACTAGATTACAAATTCTTATATTTCTTATGAGTTGGCAAATATTCATTACTTTGCAGGATTACATTCACGCAGATTTTCATAGTGGTAATATTTTGCAAGGTCAACATACTAATGAAAATGTGCGATCTTATATTGCAGACCTAGGATTGTCAAGGAAAAAAGATGAATGTATTTCTGAAAGTGATATTTATGGTGTCATGCCTTATGTTGCTCCAGAAGTTTTATTAGGCAATCAACAATTTACACAAGCAGCAGACATCTACGGATTTGGCATTAGGGAAGTGCCGTTTATTACGTAATTTCGAGAGGGGGGGGTTAGCAGTCTATCACGTCTATATATTATATATAAAAATTATTATTGGCTGCTAATTAGATCACAGGGAGGGAGGGGGTATGACCTCCTAATAAAAATAAATTACGTAATAAACGGCACTTCCCTTATCATGGCAGAAATATCAACTGGTCAAAGACCCTTTGATGGACATAAATTCGATTCAAATCTTGCAGTCAAGATTTGCAGAGGATTGCGGCCAGAGTTTGCATCTGGAACTCCTAACTGCTATGTTGAATTGGCAAAACAATGTATGCATTCTGATCCACAAGAACGCCCTAATGCTATGTATATTTATCGTAAAATTTATGGTTGGCTTGAGGATAATGAAATTAAAAAGCAATTCTTAGATGCAGATAAAGTTGTTAAATCATTACTAGCATCAAAGCACCCTGATGAAATGTACACAAGCAAACTTATTAGCACAAAATTAATTTCAAATGAGTTTAAAAGTATTTATTTTTTATCTGATTTATTAAGAATTATACTGTATTTTAATATTAATGCAAATATTATTTATTAGGTTTGTGTCAAACTGATTCTACTGATTCTGCTCAACTTGATCTTGACATTGATAAATCTTAAAAAGTTTTAAAATTTGGATACAAATAACTAATGAATATTTTAAACAAAGAATTTTTATCTTATAAGTTGATATAGTTCTCAAAATTTAAAATATCTCAAATAATATACTAAATTCTATAGCATTATAGAATTCTCTATATGTAATAACAAAATAGCTGATATATTAGAAATCTTAGTATTTAGAATATCTATATAATAATAAATATTTGCATATTTGTATTTATTTTATTTATATGTAAAAATCAATATATATAAATAAAACTATTTTGTTTTGAATATTAATTCACTTGACAAATATTCTGCATTTGTAGTCTCAATATAGTAGTTATAGTTATAACCCAATATAATTCTTATAATTTTAGTTGAGTATTCATAATATAATCCAGATCTTAATTTATACATTTTAATTACTTAGACAAAAATTTAATTAAAGCCTTTACTATTTGGATATTAATAACATGGAATGTGCAATATGAAATGTGGAGGGATATTATCATTCAACTTTTTTAATATCGCTATGCCTAATTTTCACAAAATCCTTTTTTGGTAGGGGTAATAAATTTCATTTATTCATTTTTGGAAGGAGTTAAGATTTTTGTATATAAACCTGCATATAGATTATGCTTTATGCTGCAAAGCTAACATTACCTATTAATTATATATGATGCTAATGATTAATGGTACCATTCAATTGGTAAAAACATATTTGTCATGTAATTTTAATTTATGTGTAATTTAATAATCTGTTTTGGAAGATGCGCTTTAGTGTATTTTGTAGTTATCACATAAATTTTTTGATTTTTTGGCATTACTAGTAGAGCTCTTGCACAAGTCAGGAACTAGTGACCTGGATAATAATTACGGATCATGGTATCAACCCGGGTCATAACCCAGGTCATTATATTATATAGAAATTTTAAAGTTAACATTAGCGTAGCAACCCTTGCATAAAATTTATGCAACTTTAACATTAAATCTAATGAGGAATAGTTTGAATTCCAATTCTTTAGCACTTAGAAATAATTATTAATGCTTGGTGTTACTCTAAATTACTTTTCTGGTAAATTTTAGATGTATTAACATTTATTTTTGGTAATTGATTTTTTTTGACTTAACTTTTTCTGGAAATTTTGGGTTTCACAAATTTTTTCAACTAATTGTAATCTATACTCTATTCTCATGATTGTGATTGTGCTTGTGTAAGAGCAGCTGTGCAAACTCAAGCGCTTTCAAAATTTTTCACTTATCTAACATTGGTTGTATATATAGAATAAATTGCAATTGCAAAAGAGGTCCAATTATTCTAAAATGCACAATTAAAATAATGCATATCTTAATTACTAACCTTAATTGGTAAAAAAATATAAAATAATTGCAAATAAATAACAATTATAAAGGAATTCCATTTTATTAAAATGCATAAATAAATTAACAAAAATATTGCACATAATTACCAAATATAAAACAACCACCTAACCTTTAATAGATAAAAATTAATTATAGTTTATAAAGCTCAATAAATGATAAAAATGCTATTTATTCATATGTATGTACTATTTTTTTCACTTATATTTTAAAACATGCACACCTTATAAATATTAATACTATGAAATAACCAAAAGTAGAGTTCCAATCTATAGACATCCAGTGTAGTAAATAGAGATGGGCAATATGCATGCATGGTATGCAAAACATGCAATTAATTCTGGCCAGCATTAAGAAATTAAATCATAATTTTGGCCAAAACATGCATGCATGCATGCAAAAAATTCATGCGCATGTGCATAGCTAAAATGAAAATTTTGTATTTTGCCCATCTCTAGTAGTAAATTTTTTAATTATTATTTTTATTTTGTGTAATTCTGCTTCGTACATAGTTAGGGTATTTTGCCCTAAACAATGTTTTCTTTTTTAGTATATGACTAATATAGGTAGTAGTTTTGGACCCCAGATCTAAGTTCTGAGCCACGAACAATAGGTTTGAACCATAGATCCTGGTCTGGGACCAAAATATTCGAAGTTTAAGATAGTGGTCTTGAACTGTTATAGATTAATAATACAGTTAGACCTCCCTAAGTGCACACTGTTAGGACCGGGTATGAATGTGTATTTATAGAGGGTGTGCATTTATAGAAATATATAAAAAAAATGTATAGCCAATCAGAAAAAAAACTAATGCACATGATTAATAATACTTGTATTCAGGAATGCTAAAACTAGGTAATATTCATATTATCCATAGTTTCATTGTTGAAATAAAGAGAAAGAGTGGAAAAAACAAAATTACTTTAAGATCTGGGGAATCATTTAATCACATGACATAATGAACAAAAAATTTTAACATATCCGCAGATTTTTGGAATTTATTATTAAAATTTCAAAAATCTTTAACAGCGAATAACTTTTGTTCCACCAATCCGTTTTTGGTGAAACAACTACCAAAATGTTCACATTGATGAAACGGTTCTAATGAACTCAAAATCGCTAAAATCCAATCACTGGAACCAGAAATCGTTAACGATTTGTGTCACTCAGGTATTTAAGTATTGATTGGTTTTTCAATTCTTAAATACCCAAAGTGACACAAATCATTAATGATCTCTGGATCCATTAATCAGATTTTAACAATTTTAGATTCATTAGAATCGTCTCATCAATGTGAACATTTTGGTAGTTTTTCATCAAAAACGGACTATGATAGTGGAACAAAAGTTATTCACTGTTAAAGATTTTTGAAATTTTTAATAATAAATTTCAAAAATCTGCGGATATGATAAAATAATATTCTAATCACATGGTCATCCAGTATTTTCATTGGTCGAAGATCACATTCGTGCATTTATGAGGTGCATATATAAGTCTGGGACCACAAAATCTATGCACGTGCAGAGGTTGGAGGGTGTGCACTTATCATTAAGTCCAAAGCTTGGAACCGGGCTAAGGTGTGCACTTAAGGAGGGTGTGCACTTAGGGACAGTGATGGTAAATGACCTGAAATGACCCAAACGACCCAAATTACAAATGACTGGTCATTGGGTCATTTAAAAGGTGAAATGACCTAGTGGGTCATTTGAATTTGATTGGTGGATCGCGCAGGGGCATTAATTCGAATTTTGGCCCGAATTAAGCTTAATTTAGGCCGAAATTCGAAATCACACACTGCACGTTATTTCGCGCTTATACTGTACATTATAATTAATAATTATTCCCATTATGGTTGATTATGGTTAAAATAGATAAGAATCATTTTGCAAATACTGTTTATTATTTTGAAAAGCCTGTCAATGAAGTGACAGGTGATTATTATTGTGAAATCAGATGACTTTATGACCGGTTATGTTCCGGATTTTTTATATATATTTCTTTGTGATTTTTTGTAATTCACATTGTTATGAGTATTGTTAGATCAGTGGCAGAGGTAAGGGATAATGGCTATAATCAAGGACGAATCGTGATATGAAAAAGAAAAAATGAGTATTTAAAGTAAATGGTCTCGGTGAAGAAAGTTATCTTTCTTTTCGCTATTGCTCGCCTTGTGAAGGCTGGCTCTATTGCCCTCCTTTACCCTCCCAAAGCCAAGCAAGTAATGTTGTTATATCAGGCTCCACAGCTGCAGTAGCAGTGCAAGGACCTGTTGTTCGGCTCCACAACTGCAGTAGCAGTGCATGTATGTGGCTCTGCAGCTGCAAGTGGCAGTGCAAGGACCAGTTTTATTTTTGGCTCTGCGACTGCAAGTGGCAGTGCAAGGACAAGGACCATAATAAGAATGAAAACCCGCCTATATTGGCATGAGCATATATGCCGATTCTCTTTGCAGCTATAGGAAGAGTGACGTTTTTTCTCTATATAAAAGCATTTGAATCTATAAGTTGTTTTGGGTTGATCCCTTTATCTGTGGGACATGTGAAGCATTATTGGTAAAGGGTCAGTAGATTTTAAACACACGATACGACAGTTATTGCTGCGTAGCATGTAATAACGGATTTATTTTTTACGATGATCAGTGATTCAAAAATTAATATGTAATTGTGTGACGCATTTGACCTTTAAACAATGGTACAAATAGATTTGATAATCTTTTTTTTTGATGCTTTTAATTCTTTCACTGTGCCCAAGAATATACACTTTGAAATTTGAGGTATTGCCTCTTTAGTTACAAACTGAAGTGTGCGCATATATTATAAGTCTCATAGTGTTATATGTCTAGCCTTTAAAGGCTTTTACTAAATCTTGCAATCAGTATGTGTCAACGAAATTCCAAGTCCTACCTGCCAACGCTAATTCACGTCTGTAATACTTACCAACACTGATCCAAGTTGTCTTTAAATCCTGTAGCAATTTTTCCGGATGGTAGGTTATAATTTAGTATTAAAGTGAAATTCTGAAAAAAAAAATCAAATTAAATTTTATTAGGAAAAAAGAAAGCCAAATACTAAAGCCCGTGGTGATTACTTACCTACTGACAAGGAATTGACAAAATAATTGAGTCTTATATTCCTGAAAATACTCGCAAGGCTACAAAAAAATGGGTGATAGCATTGAATAGGTGGTGAAATAATTATAATATGCAACTTTTTTCTTTATTATATTTTTAAGTATTTTAATATGAGAATTTTGAAAAAGTTGCCGAACTAATATAAATTTTTGTGCAACTTGAGAATTTCGTAAAATTTCTGTTTTAATAAAGTTTTTTGCGCAACTATAAGAATTTTAAAAAAATCTGTCCCATTAAGTCTTGACAATATGAAATTTTGAAAATTTTTGTGCAACTATCAAAATTTTAAAAAATCCTGCTTTCGTACAATCATAAGAATTTTGAAAAAAACTCTATATGCACAATTACCTAATGACCAAATGACCCTCAAATGACCACAGTCATTTGGAAATGACCATGATCATTTGGTCATGGGTCATTTCCAAATGACCCAAAATCTGAATGACCGATAATGACCGGTTATTTAAGGGTCATTTGAGGTCATTTGAAAAATTTTCAAATGACCAGGTCATTTACCATCACTGCTTAGGGAGGGTGCACTTAGGAGGTCTGACTGTATATAAATACAATACTTGAGTGAATAAAAAAGGAATAATTCATTTTACTCAAACAAAATAATTTTGTAGTTCTCACCAATAAACAATAACCCAATTTAACCTTAAAACCTGATTTATTCCAATTTAGCACCAATTGTGCAGTGCATACATAACTATTCTCACACTTTTAAGAGCTACTCATTGTTATAGAGATTGAAACTGTTTAACTATTTAAAAATTGTTCTATAGTTCCAGATATAATTATATTAGTCATAAGCCAGAATTATTTTAATGCTGGCCAAATTAAACGATTAAATGATTAAGAAAAATTTTAAGTGGTTCCAATCCCTACATTGTTATACGATATATACTCAGATATCTAAATTAAAAAATAGATATCTAGTGTTATGCTCAATTTTTTGTTTTATTGTTTTTTATCATTATCATTATTTTTGAATTTCTTATTTTGATATAGTTTTAATGCAGTTAGGTGATTAAAGCTTCAATCAAGAGATTAAATTTCAAGCAAGTAATTAAAACTCCAATCGAATGATTAAAGCTTCAATTGTGAGATTGAAGCTCTAAGTGGTGATTAAACTCTAATTAAGAGATTAAAGCTCCAATAGGCATTGGAATATTTAACTGTTTAAAAATTGCTCTATAGTTCCAGACAAAATTATGTTAGTTATGAGCTGGAATTATTTTAATGGCAGTAAATTAAACAGTTAAACAATTAAACAATTAATTGGTAAATCATTTTTAAAGGGAAAAAATAATAAACTTTATAATAAACAAATACGAAAATTCATATATTTTTTCTATAGTATAGAAATGGACATGCTTATATATAAAAGTTTTTTTTATTAAGTAACATTTCCTAGTTGCATAATTGAAACTTGTAGCTAATTTTTGTGATTCTAATAGTAGTAAAATTATCAAAATCGGTTTGATAGATTATAATATATGAGTATTTTCAATTATTTACTATAGAGTTTTTTCTTAAAAATTAAAGCACACAGTATTCTATTACTATATAAGGTTACTAGTCACATGCCTATCGATCTTTACTATAAAATTTTACTCCTTTAACTATGGACTACTAATTAAATGATTAGAAAAAATTTTAGGCAGTTCCAATCCCTAAGCTCCAAGCGAGGGATTAAAAATATCACAGAAATTAAAGATATATAAGGGTGTAGTTTCAGTCTGCAAATAAAAGAAAGATTATTAAAATAATTGTTAATAATTGTGAATAGAATTTAGTATTATTATAATAATCTGACATATAAATTTTCTAATAAAAAAAAACCTATAACCTGTAATTATGTGTGTTAGTTTTTTGATTTAAACTATTTAACCTTAACCACTATTTGTTTATGATAAAGCTAAATTGGTCCAGAACCCTACAAGCTTTCCTATTAGTTGTAATAAATTGATCTGAAATGAAACTCTACTCTTAACAAATTACTTAAAGGCCAGAAACAAAACTAAAAAAACCAAAATATAAAGAACCTATTCATATCTATAATTATGATTCTTTTATTAATACTTAACATTACATTACGAATTTCAAAATGAATCGAAAGCCAATCACTTAATATTAAACCAAAATTCCAGCAAAAACTATTAGAACAAAATCAAATTTCATTATTACACTAAAACAAAAAAGAATCACAACACAATAAAATAGGAATCAAAAGTTAAGTTACATATTAGCATATTAGAATGACAACAATATAAAAAATATAGATAACTAAATTTATATCATAATAAAGTTGGTAAGCATATTTTGATATTGTCTTGTTATACAGCATCCTAAAATTTTATTGGTTCTGGACTAATTAATTTAGATTTGGCGACCAATTTTGTTTTGACCCATTTGACTCTAAAAATTTGACTCATGACCCATCAAAATGCTGACCCAGGTCATAGCTCCAATTACCAGTCCAATTACATTTAATGTATAATAAAAAATTTATTTAAGGCAAGGAGGTTTAAAATGTTTATCATTAATTATACTATCTATCTTTAACATGTAATTATTACAATACAGTATTTTGTTTTGTAACTATTATATAGTGATATTCTTAAGCATTAGATGATTGAAAGATCGATAATTTCTTGACTAATGCCATAATGAGACACTATTGTTGATCAATATATAATATTGAAGTATTATTATTTATAATTTCGAATTTATTATTATATTATTAAAGATTATTAATTTCAAAAATGATGCAATGCTAAAACTATTAATTATCAAATATATTTTTTAAAATTTTGCTTTTTTGTTATGGCTTTATTGTTTATTTGATTTTGCTATTTGGGGTTTTTTTGAACTTGGGTTTGTTTTTTGCTTATTAACTAGCTTCACTTTAATAATATAATAATGTAAAAATTTACAATATTTGTTATTAAATTCTATAATTACCTTATATATACACATTTGTATATTGTGAGGATGTTGAATGTTCCTGGCAACTAACAATATCTAATAACTAACTACTTTTCTTTTCTAAACTACTAATGCTATATATCTACAAGACTTAAATCCTAACGTAGCAGACAGGAAAGAGGCATTGATTGACTTGGTCTGAGAGTTAGGGCCTTGCTGTGGTGGTTCTGAACTAGAATAAGTATTGCTCTTATATATTTCAGATAAACTTACTTTATTTTTAATAGGTACTGATTAGTATCTTTTTTTTCTTTAGATTGAAATGGTCAATTTTAATTGTGGATTTGGATTACAGTATTACAAGACAAGAGCAATTGGGTTGCCGATCAGGCTTGATGTAATTTTCTGATCCAGTTTGGGAATAATCCCATGTATTGGCAAAGTACGGCAATTAATTAACAGGTAGTTAATTGTACAATAAATAAGGTAATCAATGATCTAATCAATTTAGGTTTTATATAAATTGCTTTTGTCAATTACTAAGCCTTTTATTCTTTTATGTGTTTAGTTAATGAAATTGGATTTTACAATATTCTCAAAGTTACAGTTAATACAAAAGGGATTTTGGATAAATAATAATATCAAAATTTTAAAGATAAGTTTTGTCTTTACTTTCAGTTAAAAAATTCAAGGAAAACAACTACTAACTTTCTACTCTTATTTCAAAAGTTATTCTTGAACTCCACTTGAGTTAATTTTATTTGAATAAAAAGAGGTTATGTATTTATACTTTTATATTACTGCATTTTTTACAATATTGCTATGAATTTTTCAAGTACTAACTAGTTTTTCTAAACTAATTATATTTGATATCTTTAATATTGTTAGTATTACTGATATCTTTACTATTCTAAAGATTTTTATTATACTTGATATCTTTAAGATACTTAATATATTTGATATACTTGATTTCTTAGGATCTTTAAGATACTAACTTTCTTAGATCATAAATCAAGTTTAGAGCAGATAAGGACGTACTATATCTCTAGGGGCTTATAGTATTATATACTATTCTCAAGGGTCCTATACTGTAAACATAAATAATAGTATAACAAAAGAAGGCTATATATATATTTATATTTAAAAAGAAAACTATAATGAGTATTTCAAGAGGCCAGGTACTCTGATGCTTCTTACAATTCTCTCTGTTTTATTTACGAGTTTCACAAGTAAATATTTTATGATAATGCTTGGTACTCAGTAACAGTTAAGTGGTGGGCTTAAGTAATGGTGATGTACTCGAAGCAGTATAACTGTTCTATGCCGTGTCCTTCAAATATATAGTATATTTGTGAAGAAGCAATTAAGTAATTGGGAGATATCATTCTCGATAAAGTGGTTACTGGCTGGGAGGAACAATGTCAAGGAAGGAGCCTAAGTAAAAGGCGTATACTAGGCTTTTAATTCGGTTGCCCAAGCAAAGGGCTCACAACAGAAGATAGTAAACAGCAGAAGCTGTGGTTTCATTGATTTGGTCAGTACTAAAAGAGCACAGTGCTGGGTCCATATCAATTAGGATAAGGATATACTGATCATACAGAATTTTCTGAACAGAAGAGAGGTTCCTTTTTTTTTTTGTTAGTTGGGTGTTTTTGGGTAGAGGAACTACTCATCCTTTTATATTTTTCATTTGTAGTATAGTCTTAATGAATTTTTATTTACAGGTACTGTAAGCACTTTTCCTTCTAACTCCTTTAGTTTGTAAGTGCCCTTCAAGAGATTGTTATGAATATAATATAGTCCTTTCATTTGGGCAATAATTTATGGCTATGTGTACCCATTATTCTTAAATTATAAAGAAGCACCTTATCACCTATTGCAAATTTAGGCTTGGTTTGGATAGATCAATCATGTTGTTCCTTCTATTTTTTCTGTATTACTTTTATTTGATATAATGCTTGTTTATGGACTTCAGTATATCATAGTCAATCTCATACATTCTTTGGATAATTGTTTCATTTAGCAAGTTCAGAATTCACTAGGATGCATGGGTAGCTTGGCTTTCTTTCCATAAACCAAATAAAATAGGGTTTTATAGGTAAAGGCTTGTTTTGTAGTGTGATATGCGGAGAGAATTGAGAAAAGTAGTAGATTCCAGTCAGTTACGTTTACTACTAACCTGTAAATTGCATTGCATAAAATCTTGTTGAAGCACTCTACAAGCCCATTTGTTTGGAGATGATATAGGGTTAAGTACTGGTGTCTAATAGTTAAAGCCACAAGTAACTTATCAATAAGCTAATTTCAAAAGTGGGACCCTTGATTTGACAGTATGTAGTCTGGACACCTATGCCTGCATACTATCATATCTCTTTATAAATAAATTTAGCTACTTTTTAGCATTGTCTCTAGGAATGGCATGGGCCTCGGGCCATTTTGTTATATAGTCAGTTGTAACTACTATATACTAATTGGACTAGAGTAATAGGTAGGGGTCCTTAGGACCCCGAAGAACTCTGATACAACTTAGATCTGAGTTTGTATAATATTAGCCAAATAGGCGTATAAAATAGGCCAAAATTTAAAAAAAATCTATTATATAAAAATGCAACAGTTGATAAATTTTTATGCAAAATTTCTTTTTTAGTAACCTCTGAATTATATCAGAGTTCTTTGGAGTTCTGGTCCTATGATATCAATGCTAATCTAGTAAAAGGATGTGTCAACTAGTATCAGATAGAGTACTTCTTTGATCTTTTCTGTTCCATGCCACTGACAGATCTCACATGTCTTGACTATTCATGTATATCACTAGTGATACCACCAAAATTGATTTTTGAAAAGGCCTATTTCGTCTTCATTAAAGAAAATTAAAATTTTTTATAAAAAAGAGCAAATAAAATTTATATAGATATGTTCCTTATAATGTTGTCTATTTAAAAAAAGTATCAAATAAATTTGTCTTTCAAGTAAAATAGGTCAAAAACAATTTTATCTTCAAATTTTAATTTCGGGTTTTAGAACCCGAAATAATTTCATCCTTATATATATATATCACTATATATTTGGGGCCAGTAGTAGTAATCCTATATTTTATAGAACATGACCTGTGTTCAAAAATAAGCTCCCATTGGGTAGTCATGTGCTAAGGTTAATATATGGTCTAATTTCCCTTCTAGTAATACTTTTAATAATGTCCTATCTTTCTTTTTTTTTATAGGTTCCTGTACTTTATTTGAAATGCTCGACTTTTCCTTTCCAATCATTTTCAGTTTGGGTGGTCGAAGTGGTGCCAAGGTTAATATTGGGTAGTTATAGGGTCTAATACTTTTAATAATGTCCCATCTTTCTTTTTCTTAGGGAAGTGCAGTAAATCACGTAATTTCCTAGGGGGTCCACCATCTATCACGTCCTATATATATAGTCTAAATAGTCAATGATATTGCAGTGTTCATCAAATATATTTTTTTAAAAAATTTTATTTTTCTGTCAAACGTAAAAATCAAAAGTCAATTAATAAAAAGTTCTTTAATACTTATAAAAATTTTGCGATAAGTGTATTTTGATTTGCTGAATAAGGTTACTTAATCGATTTTAATCGATTTGCTTAGTAAAATTTAGACTTTACTATGTAGCAAGTTTGAGTTTGTAGGGCGAATATATTTTTTTAAAAAACTTTAATATTTCTGTCAAACGTAAAAATTATAAGTCAATTAATAAAATTCTGCAATACTCATAAAAATTTTGTAGTAAGTGTATTTTGATCTGCTGCATAAGGTTACTTAATCGATTTTTTCGATTTGCATATAAAATTTAGGCTTTACTATGTAGCAACTTTTGTCAATTGTGGGCAAATATATTTTTTTAAAAATTTTACTTTTTTTGTCAAAAGTAATAATCAAAAGTCAATTAATAAAAAATTCTTCAATGCTTATGAAAATTTTGTGACAAGTGTAATTTGATCTGCTGAATAAGGTTACTTAATCGATTTTTTTCAATTTGCTTAGTAAAATTTAGACATTACTATATAACGACTTTTGTCGATTATGGGGTAACTTATTTTCAGATCAAAGACGTTTTTGAATTTTTTTAAATATTATAAAATTTTGATTGGTCAATAGTCCCATCACTAGGGGGGTCAGGATCTATGTAAACCCTAATCACATAATTTACTGCACTTCCCCTTATATAGGTTCCCATGCTTCATTTGAAATGCACAACTTTTCCTTTCTAACCGTTTACAGTTGGTGGTCAAAGTGCTATGGATACTATGGGTACTATAAATAGCCATTTAGAGCTGCATATTGCTACAGGTCCATTGTTAGTTACTTTGTACAGGTTCTTAGATTCAATAATTTTGCCAGGACACTGACAATCTGGTCTAAATTAAGTTTTCTATTGAATTTGGAATGTCTCTTTAGATGTAGTCATGGTGGTCTTACAGAGCATAGTGCTTTTACTACACTTTGGTTAGCTTTGATTTTTCATATTCCTTTTTTGTGGAATTTTTTGACATTTTGCTCATTCTTCTAGTTTAGCTGCTCTTTAGTTAGTACAGGGTAAATTGAGTCTTTTTTTTGCTTTTTACCTTGGTCTGATTTCATTTATTTATGTTTTCTGTTCATTTTTTTCATCGCCAATTCCATTTTGATAGTAGTATCCATTCTTGTAGCTATGGTTCTAGATACTTTTTCTAGCTCTTCTCATGAGCCTGTGATGTACATGGGGATACACTATAATATCTATTCAGTGCTTTCTTCAAGTTTTATCTAGTAGGTAATATGGACATATCCTTTCTTATTTTCATCCTTTTTCGATAATTGCTATTTCATTTTTATCTTCTTATTTTCAAGTTGGGGGTTTTTTTATATAGAATTTCTTAATTTCTATTTCTTCATTTTGTTACTAGGTCTGATATTTAATTTGAAGTCACATGGATCACATGTTACAATCTTTTGATAGCTCAATCGAATAGAGCTCCTCTCCTTACTCTATCCTATTCCAATCAACTATACTTTATCATTGGGTCTGTTGTTACAAAGATCTATATATATTTTTTTATTATTTTCTTTTTATTTTTATTTTCTAGTTCTTGGTCATATGATTTCATGTCCATATAACCACGAACAGATTAGTTATACCTATATATAAATGTTTTTTGTATTTATTTAACTTGGTTTCATTTTTTATACACTGTCATAGGCTTTCCAATCAGTGTGTTCATTGAAGGGTTAAGCCCATTCTTCAGAATTGATATCCATATGAAAGCTTAGGCCATTATTAATACTGGAATCCCACCAGGTTTGATTCCAAGTAAAGGAAGGATTTTCTACTCCAGGAGTGGTATAATTAATTCCTTCTTTAAACTCTAGTCCTATAGTCATTTCTCCCTATTGTGATAGGCCAATAAGGTAGACTTTATCTATATCTATGGGTTGTGGCTCATGTGTATATTGGTAGATAGAACTTTTATTTGAATAGTAGTCTACTTGTCCTGTTCAGGTTATTTCCACTATAATTCATAGACCAACTGCTATAGTAATTCTTCTTTGAACTGGTCTTGCTCTATCTGGGAATTGGTAAGCTCTCATTCATATTCTTGGCTCAAGTATCCAGAGTTATGCATTTTATTTTTCTCATTCATATCCAGTAGTAACTCTCTTCTTTATCAAATATTCACCGGAGTTGACTTCTTCTATCCAGTCAGTGAGTTCATTATCAAAGTTATCAAATGAAAATCTTCTACCATGGTATAAAATGTTTCTACATCTTGATTTGTGCTAAGAACACCATTTTTCAGAGCACCTTTTGGAAAGATTTCTGGTTTTCGTTTCAACCACACAGGCATATACAGTAGTGGAACACTCTTCTTTCTAGTTCTACATATCTGCTGCTTTTCAGTAGCAGCTTAAATTTTTTCTTCACTGCTATTTATAGGTTTTTCCTCTACTATACATAATAAAGTATCAGCATAATAGTGCTTCCTTCTGGTTTAGTATATTATTGTAAAATTATAAGGTTGTAACTACAAAGTCCATCGAGCTCAACATCCTTTAGGTATAGTAGTTTGTAACCACTTTAGTGCAGCATAGTGTGTTACAATAACAAATAGTTTATATTCAAGATAGTGGTAAAAATGTTCGACACCCTATATCACAGTATAATACTCTAACTCAGTAGCAGCATAATTTTACTTAGCTGAGACTTTTACTGGTATAAACTATAGCATATTCCTTCTTGTCCTCACCTTTCTGCACTAATACAGCCCTGAGCCCTACTTCAGAAGTATCAGTATGTAGATAAAAAGTCTTGGAGTAGTCTGGGTATTTCAGCATGGGAGCAGTAATCTAATGAGTTTTTAGTTTTTGAAAGGCTTCTTCCTGTCCTTTCTCTTATTTATACTTAATATCTTTTTCTAAAAGTTGATTCAAGGTCTTAGCAGTGGGTGTAAATCCCAGTATAAAGAGCCTGTAGTATAAGACTAGGCTGATGAACCCTCTGAGCTGCTGAAGGTTGGTTGGGGTAGGAAACTTTTCCACCTTTTGACCTTAGCTAGGTTTTCAATCCCATTACTTCTGACCATGTGCCCTAGAAACTGGATATTAGGCTTAAAGAGCTCATGTTTTTTTGGATTTAGCTTTAATTCTGTAGCTCTAATTTTGCCAAAAACCTTCTCGATATAGTTTACATAGTTCAAGTACACCTGAGAGAATATAATAATATAATCCAAATATACTGCCATGAATTGGTCAAAAATTCGTAGAGTATATGGTTCATAGTTCATTGAAAGTTAACCGGTGCATTGCATAGCTCAAACCGCATCACCTTAAAAGCATAGACCCCTATTTAGTAACAAAGTCAGTCATTTCTTGGTCTCTGGATTTGACACCAATTTGCCAATAGCTACTGACAGGACCCCAAATAATCTATATAAAGTTATATTTAGTAAAAATTTTTAGGTTAGCACTTTTGTTTTGGTATGTATAAATTATATTTTGTACATTAGATTGAATTTTACTCACCTTTAAAAAAAAAACTAAAAAAAAACGTACTTACGTTCTCTAAAAAAAAAAAAATAGACTACATTCTCTAAAAAAAAATGCTATTAACTATAGAGTTAACTGATTGAAAAATGGGCCAAGCACGTTAGAATCCAAACAACTATAGGTACATAACTAGAGATAGACAAAATGGTATTTTTCTACACTATGCATGCGCATAGTATGCTATATGCATGCATGCATGTTCTATGCATTATAGCTAATTCTGGTCAGAAGTCTGCAGACTAGTCTGAGTCTAAATATTTTATATGTATTTTTTGATACTATACAAGTTTACTTAGTACAAGAAATAATAATTAATTATTAAAAATTTGTGAATAAGATTTTATACAAAATTTTATGATTCACAAAACTTAACTAATTAATTCTAACTTAATTCACTAAGTAAACTTGTTAAGCACTTTAAAATACATTAAATTGGCTAAGTTGTTTTTATTTTACTTGAAATTTGGAGAAAAGATGCATAATTTTAGATTTTTGATCAAAAAAGTCAAATTTAAGCAATTTTTCTCCAAATTTCAAGTAAAATAAACCAGCCCTGCTGATTTAATATATTTTTAGGTGCTGGACAAGTTTACTTAGTGCATTAAGTTAGAATTAATTAGTAAAATTTTGTGAATTATAAGATTTTATAGAATTTTATTAGTAAAATTTTACAAAATTTTAAAATTTACAATTTTTACTAATTAATTCTAACAAAATGCACTAAGTAAACTTGTTTAGCACCTAAAAATATATTAAATCAGCAGGATTTTTTTTACTTTACTTGAAATTTGGAGAAAATATGCATAATTTTGGATTTTTGATCAAAAAAGTCAAATTTAAGCATATTTTCTCCAAATTTTAAGTAATATAAAACAATCCTACTGATTTAATATATTTTTAGGTGCTGAACAAGTTTACTTAGTGCATTAAGTTATACTTAATTAATAAAATTTTGTGGATCATAAGATTTATAGAATTTTATTAGTAAAATTTTACAAAATCTAAGGGTGTGACGACATAGAGAAGCTGTCTGGTTGTCACCCCAAGTGACAGGTCTAGAGTTCAAATCCTATTAGAGACGAATTGGAAAATAGGCCTGTGTTATAGTAACATTTGTTCATCGATCAGTCGGGTATATTACCTGTAACCTTGGTACTACTATCTTGAATGGGAGCATTGGCGCAGTTGTGTAAGTTATACAAACCAATCCAAGGGACTGGAACAATTGAAACCTGTTTGGCAAGTTCCAAGCAAAGAGGTAAGAAAGATCTTCCAACAGTACTACAAAAGACTGGAATTTCAACTGAAGACTGAAGAACCAGACAGAAAAAACTCTATGGCAAGAAAGGACACCAACCTGGCTGCTAGAGTCGTACTGGAGGAAAAGGACCTATGTTTTGGAATTAGGTACCAAGAAGAGGGAGACTGTTAGGCACATAAAGCCAGGCTGACCAATCCTTCTGAGCTAACTAGTTTGGTAGTTTTGGAGAGATCGGTAAAAGTTGGAAGAAGGGTTGAATGTGAGATAGTTCGACAAAAGAAATTCTTTAAGAGATTTTACCTATAATCTATATTATCCCTAATATAAAAAGAAAGCATTATTAGCATTCACCTAACCCTAAATATTAAAAAGAATCACTTATAAAAGATAAATTTTATAAGTTTTGCTAACTATACATACTTGAGTAAATTTATTAGCTTACATTTATACAAATAACGGTATACATTACATACATATAGGTTTATACAATACATATTTTTGTAGTACCCATTCAAAATGTATTTTCAAAATATCACTATACTTATACCTGTTCTGTTAATTCATTGTAATGTGGGTTTTTGAACCAGTTCAGTACACATTGCATTTCATTTCATGTTATAATACATACAATATATTCATAGAAATCCTAACAAAATAAATTCAAATAATTAGAAAGATACTATAGATTATACCATATGACAATACAGAATTTATACTCAAATTTATATTTTTGTAAATGCCATCATAGTAACATATTTAACACTATACATTACAAATAACTCAACATTTAAATACAATTATGTAGGATATGTAGTTTTTATTTACTCACATCGAATATTCTACATAACACTACGAATACAAATCACTCCGCCTGTTTATTATTGAAAAACATAAAAGCGACAAAGTATCAAAATTTTTTTATATCTTACATTAATGATTTGAACCAAGAAAATTTCCTTAATCGGTTAACCAAACCAAAATATTTGGCATCAACCGATTGCAACCAATTAATATTACTTTACATTTGGTTTTCAGTAATCACGGACATTTACTCAAATTTTTGTCTCGACCTTGCTCGTCTACTATGTTCATTCATTTTATTTCGGGACTTTTGCTCATTTATGATGGCATTTACATTTTGTCAACCGATTCTCAGCTGGTTGTACGGGTCAACTGATTAAGCATTTACTCAACCGGTTACCCAAAATTATCCGGTTCGGGTCGGTTAACCGATTATAGGTTAACCGGTTCAAATCACTATCCTACATAAATAAAAAATATGCATTAATTTAAATTGATTACCAGTATAGCCCCTTAACTCAATGCTGGAGGCACAGGTTTATATGCTAGTATTATATATGATAACTTATGATAAAATCACGATAATTAAAATGCACATAAACCCAACCACAAAATTAATAGAAGAATATGACCACTTACAATAAGTTATTATTCCACTTCATTTATTTCTTATTTACGCATTATTTGCAAGCTATTCATTTCTCTTATTTGCGCAGTTAGGTATATTATTTATCTTTTATAAAATTATTTTTTTAGCAAAATTTCTAATAACGAACTTATTGCATATATAATGTTGTATAACATTGCAATTCATGAATTTAAATCGTTGTTATTATTATTTTTATGTCCAAAATTCTTTATTTCTAATTTATTAATATATGGATGTCGGTGACGCCCATTTATCTTGTAAAATAAATATTCCCATTTTTGTATAAGGTATTAAATATAGTTAATTTGACGGAAACCTGTTCTAATAATTCCCGCATGATCTTCCTTTTTGTTTATAATATAGCACGCAACGTATTACGTGTTTGTATATAGCGCGTGTACGCGTGCATCTGTGTCCCCTCAAACCGGTTTGAAAAATGTTTTCAGCCAATCAGCTATATAGATGCTACACAAACGATCAGCATATAGCGTTAAAAGTAAAAAAGCAATCATATCTTAAAATTTCGCATATAAAGCTATCTTTTGCGTTATAACAAAAAAACTTGCAAAATTTTAATATAGATTATCTTTAAAAACTTATTCTAACTTTAACACTATCCTTGAAATTTTTGCTAACGTTAATCAAAAAAAAACAATAATGACGATCATTTCTATTTTGAGAGTACTTTCAAATGAGAGATTTCCTTCGACTTTAAGAAAAATAAAGGGAATAAGCTAATGAAATGCTAAATTATCTTCCAGTAACAATTAACGTTAAATCGGCGTGTTACTAAAACTCCCCCAAATAATAGTTATGGTAGGTAACATTCAACTGATTTGTGAGATAATAGTCATGCGATGAAAAACTTAAATATACACAAATTTGAGTAACGGTAAACACATTGCCTATAAAAAGGTTGTTCAACAAGCAAAAATAATCAGAATGGGTCATTATCGGTGTGAAATCCGGACATTTTGTGTGTTTTTTTTTAAAAAAAAGTACAATGTTGTATACAGTAATTGTTTTAAAAATGATTCATCTCAAGCGTTGTTGAACAATAATGACAAAGCAAAAGTTTTTGTTGTAGAGATATATATACCTTCTAAATACTTAAATTCCTATTTGTTTTCTAAATTAATTATTTTTAGCGAAATTATGGCTTATGATTTGTTGGTAATTTGTTGATTTATCCGAAAATTTAAGGAAACTATAAACATCTATATAAAATAGTAAAAAATACAGATCGCGATACGATTTTAGGATCTTTGAATTATCTTTTAGGAACTTGAAAATTATCTAATTTTTTTTATTATTTATTATAAAATACTTTGCAAAAAAATTCATTTTTTCATAGGAGCTTGCCGATCAAATCCTCTCTAATCAGATTTTTTATAATTTCCGATCTTCAGTTTCTTACATACGTATTTAGATATATGAAATACAACGCTAGATGTTGTTAATAAAATAGATCGTTCTGCTTTATTACAAAAAAGAAAAAAGAATCCAATAATTAATAAAAAAAAAATATGAAAATATGAAACTTTTGGATTCCCCCTTTTGTAACAGACGGCTCATACGCATTGTACAACAGCTTTGGAAATGTATATTACAGCATTACGCTACAAAAATATATTGTTGTCCGGAGGACTTTATATGTTTACGTAAGGTGATACAAAAGTTACATTTTTGATGTATCAATAATAGTAATATCAAAAATGTAACTTCTGTATTTGGTGTCTGTCCGCATGTGTATAAAAATTACCTTTTTGATACACCATATTGTTTTGATTTGTGTCGCATCAAAAAATGAAATTAGATCTTAGTTGTTATTGCGCTTCGGACACACAATGCTGTGCATTAACCTAGTATAACACAATTTAACATAATTAGAATACAGAAGATAAGGGGTATGAGTAGTGTGCCTGTGGATGGTTATTATTAATATACAGAATGAGTTCCGCAAAGGGAAAACCTGGGAATTTTATAATGTTTGCAGCTTTCTCTTTGCGGCATTCATTAAGTTATTGATGCAAAGAATCCAATAACGAGCATTATACGCAAAACATTTCATTTAAATTCATCATCTAGACTATGTTGATATAATAAGGATTATTGACTTTATTTCTCCTGATAAATGTTTCATTAAATGATTCAAGTAACACGTAATACACCAAATAACTTACTTATTTTGCAAATGACATGATTACACAACAAGTAAATATTATGGAAACGTGAAACTTCTCATATTGTTAATCATAGCCTTATCAAGAATTTAATAGGGCTCAATGTGAAATAACATGAACTTATATAAACCGTTATATATTATCTTTAATGGTATAAAATTTTTTTCCTGCCCTGAGAAAATTTTTAAATAGACTTTTTAAGAGTTAGAATGAACAAAATTCAGTATTTTGTTTACTTTAAATAATCTTTATAAGAGCTAGAATGGATAAAATACGATATGTTGTTTATATTAGCGTATTTGAGGCTATAAATAACCCGCTTGTTGGTAAATAGACATGAGGTCAGTGAAGTGACAAGTACCCATTTTCGCATATTTTATCTTAATCAAGATTAAACATTACTTTGACCTATAATAATTTACAATATTTTGTTTTTGAGTATTCAATTTTGAATGCAAGCTATTAAATATTTATCTTTGTAAAAAGATTTTAACAGATAAAATGTGACCACGAGATCCTTGATGATTGCCTCTGCATAATAAAATGTTAGGTCACAAGATCCCTGATGATTGCCTCTGCATATGATTATTGACTTCTATTGTCACTTATGTCTTCTACATAAAATGAACTGAACTAAAACTTTTTCATCCACGTAAATGATATCACTCGCGATATCGGTATTTGTATGTTACACCCGATGCTATCTGATCACGTATAATTTTTGATAATCTGAAACGTTTGCCTTTTTAAGTTTGAAAATTCTATTTATAAATAACTATAATTATTATTATTTTTAATAAGTGGCCCTATTATAACTCGTCGGTAACTTTAAACTGTTAAACTGCGTTAAAATTGAATTTTCTTTTTCATTTTATTTAAAATCTTGTAGTCTTAAATTATTACTCATTAGCATCTTTTAATAAAGGCTAGTGGAACGCTTGATGCTAATTTGATATTAACGTTCGTATGGAAATATTTCAAGATAGCCTTAATTATGAAATTTATTTCATATTAAAATTCATTAGTCATGAATAATAGAAGGGATCATGCGTTGCCAATCTATTACATAAAAGTTTATGCAGCAATATTTATTATCGAATTTGCCGCCCGATAAGTTATGCGTATCTTCCAAACTTGTTTAAAACCTTTTATCTCTTTTGATTTGCATTTAACTGAGGCGTCTGCAAATGATACATGTGACATAAAAAACCAGTTGAACATAAAATATTCCGAAAAATACATACATTTATATATTTCCTGCGCATATGTTCATTTCTTTTTAGGTATTTTACTAGTTGTTACAATGAACCGAATTTTGGTTTTTTTTTTTTTTTTGAAAGATTTTCTTAATTTTAATAGGCTGAGCATTATTGCTTAATTATTTTGAAAATATGATTATTAAAAAAAATCCTTTTATTATTAACATAAATTATATATAAATACATTGATTCTTTTTGGAAGTAGACGGGATAATTCTGATAGTCTGTGGAAAGAAAAGTTCGTAGATAACTCAATTTTTTTTGTATTTAACTAATAATTTTTTATAACAAAAAAATAATTAAGGATTCATTTATTATACCAAGAATTCCTTTATAGATTAGATTTGATTCAGAGGTTTGNGATGGTTGCAATAATTAGATCATGTATATATTATCAGAATCTAATAGACGTTTAGGAAAAATTATGTTAGATAATTCTATCTATACATAATATCTAGCATCAAAGTGTACTAATTTCCCCGCTCCTGGTTTCGCGCAACTGCGTTGCGCAGCTACTTATATAATAATGACGATCGTTTCTATTTTGGGTGTACTTTCAAACTTTACTTAAGAAAAATAAAGGGAGTAAGCTAATGCAGTTCTAAATCATTTTCCAGTGATAACTAACGTTAAATCGGCGCGTTACTAAAACTCTCCCAAATAATAGTTATAGTAGGTAACATTCAACTGATTTGTGAGATAATAGTCATGCGATAAAAAACCTAATTATACAAATTTGAGTAACGGTAAACACATTGCCTATAAAAAGGTTGTTCAACAAGCAAAAATAATTAGAATGGACATTATCGGTGTGAAATCCGGTCATTTTGAGCTTTTTTTTAAAAAAAAGTACAATGTTGTATACAGTAATTGTTTTTAAAAATGATTAATCTCAAGCGTTGTTGAACAATAATGACAAAGTAAAAATTTTTTGTTGTAGAGAAATATATACCTTCTTAATACTTAAATTTTCTATTTGTTTTCTAAATTAATTATTTTCATGAAATTATGGGTTATGATTTGTTGGTAATTTGTTGATTGTATTTTTTTTATCCGAAAATTTAAGGAAAATATTAACATCTGTATAAAATCGTAAAAAATACAGATCGCAATACGTTTTTAGGATCTTGAATTATCTTTTAGGAACTTGAAATTGAAAATTATCAAAATTTTTTTATTATTTATTATAAAATTCTTTGCAAAAAAATTCATTTTTCAAAAAGTACGAACTAACGTTGGTCACTATTTTCATAGGAGCTTGCCGATCAAATCCTCTCTAATCAGATTTTTAATAATTTCCGAATTCTTCAATTTCTTACATACGTATTTAGATATATGAAATACAACGCTAGATGTTGTTAATAAAATAGATCGTTTTGCTTTATTACAAAAAAGAAAAAAGAATCCAATAATTAATTTTATTTACTAAAAAAAAATATATGAAAATATGAAACTTTTGGATTCCCCCTTTTTGTAACAGACGGATCATACGAATTGTACAAAAGCTTTGGAAATGTATATTACAGCATTACGCTACAAAAATATATTGTATAACACAATTTAACATAATTAGAATACAGAAAATAAGGGGTATGAGTAGTGTGCCTGTGGATGGTTATTATTAATATACAGAATGAGTTCCGCAAAGGGAAAACCTGGGAATTTTATAATGTTTGCAGCTTTCTCTTTGCGGCATTCATTAAGTTATTGATGCAAAGAATCCAATAACGAGCATTATACGCAAAACATTTCATTTAAATTCATCATCTAGACTATGTTGATATAATAAGGATTATTGACTTTATTTCTCCTGATAAATGTTTCATTAAATGATTCAAGTAACACGTAATACACCAAATAACTTACTTATTTTGCAAATGACATGATTACACAACAAGTAAATATTATGGAAACGTGAAACTTCTAATATTGTTAATCATAGCCTTATCAAGAATTTAATAGGGCTCAATGTGAAATAACATGAACTTATATAAACCGTTATATATTATCTTTAATGGTATAAAATTTTTTTCCTGCCCTGAGAAAATTTTTAAATAGACTTTTTAAGAGTTAGAAAGAAAAAAATTCAGTATTTTGTTTACTTTAAATAATCTTTATAAGAGCTAGAATGGATAAAATACGATATGTTGTTTATATTAGCGTATTTGAGGCTATAAATAACCCGCTTGTTGGTAAATAGACATGAGGTCAGTGAAGTGACAAGTACCCATTTTCGCATATTTTATCTTAATCAAGATTAAACATTACTTTGACCTATAATAATTTACAATATTTTGTTTTTGAGTATTCAATTTTGAATGCAAGATATTAAATATTTATCTTTGTAAAAAGATTTTAACAGATAAAATGTGACCACGAGAACCTTGATGATTGCCTCTGCATAATAAAATGTTAGGACACAAGATCCCTGATGATTGCCTCTGCATATGATTATTGACTTCTATTGTCACTTATGTCTTCTACATAAAATGAACTGAACTAAAACTTTTTCATCCACGTAAATGATATCACTCGCGATATCGGTATTTGTATGTTACACCCGATGCTATCTGATCACGTATAATTTTTGATAATCTGAAACGTTTGCCTTTTTAAGTTTGAAAATTCTATTTATAAATAACTATCATTATTATTATTTTCAATAAGTGGCTGCCAATTATAACTCGTCGGTAACTTTAAACTGTTAAACTGCGTTAAAATTGAATTTTCTTTTTCATTTTATTTAAAATCTTGTAGTCTTAAATTATTACTCATTAGCATCTTTTAATAAAGGCTAGTGGAACGCTTGATGCTAATTTGATATTAACGTTCGTATGGAAATATTTCAAGATAGCCTTAATTATGAAATTTATTTCATATTAAAATTCATTAGTCATGAATAATAGAAGAGATCATGCGTTGCCAATCTATTACATAAAAGTTTATGCAGTAATATTTATTATCGAATTTGCCGCCCGATAAGTTATGCGTATCTTCCAAACTTGTTTAAAAACTTTTATCTCTTTTGATTTGCATTTAACTGAGGCGTCTGCAAATGATACATGTGACATAAAAAACCAGTTGAACATAAAATATTCCGAAAAATACATACATTTATATATTTCCTGCGCATATGTTCATTTCTTTTTAGGTATTTTACTAGTTGTTACAATGAACCGAATTTTGGTTTTTTTTTTTTTTTTGAAAGATTTTCTTAATTTTAATAGGCTGAGCATTATTGCTTAATTATTTTGAAAATATGATTATTAAAAAAAATCCTTTTATTATTAACATAAATTATATATAAATACATTGATTCTTTTTGGAAGTAGACGGGATAATTCTGATAGTCTGTGGAAAGAAAAGTTCGTAGATAACTCAATTTTTTTTGTATTTAACTAATAATTTTTTATAACAAAAAAATAATTAAGGATTCATTTATTATACCAAGAATTCCTTTATAGATTAGATTTGATTCAGAGGTTTGTCATAAAAAAAAAAAAAAAAAAGACTATGCCTGATAAATTTTCTCAACCATACTTTTCCTCTAAGCATCATTATTCTTGTTTAAACTTAAAAATTTTGTCTTTTTAATTTATTATTATTTTTTTTAAATTCTTTCAAGTTTGTCCTCTTAGTAGACATAATAACATCATGAAGGAAAAAAGAAAAAAAAGTGGCACAGCATGTAATCTCTGTCGCCATCAAAAAAAAAGGTGTGAGGGAGGTAAAGTTGGCGAGGAGTCCTGCAAAAGGTGTAGTAGGAAAGGATGTTGTTCGTACTTAACAAATTCCTCAGACGGTAAGCAAATAGCTTTTCTAGATTTATCATTTTATGGTGATTTACTACATCTAAAGACGCTCGGCAGTGGCATCTCCAGTACTTATGCCATTTCAGTTTTGTTTAAAATTCAATTATAAGATATTGCTGGCAGGATTTAAATAATCCATTTTGCTAATCACTATGCATGTTTATATGTTTAGTATTACTAATTATTTCAAGTTGAATGTGGTTGCTTAAGTTCCTTTGCGTTCATCATGTTTGATAATTAATTAATGAAACTGTTAATGTATATTAATTTTTAAGTTCTAAAAAAAAAAAAAAATAAAGTTAGAATATAGATGTTAGTTCTAATGATAGCGCATATATCCATAAAATTTTACACAATTTAAAACTTACAACTTTTACATCAAATGTAGGTAATCCATCGCATAATGATGTCTCGCAATTGCAAACCAATATGTCAACAGAATTTTTAAATGCCGGAGATATTTCACAAATGCCATCCGACTTTGATATTTTCGATGAGACACCCGAAGTTACAAACGTGAATGGTGATATCTTACAAATGCAACCCAATTTCGATGAGTCACCAGAATTAATAAGTGTTTTCGATGCCCAACAATTCCAAAGTGGATTCAATTTAACAGAACTCTCAAATGTGAATGGTGAGACAAATTAATTTTCCATTAATACAGTATAATAATATAACAATGTAATAATGTTAAAACTTACCGTATATTCTAATATAAAATTTTAGGTTACCAATATGAAATATATCCAGAGTATGTTAATAGTTTTCATAAGACCAATATTCATCAAGGTAATTTTATGATACAGTTTATTTATCATTATAACAGCCAATTTCTTGTGCATTAATATTTCTATAATAAAATATTACTATTACTTTTAATATTAAATAAAGTTCCAATCAAGAAAAATGTTTGTAAAGGTATAGTAAATAAAAATTATATCTTCTTATGTGATATATTTAATTATCTTAAATATCCTATACCTATATTTAGTATCACAAGTTCGACAACAATTAAGCCGTTTAGACTTGATTTTATCAGATAATCAAGTTATGCAATCTCAAATGTCACCGTTATTAAATGGTAATGAAACATGCACATTTATTTTATTGCATTATTTCACATTAAATCCCATGTATATCTTTATTCTATTCACATATGTAAAATAGACCGACTTGATAGTCTATATACAACTTTGGATTCATATTCTTCCTACTTTAACCAGTCATTAGGTAAGTTATTAATCGAGCCAACAATCAGACAGTCAAGCTTAATTTGAGGCGCCTATAGTGTAAATCATAAAATCCATGATTCAAAAAGCCCTAGAGCTATATAATTATATATCAAGCTTTTACTAAACATGAGTTAAGTTTATTTTAAGCTGCGTTGATGCCAATATTTATTATAATAGATATGAGATACATCTACTACACAGGGTTTTAATGTATTCTTTGTAATTCAACAAACTTATATGCTGCCCAGTTGCATAATGTTCTCTCAAATCATGCTACTGTTCTATATTATGTGCATTCCATGTCCATGCTGCAGGAGATTTGAAAATTCACCTTATTTGCCCATCCTAATACCTAGTAGAAATTCTTAGATACTATTGACTTTTTAAATAATTTATATGTTTGTTCACCTTAAATCTATTTTTATTATTTTTATATAGGTGAATTGGAAGGTGAGAATTAAAGCTCCTTGTAGATCCAAAAATTATCTTGTAACTAAAGCACCATAATTGTTATCATATACAGAATCGAATCTACATTCGTCAAGAAATACGAATGCCTTACAAGATAGAAGTAAGAATTTAAACCTTTTATGTAAATTTATGGTAAAATGTGTGTGTTTACCCATCTTAAATTCTTTACATCTATATAGTCGACCAATATATAGCTCTTGTACCGGGTATTGCTTCATCTATTAGTCAGTCGTCAGGCAAGTTAATCATTTCCGACAATTCGTTTGACCACATCATGTGATCAAAGTTGTTATGTAGTGTAGTGATGTCGCAGATCGCAATTTAGATTTTATCGTAGTTTAAATAGAATATCCCGTTCCGTTTCTATTACATTGAATTTTGTCAGTTTACCAGTTTACTTGCAATTCTACTCCAGACTATAATAAATATACAATGCATTCGAGTAACGCCAGAGTGAGTCATACATGTAATGTTAATGTTGTTAATAGCTGTCGACCAAACGATAGGCTAAGTAAAACAAAGTATAATTAGAGAAAGGCTATATGTATTGCTTAGTAAAATTTGATTAGAACCGCTACTTATTGGCATAAAAAATAGAGTCTAATACCTACTTCTTCTATCATAAATACTGTACAGACCAATTTTGGATAACCTCTCAATCCTTAACGAATGAAAGTTCAAGTATGTAGCAAAAAAATTACGAAAATTAATTTAACGCAACGACTATACCAATGAATAACTAAATGTTAATTAACATCTTAAAATTTAGGTCATCAAACAGCACCCACTAATCAAGACCAGATTTCTGACTACTCTTTTGTAAAAGAGCTAGAAGAAGGCATTTAATTTTACCAGGGTGTTATTAGATATTTAATACAGAAATTTTTATTTTTAATAATAAAGTCAATCAAAAAGATTTACATAGGATCTCTTAAACATTAACGTTCAAGTTTATTTTTAAATTTCAAATAATCATTTTTACTACGATGTTTATTATAAATGGTTTTATATGCCAATTTAATGTTTGAAGAACAATAAACAATACGATTAAATTAGAATTCTACGGATAAACAAGTAAAATTATAAGTAATTTTGCGTCGCAGCTTTCGCGATCTTGCAATAAGTATTACCTAATTGGAAATTTTCCCGTTATCATTATTTCTCTTGAGAATTTCTATAAGTTGTACAACGTGTCGTACAAATTATATAATACTATACGGTTTTAAAAATGGAATTTCTAAATAAAAATTAATTTAACTATTTAACCTGACTTATCATAATATGAAAAAAAAGGTTCATAGTTTTTTAGTACTTTAGTCTGTAGAACGATAACACTCAGAATACAATTAGTGAGGATGCAACTTTATTAAATACCGTACGTACGTACGTGCTATCTAACTTATATTATCTGCTGAAAAATTTCTGTACTTTATTTACGAATAAAGTAAACGCAGTGTGGTAGCACATATCATTCAGTTGAAGAACTCTTCCGTACTCCGATGTGTACCCATGAATAAATATAGGAAATATACGTGTTACATATAAAATATGATTGTACAATAAAAAAAGTTGCTTACTTATTGTTTATTATTTAATGCGGGAATTAATAATAGCTACCTCCTATTTTCGTTGATGCCGCCTAAGTCGGCCTCAAGGACCACCAATAGAATTTCATGTTCACTTAAGGCCACGCAAAGTAAAATTTTCGTTTAGTATTACCCGCCGACCCAAATTTTTCAAAAAACCCCCCAATTTTTTTTTTTTTTTTGCCTCAATTCTTTTAAAACAAGCATATTAATGTTTATTATAATGATATTTAATGAATATAGTTCAAAACAATCGATATTGATTATCATAAATTAGTAGCCATTAAAATCGGAAAATGTTTATTAAGGGATATCGGGATTGTTTATAGGTCAGCGGGAATTTTCGAAGGTATGATAATAATCTGATGAATTGGATAACTAGAAATAAAAACTAGTTCTTAGAGCCCGGGCGTTTCCCGGAATGGATTTTTGATTTTTTTTGACTCTTAGGCCTAAGTACCCGGAAGTGAGATTTCAAATTTTATTCCGGGTATTGGCCTGGGTTTAAAATTTAAATAAAGACTCAAATAAACCCAGCTTGAGTTTAAGATGAACCCGAATTGGTTCAAATGAACCCGGTTTGGGTTCAAATGAGCCGATTAGGTTCAAATGAACCCAATCGGGTTCAAATGATCCCGAATTGGGTTCAAATGAGCCGATTAGGTTCAAATGAACCAATCGGGTTCAAATGATCCCGAATTGGGTTCAAATGACCTTGAATTTGGTTCACTTGAACTCAATTCTTTTTTTTTTATTTAATTATTTAATTTGTTTTATTTTTTAATTTCTATTTATATTTATCAAAATATTCGTATTCAAGTCATCCATTCCCATTTTAGCAAAATCCTGCAATTTACATAACTGAAAAAGCTTGCTTTGTGCAAGTTTGTAAAGCTTAGGCCGTTTTTGGTTGATTTTTAAGTAACGTACTGCCGCCGAAAATTAAACAAACCAATCACAACGCAGTATATAAGCCTAGTTAATCATGAGATTAATGTTGACCAATGAGATTTGATCAAATATTCTTGGGATGTGTTTGTTTAATTCCCCCTCCTACCTCCTCATGCCTGAGCTAAAATATTGACGTTAACCTAATTATCAACTAAAACCTGCCTTATTTAAGGCCACAGCCCTATAACAAATTGCAGCACGGAATGATACTGCAATACACGAAAAAGTTTGGATATGGAACCACACGGACCTGCACGTAAATCTATACGAGACAATATATGGGAAAACACGTTTACAGCACGTAATAAGGCACAGATTCCGTGCAATGGTGCACGTACTAACGTGCAATTTTATGTGTTTTCTCGTGCATTGTCTCGTGTATATTACGTGCAGGTAACATATAATAGCATATAACCATACATATATACGTAATAACATATATCGTATATGCATTATTTTATTAACTAAATTTTATAATTTTATTAACTAAATTTTTTAAGTTTTATTAACTAAATTTTGTATTTTATAATTAACTTTAATTATTTTATTAATTAAATTTTATAATATAAATTTTAATTTAATAATTTACATGCCGAATAAGAAAATACTTCAAATTACTAAAACTACCAACTTAAAAATAATCCAGCAACTAATAATATTGAAAAAAAACAAAGTAGTAGTACCAAAATGAAAGGTTAAAAAAAAAAATTCGAAATGACTACTCTAGAAATAACTCCAATAGGGACAACTCCGATTGTGGCAACTCCAATAGCAATAACTCAAGGGAGATACAGAAAGTAATAAAAAATAAAAGAAGAATAATAGTAAAAAAAAATAAAGCCGCGATACCACCAAAAATGATAAAAAAACATACATCAAAAATGATAGTGATTCCAAAAGAGCAACTTCCAAGGCAATAACTCTAAAGGATGGTTTAAAAACAATACCAATAACTAAAAAAAATTATATAAAAATTAATGAGTTGTAAAAAAAAAAATTTATAAAAAAATAAAGATAATAATAAAAAT
>QKWP01000109.1:133049-257361 GCA_003550325.1 Gigaspora rosea
ATCTTAACGATTGTGACGATCATGATATTAATGCACTGAAATTATGATCGTTAAGGAGTCTTAACGATTGTTATGATCATGACATCATGTACAGAAATGATCGTTAAATTGATCGTTAAGGAATCTAACGATTGTGATGATCGTGACGTCAGTGCACTGAAATTTTGATCGTTAAGAATCTTAACGATTGTGCACGTCAGAGCACGAAAGTTATGATTATGATCATTAAGAATCTTAACGATTGTGCACGTCAGTGCACGAAAATTATGATCGTTAAGAATCTTAACGATTTTGCACGTCAGTGCACGAAAATTATGATCGTTAAGAATCTTAACGATTAGCACGTTAGTGCACGGAAATTATGTGATCATTAAGATTAACACACGTCAATATATGGGTATAATACTATGCACGATAGTGCACGGATTCAATTTTTCGTGTGATAACGTGTATTAAATTTTTTGGATGATCAGTTTCCGTGCAGTTTCCGTGCAGTGATTATGAAACCCGTGCTTACCCGCATATAATTTCGTATTTATACATACATCTCCGTGTATCGAGTTTCCATAGGGCAGACATTACCCGCCGACTCATTTTTTTCAATTTTTCAATTTTTTCAATTTTTTTTTTTAGATCCCAATTGTGCCAATTGTTCGATTCTTGACATTTATTTTTTTCGCTATACTCATCCGGTATCACCCGATAGGACCTTTTCCCGTAATTGTCTGATAGGACTGACGGAGAAAATTTGACTGCTGACACAATTTTTTGACACAATTTTTTGATTCATTGTTATGTGAAATGAAAATTAACCTTGCATAACCTTTGACGTGAAAATTAGTTATTTAATTTACAGTAAATTAAAAATAAATAAAAAAAAAAATCCGACCGATCGACCCATATTTTCAGATCTCATGTAATGCTAAACGAAAAAATCAACTTTTCGTGGCCTAATAACAAAAATATATTTTTTTTGAAATCAATTAATTTTAGGTTTAGTTAATTTTTCGTTTTGCATAATCTGGTGTTTCAAAATTCCGGTCGGCAGGTCGGATTTTTTTTTGTTTTTTTTTTTTTTTTTTAAAAAAAAAAATAAACTTTGCGTGGCCTAAATTAATTCATGTTCACATCTAAGGTCACGCAAAGTTAATTAATTCCTCGGTTTCATAACATGAAATCAGAAAATTTTGATTTTTTTTTATCGGACCTATCGGTAATTCCGGAAAACTAAGGTCATCATCGGGTGACACCAATTAAGTGGCTGAAATGGAATAATTGGCACGATAGGAATTTTTTTTTAAAAAAAAATTTAATCTTGAATTATTCATGATTTTTCTGTTTTCTCAATGTTTTTTTCGAATCGTATGTTCTCTTCGTGTGAGTAAAATATTTTCGAAGAGTACCCACCTAAAGATGGCTACGAAAATAATAGACAATTAATTGAAATCGCTCGTCCAATTTTAATTTGTAACAAGAATCAACACAATACATTCGTGCAGGATTTCACATTTCTGTAGAAATTTAATAATATTCGAAGGCTCTATTCTATGATCACCTTTCTCAACTCCGATACCAAGTTAATAATTGTATTAAATAAGATAAAGTTCAAAGTACATTTCTGCAATTTTCGAAGGCTTTATAATTCTCTCGCTCACTTAAGCCAAAAATATTTTATTAACTGACTAATTAACTTTTAGCAACTCAAACTAGAATCTTTAGAAAAAGCGTTAACTGGTAGATAATTCTTTGTGGTTCAAAATAGTAAAATTCGATTTTAAAATAACTAAGCCCGAAAATTTGGTAATTTCTTGCTTGCAAATATCACAGTAATATTCGTCTCTGCGTACATGCATGCTACAAATATCATAGAAATACACAACTTTATCAACATACGTTCTGAACAAAAATTTTTAAGTAGTATCAGTCGCTGCAATTACATGCATATTGGTCAAAATTAATAGACGTACCTAAATTTTATAAAAAAAAAAAATTGATTATTTTTAATTTTCTTTGAACTTAAATATAAAAGTTCAATTTAAAACTTTGAGTTTCTGAAGGTCCTTTTATACAAAGTTTGTGTAATAGTTAATTTCCGGAACTGAGCGGAGGAACTTAAGTCCAGACAATAAAGAGGCAATATATAAGTTTTCAAATCTCAAATGTTCAAATATCAAATAACTTTTACGCAATAAAATTAGATGAATGAATCCAGCGTGTGTTGAGTCTTAATGCCAGTTATCAGTTTAAATGTAAAAGGGATATTTAGTATTAAAAGCGACTTTCAAAATAAAATAAATATTAAAAGCGACCAATCATAAAAATACCTAAATAAAAAAATTCAACTCATTAATAATAAATTAATGATGTATACTTTGAAGTTGTTTTTTTTACTAATACATACGATACTTCCTTATTCATTAGTATGAATGTTGAAGTCTAATTTCAATAAGACTAATGAGGAAAAAATGATCGCAAATGAAAACAAAAGATTTACAAAACTGATAAAGAGCGAGAATTACGTTTTGAACGTGGACGTAATCAGTGGAAAAAAAGAGAGGCATGGAAAAAGAAGAGAGAAAAATACGTATTGAACGTGAATGCAGATGAAGGCAATATAAATTAAATGCGGAAATACTGAGGAACATCTTGCACGTGGCCATAATAGAAGAAGAAAAAAATTAGTTACGAAACTACAGAAGAGAAAGAAATGCATTTGTTTATTTTTATTACAAAACACTTTAAAAAATTTAGATATATTTAATATGTGAGAAAAATAATGCTTTACATAACCAATCATAATATAATCACATCATATTAACCTAATTCACATCCTCTGGAGTGCTCCGAAGTGGTTTATATGTTTTATTATTGGCATTATTGGCTGGGGTGCTCCATTTAACAACCCTACCTTAAGAACTCATTTTACGGAAATTAAAGGTTTTTACGTTTTTATAAACTATATAAATAAGTATATAATAGTTATACATTGGTACACTAAAAAATTTATTAACATATTGTAAATTGGTAGATTTATTAAACAACTTGGAGCAGCACGCTCCAGAACCCAATGGATCCTGTTTTCCTAGTTATTATTAATTATTAATTAATAATACCAGTACGATCACATGAATGTGTAACATGAAATGTGAGGGGTATGATGTCCACTATGCTGATTTTTGCAAAATCTTTTTTTAGTAAGGGTAATGATTTTCATTTAGTTATTTTTGGAAGAATTGTGATTTTTTTGTTAACATTTCGGCGTTTATGAATTTATGCGCAGTGTATGCGTATGTGTGCACGTGAATGCGTGCGAACTTATTATATACATCTGTAACGATTGACATAAAAAGTGTGTCATTGAAAATGGTTATTGGATTACGATTTTCTGGTTAATGATATTTAGTGTGATCATTATGATTACAATTTTTTAAGAACTGCGTTGAATGTGTAACATGAAAGAAGGTGCTGATTTTTGAAGAATCCTTTTTTAGTATGGGTAATAGTTTTCATTTTTCCAATTGGGTGATTTTGACGGCATGGGATGAAACATGTGCATGTGCGAGAAAAAATTTCGTAATTGTGTGTAAATACATTGTAGATTGGTGGATACTGATCTTATTACGTACTCGTCAAAAATATATATGTTGTAATTGACTAATAGTGTGGGATATTTTTTTTGAAATTATGCCTGTTTAGTATTGTTAATTAATGCATGCGTGATCTGATTTGAAATGTAATCTTATATCGAGTACTGTAATAAATAATAATTAAATACTTTTATTACGATACATGAAACTGTTTTAAGCCCTTGTATTCCTAATAAGGGAGTTACATAATCGATGTTTAATCGATTGTAATCAGACCGTGAGAAAATTTAAAATATGAACATTTATGACGATCTATTTAAATCTATAATTATTAAGACATATGATCATTTGCGTGTTAATGTCGTAATTGATCTATCACTATGAATTAATATTTTTTTTTATTTTTTAAAAAATCAAATTTCGTTTGTTACGCGCACTTTGCATTTTCGAGATTTAAATAATCGATTTCCATTTGTCATGCGCAATTTGTATCTTTGAAATTAGATGGAGATATGGACAACATTAATAACATGCATTAGAGTCACATACTGTGTATCGCCAAAGGTAAGGTTTATAACAGTAAATCATGATAGAAGATATTATAACTTCAACATGAACAAACTCAACCCTAACCGCATTTTGTGATTATTAGAATAAAGAGCAAGATTTGTATGAGAATTTTTTACAGTAATTCTTAATAGAAGCCACAATAATTTCGTTGCAAACTCAATCTTAAAACGTATTATATACCGAGTAAGTTTGTAATCCACAATAGAAATTGTGATAATTCTAATACATACTAATTCACCTTTTCATCATTACCGATATAAACCACAATGGCTTATCCATAATTACATGCTTGCACGTTGTAAGAGTGGTGAGTATTGGGTATAAAGCTAAAAACCACCAGCAACACCACTATCTAATCAAACCAATGCCCTTTAATTGTTCAAGACTCTTGAACCTTGAATTGGTAGGCAAAAAAAGCGTGGTTGATTTGGTCCGGGTCTTGAAGTCTTTTAGGTTCTTGCCGTGGCGTGATCAAACGAAGATAAGTAAGTTGGCATGTCCAATTGGTTTCAATTTTTTTTGACATATGTCCAATTGAAAATGGACATATGTTCAAAAAAAATTGAAACCAATTGGACATAGTGGCATGCCATCCCTGAAGATAAGTATCTTTGGGATTTCTTGTGGATAGTTCTTCGGTTGGTTCAAATCTCACTCTATTTATATAATTCTTCTTCTTTATTCTAGTTGTAAGGCTCTTATGCAGTCGTTAATATTATTAACGATCATCACGTGATCAAGGACATTGAATCTAACAATGGAATGAATTGATTGTTCAATAAATCAGGTAATTAAAGGTTTAATCGATTTATGTTTTTGTATAAAAGGTTATTAATTCGATCTTTCTTTCTTTAACTGGGTCATACTAAATGGAGTTCAAAATGCTGGTTACAAAGTCCCAACTAACGACACAAATTTACTTAGAATAATGAACATTTTAAGGGTGAAAGTAAATTTATAAGTAATTTATTCAACAATTTTGGGTTAAAAGAAACTTTCTTAGAGCTAACACATCTACACTTTTTTCGAAGGTTAAAATTCAACTTGAGAATTATGCTTTATTGAAGCGAAAGGGGTCTTGTATACTTTCTCCCCGCTAGAAAGTGTTAGCTCTAGTAATTATCCCAAAAGATCCTTGAATTAATAAGCCTCTCGATACATGAAATTCGTAACAAAGTCCAAATCCAGTGATCTCACATTAGAGTCTCGTGACATAATCTAGAGCTCTATTCCGACCCTAGTTACTCAGACCAAATTTATCGACGCATCAATCAATCTTTACCGTTATTAGGGTTAGATAGATTGATTTTAGTTGGGTTTAATGGCGGATGGTGATGACTTTTAGACGTAAGGTTCATTTCGCCCCTCACAACGTATGTAGTTTTTGATCAAATCGTAGATATTAACCGATGCTGATCGTACTGGTCCTGTGCAGCATCGCATGCTGTGCAGCTATCTTATTATTAATAATTATTAATAATAAAAACATACTAAAATAATTTGCACTCTGATCGATATAAATCTGCATGCTGATTGGTCTTTTATTCTTGATTTGATTGGGTAATTCAGTACACATGCACATTATATTATTGATTTAAAGTTCGTCTGTTAGAAATTTTCGATTGGCCATCTTTCAGAAACGTGACCGGTATGTGGAAAAATTTTTATAATTATAAAGTCATACTATATTGCACTTTGCTATTTTTGATTTGCTATGTCTAAAAACCGTAATTCAATCGTGAGAAAATTAACGCCATAGCATGTTAATGTCATAATAATTCATCATTGATCTATTAATGTAAATTAATAATCGGTTATCATCAATTTATATTTAAAAAATCGACTTTTGATCATTACACACACTTTGCATTTTCGAAATTTAAAAAATTGACTTCCGTTCGTTATGCACACATTATAACTTTAAATTAGATTGAAATATGAATAACGTTAATAACATACGTTAGTAAGTCACATTCTGTGTATCGCTAGAATAGTAATGTTTATAACGATAACTCATAATAGAAACTATTTAATAATTTCAAACTTTAACTGCATATTATATAGACAAAACAATTAAGTAAGTATTTAAATCGAAAAATGGATGGATTGCTTAATATGAACACATGTAGATCAGCAGGAATTTTCAGTGGTATAATAGGGCACTAAACGTTGATTTTTCATTTTACATTACATGGAATCCTTGGTCAGTCGAATTTTTTTTTAATTTACTGCAAATAGAATAAATATTTGCATTTAAGGTTATACAAGAATAATTTTTTATTTTGCGCAACTAGGAATTAACCAGCAATCATGTTTTTCCTGTCAGTCCTATTAGACAATTATGGAAAATTAAGGTCTCTATTGGATGACACCGGATGTAAATTGTGGGAAAAATAGATGTCAGAAATCGAACAATGGGCACAATTTAGAATCTAAAAAAAAATAATTTAAAAAAATTTAAAAAATGGAATGGTGGATAATGCAAAACGAAAAATCAACTTTGCATAATCTAATAATCTGAACTAACAATAAAACTAGCTTGGGTGTTGCTCTAAGAATGAGATTTCTGATTATTTTTTTTACTCTTAGACCACACAAAGTTAATTTTTCATTTTGCATTACCCACCACCATTTTTTAATTTTTTAATTTTATTTGTTTTAGATCCCAATTGTACCAATTGTTTGATATTTACATGCTACACATCACTGGAATATTGAGTGTATAAAGATCATTTACATATTAAACTAAGTAATTAAAATAAGCTATTCAAGTTCATGCTTATTTACTATTTAATTTCTTTTTATTTGCTTTGTATAAAGATCATTTACGTATTAAACTAAGTAATTAAAATAAGCTATTCAAGTTCATGTTTATTTACTATTTAATTTCTTTTTATTCACATTAATTTGGTCTGTGAATATAAAGATCATTTATGTATTAAACTAAGTAATTAAAATAAGCTATTCAAGTTCATGTTTATTTAATATAAATTTCTTTTTATTCGCATTAATTTAATTAGTAAGTATAATGATCATTAACGTATTAAACTAAGTAATTAAATTAAGCTATTCAAGCTCATGTTTATTTACTATTTAATTTCTTTTTATTCGCGTTAATTTAGTTTGTAAGTATAAAGATCATTTACGTATTAAACTAAGTAATTTAAATAACCTATTCAAATTCATGTTTATTTACTATTTAATTTTTTTTATTTGCATTAATTTAGTTTGTAAGTATGAAGATCATTTATGTATTAAACAAGGTTAAAAATGTAATGCTAAGGGAGCTTTTTATATAATTGTATTGATTAGTAAAAAATGATTAAGTTGCAGATATAATGTCAAATAATCAAGAAGTTTAATTATTTTTTTATATATTACAAGTGTAAGTGGGGGCACTGCCAGCACCCCTTTAATGATTATATTTATAATTTCAAAATAGTCATATGTTTAACTGGCTTAGTAATGCTAAAGGTTTGATATGAATTAGAGAGCTTCTAATAAAATTTTTAAAGGATTTCTCAGGTATAATGTCTATATACTACAAAGAATGATTTTGAAAGAATGATTTTGAATATTTTATTTAAAAGAGTGATAATGCAATACAAATGGATGGAAGTTAGTTTGTATTGATATTTGTTATGATGTTTATAATAAGCTATAGTAAATATTCTTTTATAGAACTTATTTGCTATTCCAATAACTGCAGTATATGGTTAAGGTCATATGAGTTTGCATTAGAATTTTCATGATTTCTACTATGATATGATATATAAAAAATTCTTTACAGAACCTACACACTATTCTGGTAACCACAGATAATTAAGATTAATTTGTAATAGAATTGTTTTTTTTCTATGTTGTTAAGTTTAAATTAGTTTGCATTAGAGTTATTGTAATTTCTAACATGAGTTACTATAAGAATTTTGTTACAAAGCTCACTTGCTATTTTGGTGACAATATATAATAAAGATTACCTCTATTATAAAATAGGATGGGTGGTGCGCATTTTGACGACAATCACTTCATCAACATGTCATTTCACCGACAATCAATTCGTCACATGTTTATTTTACAGACAATTATTTCACCGACAAAATAATTCTGGTCATTGTCGTTAGGGTCAGGTTTAGTAGTAAAGTTAAGGTCAATGCAATTTAAAAAAACTTGTCGATGAAATGAGACATCGGTGAAATAATTGTCGGCAAAATAAGATTGATTATCGGTGAAATAGAAATTATTTGATTTATAAAGTAATTCAAGTCAATAGGTATATTTTAAATTTTGACTTTTGTCATACTAATAAGCTCGGTATTCAGTTGCAAACCCACCTTTATCTATTTTTTCAGTATTTGCAAATTTATGTAAGAAATTCACAATAATTTCAATTAATATTTTTTTTCAAATCACCTTCAATTCCTAAATTATTTCCATTCAATTGTAGCTATTAATTATTCATAAAATTTTGGTAATCATATAATAAATCATGATTAATAACATCTGTTATTGAAATTTTTCCCTAATTGGTAATTTAAATATATAAAGCTATTAAATATATATATACAGTGTACCGATATACAAAGCTCTAGCTAATACAATACATCAAAATAAATTAAAACTCAAATTTACCCTTAAGCCATTATTTAACTTTATTAGATCTCTTGGTATTCCAATTCCATTTCGATAACTTCTGAAACTAATGACATCCTGCTAGCAACCCATCTCATCAGATTTTATATAATAAATAAATGCCTCTTACTCATGCTTTTCAACCCAATTCCATTTTTATAATAATCTTGAATTATATGTCGCATAAGCGTGACTCATTTCTGCAGATCTTTGATAATATAACATCACCCATCTCTGCTGATTTTTGGCAATAACTGAATGCCACATGTTCATCTATATATGAGTGCTCAAATTACCCATCTTAATAAAAAGTTATTACATCATTTAATCAGCTGAATTTAGCTTTTTTTTAGCTGCCTAAACTATTTTTATAAAACTTTCTGAACCTTTTCAAAATATATACAAAGTATAATTATTTCAAATATAAAACTGTAGCAATGCCGAAATATTTGACGAAAATACTTTTTTACAAAAGTAATTAAGGAGCACATATATATATTCATCATTTTCAAACCATTTTCTAACAACAACATTTGCAAGAATGACTGACCTAAAGGATTTTTTGATTATCTAAACAAATATTTATAATATTTTCTGAATTTAATTTCATTATTATAAAAATTGTTCTAATATATCAAGAATTGGACAGAATTTTGTATTTTAATCTTTTCCATTATAAATTACACATTTTTTAACGAGTTATTAGGAAATTCCATTGAAGAATCCTCCCGTAATTTGTAATCTTCTAAATATAATTGAGTAATATTGTTGGCTGTTGAGTAATATCTGATGAACTGTCTATTTTTCTGCTGCTTTTCATGACATTTTGTCACATTTTGCTTATGAATGCATCCAATTTAAATATAATATAATGTAGAGAACAAAGAATAGTCACTAATTTTCCCAACAATTATATTCTTAGGCCATTTACCCGAATCATAAATGGATATGGTTAACATTCGATTAGTGTCACGCTGAGTGTTATCAGGTAAAATAGCCCTATGCGATGACGTAGTCACGCTAGGGTTATTATCGCGAGGATAACCTGATTTGTGGCTTATATGAAATTGAGGCTTATATGAAAAAGGTAATAGCATATGATGATATGCAATGAGATTATAGATGCATGTGATGGAGATTGTAGATTATAAAGGTACATGCGGGAGAAAATGGGAATCACAGTGCTTTCTTACTTCGCTTGTCTTGTCACTTGTTCTCTTCGATGCCCGATTAGATTCTGGCTCCCACCCCTCCCGCCCTCTCTCATTCAATGCACCTAGCACCCTGCCTGTTGTCATGTGTAATGAGTTGAATGCGCCGCACCATAGCGTGGGCTCGAACTGCTATTTTATGTTGACGTTTTCATGTGTACTGAGTTGAATGCGCCGCACCATAGCGTGGGCTAGAACTCGCTGAAAAAAAATTTTTGATGTTGTATGTAACGAGTTGAGTGTGCCGTACCATAAGCGTGGGCTTGGACTCGCTATTAGAGAATGAAGGAAAAAAAAAAGATGCGCGCCACACCTTAGCGTTGGCGATTCTCAATTATGTTTCATCAAGTGACATATTCACTTGCACAAATAGAGTTGTTATAAGCACAGAATGTAATAGTAGAAGAGAATAGCTGAAGTGGAGCACTAATCCCATCATGTATCTTCATAATGTCTAATAAAGAGAGTGTTTAATATGAAATCCGAGCGAGAATAATGGACTGTTGTGAAAATTAAATGAGACGTAACCAAACAAATAATTAGAGTTTTCTTTTGTTTGCATAAAAATCTTGATTCTGATTGAGCATTCTATTTGCTGATTATAATGAACTAATTGCCACACAAAAAGAATTACATATATTATGTATAAAAGAAATACTTACTAGTGATTTGCTCCAGCTGAAATCATATTACAAGATCTGATATAAAGTAAAATTAGCCTTTTAAAAAAACTATGATTTGCACTCTAGCAAAAAAAAATTAAGCAAATTTTAATAAAAAAAATAGTACATGTCGTAATCTAAAGGTGATGTAATCCAAATTATTTAGGATGTCCTACACTTTGTGAAGATTAGTATCGATCGCAATACACGAATAACACAAATTATCCGACAGTTACTATTGATCATGTTACTTATATTAATACTATATCACGGTATTTCAAAGTTTATTCCATGGTTCGGAATTTTAATATTTCTTTTTTTGGATATATATCTTTTTTGTTTTTTTAATGTTATCTTAACGACTGTTTAATTCATGTCAAAAAGACTCCGTGTAAAAAAAAAAGAAAAAAAGAAAAAAAACAAACCAGCGAAAGAAACCACATAGCAATAAAGTAAACTTTATGAAATAACAATAATTTACATAATTAATATGAGTAACAAGATAAATGACTACTCCCGGATAATATCGTTATCAGGTAGAATGCAGATGACATTGGGTCAGCATCATTTAGCGGACATTTGTTGACTCAGGTCATATCGCGAAGAGGCATGATCTGAGTCAATCAAATGTCCGCTAAATGATGCTGACCAATGTCATCTGCATTCTACCTGATAACTACTAATTGTTTGATTGAAGAATAATCCGTGTTCGGATCGTCCGAAAAATGCATGATTGTTCGTTGTATCCATGTAAATATATAAAGGTCTATGCGCATGATGCTAAAAAATATGTTTTTTTTTTACTAGGCGTCCTTATTTTATACTAGCATCAATTAAACGTCGAAAAATTAAATTATCAAGAATAAAGTTTAAATGTTCAAACCACGATCTAAAACCGTTCAGCACATTCGATAATTGAGAGAATTCTAAATGTAAACAAATTAAAATGAATAAAGATTCTGTACTGCGAAAAATATTGTAGAAAGCTCTCGAGTGGACGATTTAATTTCTTACATTCTGAAATTTCAAATAGACACTAATGATTATCATTTGAAATCAAAAATTTTAATTTAAAATTGACAAGTACAATAAAATAATAAAAGATTGTAGAATATGGTTTTGGAAATTTAGTGATTGTATTTAATTAATTATTTAAGCATCAAATTCTTATTATAAATCATTCATATGCAATTATTTCGTAGAACGACTTTCATAATTTAATATTTCATTGCTCATACAGTTAAAAGTACCTTTTCAAAAATCAAAAATAACACATAATAAACTATGCAGAGAAATTAGGCAAACTTCTCTTAAAATAGTAAAATTAAATTGAGAAAATCGTCCAATGAATGTTAAATAGTAAGGCAATAAACGTAACATTTATTTAAACATATATCAATTATTTTTCTGATTGGTGTTTATAATTAAAAATCTGGAAAATAATTGTTTCAATAGAATTAAACGAATGTTGGTTTTCTAAAAAAAAAAAAATAAAAGATATATTTGATCTTTTCAATTTATTCCAAAATTCTTAAATGGATAAGTAGATAATGAATTTTATTAGGATATGTTAGAACTTAAAAATTATTATAATTGTTGGTATTATAGTGGCATGACAACAAAAAAAGCGGTAAATTCTTTCACTATATCTTATTAATTACAAATAATAGGAGTCCATTTAAGAATTATGTATTCAAAAATTCATTGATCAAAATTTATAAAATTAACAAAAATTTAATATAAAAAAACAAAGAAATGATATCAACGTAAAGAGAATATTTTAACTTTAACTTATCAGACGTGGTTGTTATATAAGCAACATGCATGATTCTTTGTAAGATTCTAATGTATTTTATTGTAAAGCATATCATATTCTTCTTTATTTCCTGTTGCAAATTTGGAGGGTTCCACTTATTCATCAACAATATCCGGTATATCAAATTTATATAAGCTACTACCTATAAAAGAATTAATTAAGCAATGCTAAAATAAAATTAATATTTTTTTAAAAAAAATACATTATAATACCTTTATAAGCACTATTAAATGAAATAAATTTACTTTTATAGAGTGAATCAATATTTATTTGCACATCTTCATTTCTAATATTTTGTGGCTTTTTATCAGATTCCGATAATTCTAATAAAATACTTTCATTATTTTGCCATTCTAAAAAAATTTCATAAACTTCATTTGCTGTTGGTCGTTGTTCTGGTTCTGCATGCCAACATTTCTTCATTAAATCTACATAGCATATTGCTGTATTTTCGTGAATAGGTGGTCGTAAACCACCACATACTTGGAACTGATATTCTAATTTAGATTGTAACTTGGAATCTTGCACAAATGCTACAGATTTACCATATAAAATTTCCCACATAATTATACCAAATGAATATATATCTGATGCTTTAGTATATGGTTGTTTATTCAAAATTTCAGGCGCAATGTACAGTAAAACTCCATAAATTCCATCTGATTTTGATTTTATTTCAATATTAGCAGTTATAGCAAGTCCTAAATCTGCGATGTATGCATTCTTAAGGTCATCTTGTAGTATATTTCCGCTATGTAAATCCCGATGAACAAGATCATGAGAATGAATTATCTGAAGATCTGACGTTATACGTTGTAACAGATTTAATTTATTTTTCCATTCCATTTTTGCTATATGATGTAGATTTTTGCGCAAACAACCTTTTGAAGCATATTCCATGACAAGAATATAATCTTTAGAAACTTCGTCTCTTGATATACCAAAACATTTTATAAATGTTGGATCCTTAAGCTCAATATCACAATATGCCTTTAACTTATTATTAAAATGAATAATATATTCATATTATTAGTATAAATGAAATGACGAATAATATAATTAATAATAATATTTCATAAAGATTACCTCTCTTATAAATTCTTCGTGATAATTGTTTTATGAAGTAATTTAAGCGCAACAGTTCTGTCTAAATATCGATTTTTATCAAACCAATTAGCACCATATGCAGTTGCAAATCCACCTTTACCTATTTCTATAATATCTTTAAATTCATTATAGGAAATCCAAGATATCTGATATTTATTTTCTATTAATATTTTTTTCAAGTCGACATTAATTTCAATTATATATCCATCCATTTGTGCCTATTAATTATTTGTAAAATTATTCAGTAAATAATTTAATATCAATAAATATTATGAAAATTAATTATGATATAATACCCGATGTTAAACCTTTTTTCCTAATCAATAATTTAAAGTAGATATTAAATAAGTATTAAAATATATATGCAGAAATGTAATTAATGAGCATTATATAATTTGTTGACCTGGAGACATCAGGTCAACTAATCGAATACAGAGATCAGGTGTAAAAATCTTTTCTTATAAATTGAAGATACTTATAAATTCAACATTCAAAAAATTTTGACTTTAACCATGAATCCAAAGTATATCCACTGTATTTTCAATTACATCTGATCTCATGACTGGATTGTGATGCGTCTCAATACACTAGCTCAATTTTAAATTTTATATTTACCTTTGATACCAGTATTTGGATTTATCTAGATCCCTTGTTATCCCAATTCCATTTCGATAACATTCTGCAACCAAAGACATCCCAACAGTTTCTCCCATCTCTGCAGATTTTAGATAATAAATGAATGCCTCATTTTCATCCATTTCAATTCCAAGTCCTTTTTTATAACAATCTCCAACATTAAATAGGCCATATTTATTACCCATCTCTGCAGATTTTTGATAATAAACGAATGCCTTATGTTTATCCTTTTCAACTCCAATTCCTTGAGCATAAAAATATCCAACTTGATTAGTTCCACTCGCGTGCCCATCTCTGCAGACTTTTGATAATAAACGAATGCCTGGTTTTCATCCTTTTCAACTCCAATTCGATACTGATAACAATGTCCAACATTATATGTTCCACTTGCGTTCCGCATATCTGCTGATTTTTGATAATAAATGAATGCTTTATGTTCATCCTTTTCAACTCCAATTCCATAATGATAACCATGTCCAACACTATTATTTGCACTTGAGTTCCCCATCTCTGCGGATTTTTGATAATAAACGAATGCCTTATGTTTATCCTTTTCAATTCCAATTCCTTCATAATAAAAATACCCAACTTGATTTGTTCCATGCGCGTGCCCCATCTCTGCAGACTTTTGATAATAAACGAATGCCTGATGTACATCCTTTTCAACTCCAATTCCATATTGATAACAATGTCCAACATTATATGTTCCATTTGCGTTCCCCATCTCTGCGGATTTTTGATAATAAACGAATGCTTTATGTTCACCTTTTCAACTCCAATTCCATGACGATAACAATATCCAACTCTATTATTTCCACTTGAGTTCCCGATCTCTGCAGATTTTTGATAATAAACGAATGCCTTATGTTCATCCTTTTCAACTCCAATTCCTTCATCATAACAATACCCAGCACAATATGTTCCACTTGCGTCCCCCATCTCTGCAGATTTTTGATAATAAACGAATGCCTTATGTTGATCTTTTTCAACTCCAATTCCTTCATCATAACAACATCCAACATTATATGTTCCATCAGCATTCCCCATATCTGAAGATTTTTTATAATAAATAAATGCCTCATGTTCATCCTTTTCGACCCATTTACCATAATGATAACAATTTGCGAGAATGATTTGAATTATAGGATTGGTTTGATTATTTAAACAATAATTGATAATATCGTTTGGATTTTGCTTTTTCTTTGTTAGAAATTGTTCTAATAAGTCAAGGATTAAATCTGGATCTCGGTTTTTTGATCTTTCATCATTATACAAATTACACATTTCTTTAACAATTTCGTTAAAAAAGTCCTGTGACTTGTTATCTTCTAAATACAGTTGAGTAACATTGTTTGTTATTTGAGGAATTGTCAATTTTTTCTGGATCCTTTTCGAATATATTGTTGTAAATTGACATCTTGCTGCAGGAAAGGTTGCGTTAACGTTACAGTACAACGCATTAAATTTATTGAAGATATGTATTACGTTGCGCAACGTACATTTACATTTTAGACGCAATTGCCGCATAAAGATTTAACACATGTACGCAAATCCGACCTATAAAACCGGAAGTTGAGGCTGTGCTCGATTTCTATTTTTATTCTTTTATTATTTCTATGTATATCTTTTCTATTTTTAAATATTACATCTTAGCGTTAGCATTTATAGTAAGGCCGTGACTCGATGGAGTCGAAAGAGTCAATGGAGTCGAAAGACTCCATGGAGTCGAAAGAGTCCATAGACTCAATCGAATCCATCGAATCGATTTTTAGTCTGTATTAAAAAGTATATAAGGGCCGTAAGTCATTAAAGGAAGCAGTAGTTCATACTAGTTCGAAATAGTTCTAAGTAGTTATAGTTAGTACAAGTACCCACTTAGGAGTCTCAACCTTCGAAATTAGAGTAGAAGTGTTAGCCCTAGAACTCTGTATTTCCTTTGTACTCTTTTCTTCTTATAAATAAAAACGTATATGTATTTTGTCCTCTAAGAAACTACTATCACTCTCACAAGAAGAATTAAATAGAGATACTTATCTTAATTACAACGTCACCGTAACAAGACTTTCTGATATTGAGACCCGGACCAAGTCTTTCCACGCCTCTTTCTGCCTGCCAGTTCAAGGTTTATAAGTCTTGACTGGTACTTAAATAGAGTTTTAGTTAAGTACAGGGGTAGTTAGTGATTATATAGGAAACCTTGCAAATCGGAACTTCACAATTGGTGGTGACTGTGAGATTGAACTTCACAACACACCCAAAGAAAAGACTTTACACCAACTCAACGATAGACTATGAGGTCGAATCAATCGAATTGGATGCTGAATTAGAGCGATTATCTAAAGAACTTGAACAATTAAATAATAGTCTTGAGGATACATTAAATATTTATATTATTAAAATGTCAAGGCCACGACCTACATATACAACTCCAAGGCCTACCTATTACAATTACGAAGAAGGATATATAGTCAAAACTTCTACCAGACCTCATAGACATTCCTACCTGCCGAAATGAAGAAGAAATCCGCCTGTAAGACTAGCTGGAAGCAAACAATGGCCATGAAGTCTATAGTATAAGAGAAGAAATAAGACATGTAGTTAGTAAATACTCAAAGGTAGAAGAGTTATATAACAAATGTGCCTCCCTAGCAAAGACCCTTACGGATGAACAAGCTGCTGAATTTCACAACTTGTAAATGAAGCTATCGGAAATGACTACGTCGACGATGTATAATTCTATCAGAATCTAAAAATAGTGATAGAAATATTAGAAGATTTAATAGATAGAGGAGGAATTGTGAAAAACAGTGGTAGTATTATACCGATTCTATACTTATCTTTAGATACCCAGACCCAGTCTACTGTGAAGAAAAGTCCAGTAGCCCCTGTGAAGAGTTTTTCCTTCGTTAAGTCCTGTCCTAAGAATTGTCCAAAGAAGTCACAAGATTCTGGGAATAAAAAAGAACCCTAATACTTATCTCTACATATGCAGATAAGTACTTCTACAAAGAAAAATTGCCTGCCTCAAGTCTACACTTGAAAGATTCCTTCCACGAAGCCTGGAAAAAAAAGACCTTAAAAACTTAAAACTGTTAACCAGATTGTGCACGATAATAGAACAGAAATTGAAAAAGAAAATCCAAGAGATTACCAAGACTCGACTGAGACCTATAAAAGCAATCAAAAAACATTAGCTGAAAACCATAAAAAAAATAAAAAGAAGAAGTTGGATGAAACTAAAAGACTCCTAACCAAAGAAGCTTTATATCATGCTTGTGAAAATTGGGTAAGAAAAGTCCTCGAATTTCGAAATACTACCAGTAGGAAGAAGGGACCAATCGGCATAAAATTTTCTAAAGACAAAGCCCTAGAAAAAGATGATCGAGAAATGTTAATTGAAGCCGAAGATGGAAGCAATGAAAGGAAAAATAGCGATCAACTCACCAAACCCTTTGACTGCGAGGCACTAAACAATGCTTGTGAATGATGGTTAAAACAAGTTAAAGACTTTCGAATAACATGCAAGTGAAATGAGAAGAGTAAAATAAAAGAATTACCTACCACGGAATCTACTAAAGAAATGACAAATTTTGACAACTGTAATTGAGCCAAAATTAGAGTTAAAAAGGATAAAAATGGGTATAAGGCATTTGAACAGTATCTAAAACCTACCAAAGCATTTGAGATTATTAGCCTCCAAAATTGGAAAAAGCCTCCGATTCCAAAACGTTCCTGTAAAAGTCACCGGGAGTTGGAAAAATTGAATAAGATTCGATATATAAGAGGCCCAGAAAGAAACAAACCATTATACATACCCAGGAGGAATGCAAGTATGACTTTTGATCCAGAAAGAAGGCAAACAAAATCGACTCAAGCGCCCTATAAAAAAATAAATAGTAACATTTTTTCAATTTAAAGGACACCAATGTCCACGAAAAAAAAAACCAAAAGAAATTAGAAAAATTTTACTCTGAATCGCCAAATTCGAAATAGGAAGAAGAGCCAAAAACTTGGGATAAGGCTTAAGTCCTTTATATAACAAGCTTCACCAAGATTGGAGCATTGAATATAGTAGAACATTTTGCAAGTCGATTTAGAAATAATCATAATGAAAATATCAACTGAATCTAGAAGCCTATGATTGTACAATCTTGCGAATCTTGCAAAAAAAAAAAAGCAAAAAAAATAAAGAAACTATACGAAACTCCGAAAGATTGGTTAAAAAAATCTATTCTGAAGACTACCGAAATTCGTCAAGCAAAGATAACCGGAACCTACTATTAGTGGATCCAGCAAAATTGAAATAATACCTACCTACTGCGAGGAAAATTCGAAGTTACCTTGAAGTGACCCAAATCCAATACTCCGTTACCTTGAAGTGACCCAAATCCAATACTCCGATACAAAAAAAAAAGGAGAAGAACTGTTGCACTTAAATTACATCATAGATCAGAAAAATAGAATTAGTTTCTTTCCCTTTGCAATTTTTCTATTTTCTTCTTTTTCCTTCTTTGTCTTTCTCTTTTCTTCCCTACTTTGCCCGATATACATAGCCACCTATATACTCAACTAGTCAGTGCGTATAAAAAGATAAGGCCCAAAGATAGAAGTAGTAAATTATTTCCTTATCTGTATAATGCCTCTGCATTTATTCGCGAAATTACATTTATTCACTTTGTCGCATTTATTCGCTAAATTTATTCGCTTTCGCGCATTTATGCACTAAGTTCAATAGTCTAAGCCGCGTGTAAATAAGAATGTAAAAAGTATTTAAGCGATGGTTCAGTCGCATTTAATAAAGGACAACTCAGTAAGAATTAAACTTAAAAACTCATTTGAGTTTAATACTTCGAAATCATAACAGTAGAAGTAGTAACTCCCATAGTTAATAACTTGTCTCCTAAAAATCGTCCCGATATCCTTCTCGCTATTATCATAAAACCTTGTTACCAGTTTTGTTAAGAATAAACCTTCAAAATTCGAGTAGAAGTGTTGTGTAGTATAGTTTCTGTCTATTTATCACGATAGTATTATATTTAGTCTTCGTTGAGTTACCAATAAAAGAAAGTAAAAAAGCCTAAGTCGTAGTACTTACCCCTATTTATACTAAAAACCTTAGTTAGTCACCTGCTCTATTGTTACTACAAATAAGGCAAGGCTTAGCTACCTTATTTATCGAACAATCATAATCCGAGGTCATCTGATATTGATCCACCTTGAAAGACTAGTCGACAACCTGATAGCTATTACCCCGTGACTCTTAATTTCCAGTTTCCGGCCGCTACCAGCCACCGTAGGAGTTCAATTAAAGCCCAGATCGCTGAAATAACCCATGACATCGTAAACGAAACCCCAACTCAGAGTAAACCTTCGTATCCCATAATCTATATAAGATAAAGACTTAGTAGATTAGTATTGGACGAATAATCAAATACAAGAAGTACAAATAAGTAGTAGATACTTAGCTTAACCCAATTCCAAGGCCTCTGAACCCTGAAACCCGGACCAAATCAATGTCACCTCTTTCTGCCTACCAACTCAAGGTTTAGAAGTCTTGAGTGCTTGTTGAGTTAATTTAGTTAGTGTTATTAGTGTATAGCCGTTATAAATATAAGTAGGGTCAAGTGCGCCCCTTCTTAGCGTCCATATCTCATACCAGATAAGTCTTATAAGGAAGCCATAGATGGATATCAAAGCGTAACCCACATACGTGCAGGCTCGTGTGAAGAGCCAGAAGTAATCTAAAGTAGTATCCATTAGATTGGATACTGCTATTAAAACGGAATTGGCATTGAAAATGATAAACTGGGGAAGAGTAAAGAAACATACTTACAAGACCGAAATCTGACATTAAGCTCAATCCAGTCTAGCTCATCGGTGCCCTAGCTTAAAGAAGTACGCAAACCTTGATTCTCCTATTTTCTCGTAGAACTCGAAAATAAGGGTGGGAGAGTTGTGAAGGGCAAATCCGACCTATAAAACCAGAAGTTGAGGCTGTGCTCGATTTCTATTTTTATTCTTTTATTATTTCTATGTATATCTTTCTATTTTTAAATATTACATCTTAGCATTACCATTTATAGTAAGGCTATGACTCGATGGAGTCGAAAGAGTCAATAGAGTCGAAAGACTCCATAGAGTCGAAAGAGTCCATAGACTCAATTGAATCCATCAAATCGATTTTTAGTCTGTATTAAAAAGTATATAAGGGCCGTAAGTTATTAAAGAAAGCAGTAGTTCATACTAGTTCGAAATAGTTCTAAATAGTTATAGTCAGGGATGGTAAATGACCTGGTCATTTGCCAATTTTTCAAATGACCTCAAATGACCTCAAAATGACCGCTCATTTGAGGTCATTCAAATTTTGGGTCATTTGGGAATGACTCGTGACCAAATGACTATGGTCATTTCCAAATGACCGGGGTCATTTGGTCATTAGGTCATTTTGCATAGAGTTGACATCCTACCGATCATGAAAAAACTTAGTTTTAAATAATACATATGTTCGCATCATTTCTCAATTCACGTCGATTATTAATTAACATGCCATTTGTAAATTCAAAAATGATTTATATCATTTTACAATCGATAAATTATTATTCACAAACTTTTTTTTTATTTTTTTAAAAAAAGTAAACACATTATTTTTTTCTAGTGTTTTTTTTTAATCACTTCATACCTGATCATATGATTCGATTAGAATGCCGTTTTACAACCGATTTGGAAATGATCTAGTAATTTAGTCAAAATACAAATGACAATCATTCATCAAATGATTCAGTTATTTATCATGTGTAATAATTTTTATTAGATATCATCTAGCAACGTTTTATTTTACAAAGAACAATAATCAATTTTTGATTGGTTAAAAGTATTAGATAATCGATTGACCAGAGTTAAATGACCTTCTCAAGTCATTTGGGCCGTGAAATGACCAATGACTGGTTATTTGTCATTTGAGTCATTTGGGTCATTTAAAGTCATTTACCATCCATGGTTATAGTTAGTACAAGTACCCACTTAGGAGTCTCAACCTTCGAAATTAGAGTAGAAGTGCTAGCCCTGAACTCTGTATTTCCTTTGAACTCTTTTCTTCTTATAAATAAAAACGTATATGTATTTTGTCCTCTAAGAAACTACTATCACTCTCACAAGAAGAATTAAATAGAGATACTTATCTTAATTACAACGTCACCGTAACAAGACTTTCTGATATTGAGACCCGGACCAAGTCTTTCCACGCCTCTTTCTGCCTGCCAGTTCAAGGTTTAGAAGTCTTGAAAAATAATTAAATAGAGTTATAGTTAAGTACAGGGGTAGTTAGTGATTATATAGGAAACCCCTGCAAATCAGAACTTCACAACGGCATAGTATAGACGTAACCATATAGAATAATAGCATTGATTTTATATTAATTATTTATTCCTTTCAAATGGAAGAAAAAAAAAGAGACAATGAATAATTTGATTTTATTTATTTTAATTTATTGAAACTAAGCAAAACTGATACGTAGATCTCCTGAGGCGAGCTCTTAGTGGATCCTATGGTAAATCACAATATAATACAAAAAATATTTATCTCTTGAAGTTCATTAACCTGATTAGTGTTTGGGCGAAATTATTTTCAAATCCGAAACATTTCGCCCAGAGGAATTTTAATTTCTCCCTATAAGTCCGAAACTCTATAGTTTCGCCCAATTTGATCTGCATATGATCTGCAATTCGTGGTTTCGCCCAAAACACTAAATCTGATATCATTGGATTTTTTTTCAGAATTTAGCACCTTACAAGTAATTATTGCTTTTCTCTAGGTCGAATAGGTACTGTACTAGCAAATTTTTATATGATCCGAGGTTGAAATGGTATACGAATCTGCAGTATTACATAACTGAATGTCCACCTTAGTTTCAACTTCTGCCAAAACATAAAGTGGTAGCATTGCGAAACTAGTGAAGGATGGCGAAACTGGTGATACAATCAAAACTGATGAAAGATATGAACGAAAATAAACGAAGGTGAGAGATAATAAAACTATAAAAGATGCGGGATTAAAATAATTGCAAATATTTATTATCAAAATTCTATACTAAACTGGCTATTCTGTGTTCTTCATTCTTTATATCATAGAAGTTTGAAGACTCGACATAACAAATTAATAATTGGTTCCAATTAAGGATAGGAATCAGTTTAGTCGATTAAAAAGTTATTCTAATCAAATACATAATTAGTCAACTAATTAGTAAGCTAACCATGATAGTTGTCTAAATCGATTTCAATCTTTAAAATTACACGATTATGTATAACAATTTTAATAGAAAATAAATTATTAAAAAGATAAATTTATGTGATAAAAAAAATAGAACGGCCACTATTCAAGGATTTTTGTAGTGGATGAAATTTAATCATTCTTTTATAAATCTATTTGCATATAATTACATGAAATTATTTAAATATTCAATCCTTCCTAGAATATTTAATAAATCTTGGGCCATATTGATTGAAATATTTTATATTTGTTTATTAGGACTATATATAAGTGGTTTGTATATAAAATTGCTCAAAGAAAACTTCTAATATTCAAAACGCAGTTTTTTGCAATGTTTTGATTTTCTTATTTATAATAGCACGAATCAGATTTAACTGAATACAAGTTCGACTATTGCAACATTTAAATAGATAAAAGTCTATGCGTATGATAATAAAAACATTGATTGAAACTGTTTCTTATTATGTTAAAAGGTATCTAAATATTCCATTTTTGTGCATTCATAGTGTCAACTAAAGTTTAAAATGTTCAAAGAAAGTTCTAAAAAGTGATAAGTGAATTTGATAAATAGACTTAAACTGCGAAATGAAGTTTGCAGAAAGCTCTCAAGTGGAAGATTTAATTTTCTTACATTATGAAATTTCAAGTAAGACATTGACAGCTTATTGACAATTTATTATTTGAAATAAAAAAATTTTGAAAAACTTTAATTGGATGATATAATTTTGAAAATCTTGTTTTTGTATTTGATTAAATTTTATTTTTATAACAAGGTTAAAAATGTAATGCTAAGGGAGCTTTTTATATAATTGTATTGATTAGTAAGAAATGATTAAGTTGCAAATATTATATTAAATAATCAAGAAGTTTGAATTATTTTTTTATATATTACAAGTGTAAGTGGGGCACTGCTAGTACCCCTTTAGTGATCATATTTATAATTTCAAAATAGTTATATGTTTAACTGGCTTAGTAATACTGAAGGTTTGATATAAATTAGAGAGCTTATAATAAAATTTTTAAGAAGAGATCCAAGGATTTCTCAGGTATAATATCTTATGCTACAAAGAATGATTTTGACAGAATTAATTTTGAATATTTTATTGGTTCATTCACTAAAAAAAGTGATAATACAATATAAATAGTTGGAAATTAGTTTGTATTGATATCGTTATAATTTTTATAATAAGCTATATAGTAAATATACTTTTATAGATCTTATTTGCTATTCTAATAACTGCAGTATATAGTTAAGGTCATATGAGTTTTCATTAGAATTTTCATGATTTCTACTATGATATATAAAAAATTCTGTTACAGAACCTACTCACTATTCTGGTGACCACAAATAATTAAGATTAATTTGTAATAGAATTGGTTTTTTTTCTATGTAGTTAAGTTTAAATTAGTTTGCATTAGAGTTATTGCAATTTCTATCATGAGTTACTATAAGAATTTTGTACAAAGCTTACTTGCAATTTTGATGACTATAGTATATGGTTAAGTTTGTTTGTAGTGAAATTATTATATTAGAATTATTGTAATTCTACTATAAGATACTGTATTATAAAACTTGTTATTTTGGCACTACAAAATTGGTTAAGGTTGAGGTAGTTTGCACCTAAATCATCTTAATTTTATGTGATTAAGGACAGTAAGCTTGTATTAAAATTTTAATTTTTATCATTACTGTTACAGCACTTGCATTCTAGTTTGTATTGATTTTATCATCAAAAGTTACTATTTTATTTGATTGTTTACATGATATCCCAATTAATAATTTTTTTTATAATAAGAAATCTATATAAAGCCCTTTTAAATTTCTGAATATTTCTACATTTTCTGAATACTTATTTCTGATTTCCCAGTTATCTCTTAAGCCATTTGAAATTCAAGGCAAATTTACCCTGAATTTTACTATAAAAATATCTCTATCTATTGTTTTAAAAATTAATATATTTAAATAAAAATTTTTTTGATAAAATTTGGAAATAAAGATTATATTTTTTTAAAATTTATATTTAAATTATAGAACAAAAAATTTAACTTACTTATAAGCCAAAAATATATAAATTTTAAAAAAATTTTAACCAAAAGAATAATTATTCTAATGATCATAATATATGAGTTGTATTGGGCAAACCTTACTTACTATTCTTGTAACTAGGAAAAGTACTTAGGGCATGTTAGTTTGACATAATTTATTCATAAGTCACTGAAAAAATTATGTTACAAAACTTGCTTGCTATTCTGATTAAATGAGTTTATATTAGCATTATCATGACTTTATTTATTGTTGGTTATTGTAGACAAAATTCCATTACATAATTACTCATTATTCCAGTGACCTTAATTTTAGTTAATATTGGGTTAGTTTGTACTAAAATTACCATGATTTCTATGGTTAATTTGTATTGGAATTATCACACACTCTACTTTAAATAATTTTATTACAGAAGCTACTCACTATTTCGGTGTTAAGGTAAGTTAGTTTGCATTGGAATTGTTATAATTTTATCATGAATTAAAAATTCTGTTACAGAACTTACTCGCTATTCTGGTGACTACAATATTGGTTAAGGTGAATTAATTTATTCACCAATGCATGTTATTAGTTTATCTATACCTAAGTTAATAATATAAAAGTTATGTAGAACGCATAACACACAATAGTTAATTGTGTTCAATATTATTATGTAGAAGACTGTGAATGTCATAGTCAAGACATAATAAGTTTGGACGTCTTGATTTCACAATATACAGTACATTATTACTATAAAGTTTTGGAAGATAAAGTTTACATAGCAATGCACTACATCTTATTATAGAATCAAAAGTCATCGAACTTAAAAATCTTATAAATGCAACCCGAATACGATAAAAAAATTTGGGGCATAATCAGAACGAATTGATAATCCGCGCGCACAATACATATAGCGCACACTAGAATTATAAAATTTTTATATGAAATTTTTTTTGTTTTAGTCTAAAAGAAAATGTGGGGATCACGAGTAAGAATCCAACCAATAAATAAAATGCCTAACGTTTGATAATACATGTCATTACCACTACATACTTACGTGCCATGAAACGTATCACGAATTACAATCAAAAATCAATTTACAGAATTGGCACAATGATAAATAACCACGTTTGAGATTTCGGTCAGTTTAAGAAATGAAAAATTGAACGCAGTAAACTCACGTGAGATGAATCATTGCCATTATTGTCAAAATAAACAAAGCAAATATTTACTTAAAAAAATACAAAGCCCTATATTTTTTCTCTATAAATACAACACGAATTCGATAAAAAATTTTTTGGGGAACAGCACCAGAACTGATACGTAACGCTCAAGCACTAGCACAAGTACTATATAAAAATGTTGGAATAAACAATTTCCTTTTTGGATAAAATGGGCAATGTGGCGGCTCACGAGGATACACCAAAGCATTAATCAACAAATCGAAATTCGTAAATTTAAACTAACTTAGAAATAACCAGAAATTACCCGAAAATAAACATCAAAATGTTAATGTCGTTAAATCGTATTATGCTGCTATCCTGATAAATAACTCAATTTCTATGCAACCGGTTTCGTAGGACGACTTTCATAAGATTAGTTATCGTTTTCAATTTAATTTTATATTATTTATACGCTTAAAACACATAGCAAAAAAAAAATTATAGAATTAAGTATATTGGATTTACATGCCTCTATTGTCAAAATGTGCATTATTTTTTAATTAGTAATGACTTTTCAAAAATGAATAAAATAAAATCATGACTTTCTTAAATAGATAAAAGATGAGGACACTTTCTGACAATAAATCCTACACTATATTCAATTTTTCAGTTTTCTTATTTTATTATATGTTTGTTATGTTATTTTTAGATAAAGACTTAAACTATATAAATAATGTAAAATTAAATTGATGATAGTCAATAATATGAAAGTCGTCATGTGAAAGTTAAATAGTCAAGGCATTTGCATTACATGCAATCAAGGACAAATTTTAGCATATATCATTCTTTTTCTGACTAGTGTTTATAATTAAAAGTCCGAAAAACAATTATTTAGATAATTTCGGTTTTTGAAAAAAAATATATATTTGATTTTTAAATTTATCCCAAAATTCTTAAATGGTTAAATAGATATGAATTTAATTAGGATATGTTAGAACTTAAATATCATTGCAGTTGTTATAATTATAGTGGCATGGCAACAAAAAAACGGTAAATTCTTTCACTATATCTAATTAATTACAAATTATAGGAATCCATTTAAAATTGCAGATTCAAAATTTATTGATTAAAATTTATTAAATTAACAGAATTTAATCAAAATACAAAGAAATGATATAAATGTAAAGAGAAATTTAATGTTAAACCTATCAGACGTATGGTTGTTATATAAGCAAAATGCATGAACTCTTTGTAAGATTCTATTTTATTTTATCGTAAATTATAACATATTCTTCCTTATTTTTATGTTCCAAAATTGGGTACTTACTCTTATTCATCACAATATCTGGTAGTTCCAATTTATACAAATTACTTTCTATAAAAGAATTACAACAATTATTAAACAATGCTAAAATATAAATTAATATTTTTTTTAAAAGAAGAAATTATAATACCTTGATAATTTTTATTAAATAAAATAAAATTACATTTATAAAGCGAATCAATATATATTCAGCTTTTATATTTTGTACTTTTTATCAGGTTTCGAAAATAAAATACTTTGTTATTTTACCAATCTGCAAAATTTTTGTAAGCTTAATTTGCTGTTGAGGCTTACCATATAAATTTCTCACATGACATATTAGTAATGGACGTTTGTTAAAAACTTTAGCCGCAATGTAAAGTAAAATTTCATAAATTCCATCATATTTGATTTTATAGCAAATATTAGCAGTATATACTGTATTTCCACTATGTAAATCTCGATAACAAGTTCTTGAGAATGAATTATCTGAAGATCCGATGCAACACATTGAATCAGATTTAATTGATCTTTAAATCAATTTTTTGCTATAATATCTAGATCCTTGCACAAACATTCTTTTGAAGCATATTCCATGACATGAATATAATCTTTAGAAACATCATCTTTTGATATATCAAATCATTTTAAAAATGATGGGCTTTTAAAGCAGATATTAAAATACTATGTTTTTAACTTGTTATTAAAATGAAATATATTTAGATTGGTATATGGGGGTGAGTCAGTAGAAGAGGGACAAATTTTTTCTAAGTAAAAGTTTTCTTGACTTTAAGCTCAAATATCTTAACAATTATTTTAATAATTTTAATAAAATTTTTTTATTTTAATTCTATATAATTTCAAGATTAAAATAAAATTTTTTTTAGCAAATTTGATTAAATAGTTGTCAAGATATTTTAGTTTAAAAATTAAAAAAATTTTACTAAAAATGATTTGTCCCTTTTCTACTGACTCACCCCCATATATATAATGATAATAACAACATATAATAATGATTACCTCCATTATAAAATAGAATGGGTGGTGCGCATTTTGCCGACAAACACTTCATCGACATGTCATTTCACCGACAATCAATTCGTCGACATGTTTATTTTGCAGACAAATTATTTCACCGACAAAATAGTTTTGGTCATTGTCGTAGGGTCAGGTTTAGTAGTAAAGTTAAGGTCAATGCAATTTAAAAAAACTTGTCGATGAAATGAGGCATCGGTGAAATAATTATCGGCGAAATAAAATTGATTATCGGTGAAATGACATCCTATAAAATTTTCACAGAAATTATTTGCTTTATAATACCAATAAGCACGGTATACAGTTGCAAACCCACCTTTACCTATTTTCTCAATATTTCCAAATTCATGTAAGAAATTCACAATAATTGATATTTATTTTCGATCAATATTTTTTTCAAATCACCTTCATTCCTAAATTATTTCCATTCGTTTGTAGCTATTAATTATTCATAAAATTTTGTTAATTTCATAATAAATCATGATTAATAACATCTGTTATTGAATTTTTTTCTCTAATCGGTAATTTAAATATATAAAGCTATTAAATATATATATACAGTATATACAGTGTGTCGATATATAAAGATCTAGCTATTACATCAAAATAAATTAAAACTCAAATTTATCATTAATATCATTATTTAACTTCATTAGATCTCTTGGTATTCCTATTCCATTTCGATAACTTCTGAAACTAATGACATTCTGCTTGCATCCCTATTTCATCAGATTTTATATAAGAAATAGGTGACACTTACTCATCCTTTTCAACTAAATTTCATTTTTATAACAATCTTAAAAGTAAATTTTCCATAAGCGTGACTCATTTCTGCAAATTTTTGATAATACAACATCACCCATCTCTGCTGATTTTTGGCAATAAGTGAATGCCACATGTTCATCTATATATGAGTGCTTAAATTACCCATCTTAATAAAAAGTTATTCCATCATTTAATCAGCCGAATTTAGCTTTTTTTAGCTGCCTAAATTATTTTTATAGAAACTTTCTAAACTCTTTTCATCAAAATATATACAAAGTATAATTAATTCAGAAATATTAATATAAACTGTAGCAATGCCGAAATTTTTGACGAAAATACTTTTTTACAAAAATAATTAAGGAGCACATATATATATTCATCATTTTCAAACCACTTTTCATAACAATAACATTTGCAAAAATGACTGACCTAAAGGATTTTTTGATTATCTAAACAGAAATTTATAATATTTTCTGAATTTAATTTCATTATTATAAAAATTGTTCTAATATATCAAGAATTGGACAAGAATATTGCATTTTAATCTTTTCCATTATAAATTACTCATTTTTTAACGAATTATTAGGAAATTCCATTGAAAATTCCTACTGTAATTTGTAATCTTCTAAATATAATTGAGTAATATTGTTGGCTGTTGAGTAATAACTGATGAACTGTCTATTTTTCTGCTGCTTTTCAAATAAATTAATGTAAGTTGACATTTTGTCGCAATAAAATAATATGTTGCTTATGAATGCATCCAATTTATACTATAATATAATGTAGTGAAACAAAGAATTTGTCACTTATTTTCCCAACAATTATATTCTTACAGGTCATTTACCCGAATCATAAATGGCTATGGTTAGCATTCAATAGTGTCACCCTGAGTGATATCGGGTAAAATGGACTGTTGGGAAAATTAAATGAGACGTAACCAAACAAACAATTAGAGTTTGTTTTTGGGCCTTTAATCTGATTGATATTCCAATTTCCTAATTAATAATGAATTAATTACCGCATAAAAAGAATTGCATATGTTAGGCATCAAAGAATTACTTAATAGTGATTTTGTTCAAGCTGAGATCATATTACAAGAAGTAAAATTAGCCTTTTATAAAAAACTATGATTTGCACTCTAGCAAAAAAAAAATTACCCAAAATTTTAATGAAAAACTAGTACAGTACATGTCGTAATCTAGCAGGTGATGTAATCCAAATTAAGACGTCCTAAACTTTGTGAAGATTAGTATCGCAATACACGGTTAACTATTAATTACTATTCTACTTGATCATGTTACTCATATTAATACTATATCACAGTATATCAATGTTTATTCCATGGTTCGGAATTTTAATATTTCTTTTTAGGATATATATCTTTTTTTGTTTTTTTTTTAATGTTATCTTAACGATTGTTTTAATTCATGTCAAAAAGTCTCCGAGTAAAAAAAAAAAAAAAAAAAAAAAAAAAAAAAAAAAAAAAAAAAAAGAACCACATAGCAATAAACTAAACTTTATGAAATAACAGTAATTTACATAATTAATATGAGTAACATGATAAATGACTATTCCCGGATAATCCGTGTTCGGACCATCCGAAAAATGCATTATTGTTCGTTGTATCCATGCAAATAGTATGGTGCTGAAAAATATGATTTAAAACAGGTTTTTTTTACTAGAATTCAAAGGCGTCCTTATTTTATACTCCATAGCATCAATTAAGCGTCGCAAAATTAAATTGTCAAGAATAAAGTTTAAATGTTCAAACCACGATCTAAAAACTGTTCAGCACATTCGATAATTTGAGAGAATTCTAAATGTAAACAAATTAAAATGAATTAATTCTGTACTGTGAAAAACATTTGTAGAAAGTTCTCTAGTGGACGATTTAATTTTCTTACATTATGAAATTTCAAATTAGACACTAATGATTTATTATTTGAAATCAAAAATTTAATTTAATAATTGACAAATACAATGAAATAATAAAAGATTATAGAATATGATTTTGAAAATTTAGTGTTTGTATTTGATTAATTTTTTAAGCATCAAATTCTCATTATACAGTCATTCAATTTCTATGCAATTATTTCATATGACGATTTTCAATTTAATATTACATTATTTATATAGTTAAAAATGCTTTTTCAAAACAAAAACAACACATAATAAGCTATGTAGAGAATAGAGGTGCAGGCAAATCGGCCCAATGATTGCCGTAACTAGTTGACATAAGCTTTACTAGTTACAGCTTAAACCGTAACATCATTGGGACATAATTGGGACGATTCGATTGAATCTCTAGCAAACAATTAGTCGGAGTTGTTGGAAAATTTTCTTTTTAATAAGGTTGCCATAATAATTATTTTCAAAAAAAGGATAAAATAAAGTAATAACTTTTTAAGAAGATAAGTACTCAAGATAATTGCAATAAGTCTTACAACTCTGTTAAATCTTTCTGTTTTGCTTATTTAATTATATGTTTTTTTTTTCGAAAGAATACTTAATATTGTATAAGTGATGCAAATTAAATTGAGAAAGTCGTCCTATGAAAGTTAAATAGCTAAGGCATTTGCATTTATAATTAAAAGTCTGGAAAAATAATTGTTCAATATAATTAGAACGAATGTCGATTTTCGAAAAAAAATGTATATTTGATCTTTTCAATTTATCGCAAAATTCTTATATGGTTAAAATAAATAATAACATTGCAATTGTTGGTATTATAGTGCATGACAACAAAAAAAGCAACAAATACTTTCAATATATCTTATTAATTACAAATAATAGGAGTTCATTTAAAAATTACGTATTCAAAATTTATTGATTAAAATTTATTAAATAACTGACATATAATACAAAATACATAAAGAGAATTAATTTTTATATAAACAACATCATGATTCTTTGTAAGATTCTATTATATTTTATTGCAAAGCATAACATATTCTTCCTTACTTTCTGGAGGGTTCCACTTATTCTTCGACAATATCCAGTATTTTTAAAGAAACTTTATCACTACCTTGATAAGCACTATTAGCACTATAAAATGAAATAAAATAACTTTTATAAATTGAATCAATATTCATCTGAATATCTTCTTTTTTTACATTTTGTATCTTTTTATCAGATTCCGATAATTCTAATAAAATACTTTCGTTATTTTTCCATTCTAAAAAAATTTTGTAAACTTCATTTGCTGTTGGTCGTTTTTCTGGTTCTGTATGCCAACATTTCTTCATTAAATCTATATAACATATTGCTATATTTTCATGAACAGGTGGTCTTAAACCACAACATATTTGGAACAAATTGGAATCTTGCACAAAATCTACAGGTCTACCATATAAAATTTCCCACATAATTATACCAAATGAATAATATCTGACGCTTTAGTATATGGCTGTTTGTTCAATACTTCAGGTGCAATGTATGGTAAAATTCCATAAATTCCATCGGATTTTGTTTTTAATTCAATATTAGCTGGATCTGCAATGTATGCATTATAAAAGTTATCTTGAAGTATATTTCCACTATGTAAATCCCGATGAACAAGATCATGAGAATGAATTATCTGAAGATCTGACGTTATACATTGTAACAGATTTAATTTATCTTTCCATTCTATTTTAGCTATATCGCGCAGATTTTCGCGCAAACAACCCAATGATGCATATTCCATGACGAGAATATAATCTTTAGAAGCTTCGTCTCTTGATATACCAAAACAGTTTAAAAATGTTGGATTTTTAAGCCCGATATCACAATATGCTTTTAACTTATTATTAAAATGAATTATATATGCATATTATTAGTATTAATGAAATAACGAATAATATAATTAATAATAATATTTCATAAAGATTACCTCTCTTATAAATTCTTCGTGATAATTATTTGTTTTATGAAGTAATTTAAGCGCAACAGTTCTGGCTGTATATTGCCTTTTATCATACCATTCAGCACGATATACAGTTGCAAATCCCCTTTGCCTATCTTTATAATATCTTTAAATTCATTATAAGAAATCCAAGATATCTGATATTTATTTTCCATTAATAATTTTTTCAAGTCGTCATTAATTTCTGAATTATGCATCCACTCGTTTGTGCCTTTTAATTATTTATAAAATTATTCAGTAAATAATTTAATATCAATTATATTATAAATTAATTATGATATAATACCTATCGTTAAATCCTTTTTCCTAATCAATAATAGTTATTAAATAAGTATTATATGTATATTAAATAAATAGATATAATTAACGAGTATTATAATTTGTTGATCTGGAGACATCAGGTCAACTAAGCAAATACCAAGGGCAGACGTAACAATCTTTTCTTATAACTTGAAGATATTCTTATGAATTCATCTTTCACAAAATCTTAGAACTCTAACCATGAATCTAAAGTATATGAACTTTCTTTCACTGATCTTATGATTGGATTGTGTACGTCTCAAAATACTAGCCCAATTTTAAATTTTATATTTACCCTTGTATACCAGTATTTGGCTTTATCTAAATCCCTTATTATTCCAATTCCATTTCGATAACATTTTGCAACCAAAGACATTCCACCATCGCTTCCCATTTCTGCTGACTTTTGATAATAAGCGAATGCTTTATGTTCATCCTCTTTAACTCCAACTCCGTAATGATAACAATATCCAACATTATATGTTCCATCTGAGTCTCCCATCTCTGCAGATTTTTGATAATAAACGAATGCCTTATGTTCATCCTTTTCAACTCCAATTCCAAAATTATAACAAAATCCAACTTTATTTGTTGCACTAGCGTCCCCCATCTCTGCAGATTTTTGATAATAAACGAATGCCTTATGTTTATCCTTTTCAACTCCAATTCCTTCATAATAACAATTTCCAACACAATATGTTCCATCCGCATCCCCCATCTCTGCAGATTTTTGAAAATAAACGGATGCCTTATGTTCATTCTTTTCAACTCCAACTCCAAGACGATAACAATATCCAACATAATATGTTCCAGTTGAGTCTCCCATCTCTGCAGATTTTTGATAATAAATAAATGCCTCATGTTCATCCTTTTCAACTCCAATTCCATTTTGATAGCAAAATCCAACTTGATTTGTTCCAATTGCGCTCCCCATCTCTGCAGATTTTTGATAATAAACGAATGCCTTATGTTCATCCTTTTCAACTCCAATTCCTTTATCATAACAATATCCAACATTATATGATCCACCTGAGTCTCCCATCTCTGCAGATTTTAGATGATAAACGAATGCCTTATGTTCATCCTTATCAACTCCAATTCCATTTGCATAACAATATCCAACATGATTTATTCTATGTGCGTGCCCCATCTGTGCAGATTTTTGATAATAGGCGAATGCCTTATGTTCATCCTTTTCAACTCCAATTCCATTTTGATAGCAAATTCCAACATAAAATGTTCCACTTGCGTCCCCCATATCTGCTGATTTTTGATAATAAATAAATGCCTCATGTTCATCCTTTTCGACCCATTTACCATAAATAATTTCATTAAAATAGTCCTTTGGCTTTTTATCTTCTAAATACAATCGAGTAACATTGTTGGTTATTTGCGTAATATTTGAGGAGCTGTCGATTTTTTCTGGGTCCTTTTCGAATATATTGTTGTAAATGGACATCTTGTTGCAGGAAAGGTTGCGTTACAGTGCATTAAATTTATTGAAGATATGTATTACAAGGCGCAACGTACATCGGCGTAATTGCCGCCGCATAAAGATTGTGATTGTAACACATGTACGTTGTTGACGGGCAAATTTGACCTAGCACAATCCAAATTTGGGTTGTGCTCATATCTATTTTTATTTTTATTTCGATTTCTATATATATATTTTCTATTTTCAGTTATGATTGGAGTTGGGCACCGAAATCTGAAACCTTATCCGAAACTCGAAACTATTTAAGATTAAATTTTTACAAAACATGGCGCTGTAGAATGTGCTGACATGCTAGTATGCAAATATTTTAGTGCCGATCAGTGATTATTTTTCACTGTGCGCACTGTGCGCAGCACACAGAAACAAAAATTTGCGCACATCTTTTTTCAGTAGATTTGCGGATGCCGCACAGAAATAATTGTCATTTTATAAGTAGTGCGCACAGTTGCAACATTTTCTCAGTATTTGCCGCACAGAAAAGTTTATGAATTGTGCGGTATCCGCACAGTAAATTTTAATTGAAAAATTAACACTGGTGCCGATAAGAGAAAATATACATATTTATATATAAAAGTTTGCATATTTCAGTCTAGGACATGTCTAGGGATGCATCGGTCCCGAAAAAGACCGGTCACAGACCGGACCGTGGACCATTGAAATGACCAGTCCTGGACCGGTCCTTATTAATATAACTGTGATACTTGTATCACCCAATCAAATTTCTTGATCAGTGTAACATAGATCATATTAGTGCGACGGGTGGCGCATTCGCGCCACCCATCTTATTCAGCATTTTTAACTATATAGACTACTGCAAAAGATTAAGACTACATTATTTAACATTACAATTATGGTTTTCTAATATGATTACTGTTAAACATTCTGTTATAGACTAAGTCACAAATATGGTATATATAATAGTAAGCTTTATTATAATTAATATGATTTAATCATTAGCTACTGTATTGAATTCTATTACAGGATCATTTGCTACTTCGATTACCACAGTATATGATTAAGGTGGAGTTAGCTTACATTGGAATAATCGTAATTTCTATCATAAAGAATTCAGTTACAAAAACTTGCCTGTTATTCCTAAAGACAGTAAATATGTTTAGGTTAAATTAATTGTGTTTGAAGTAATTTCAATAATAAAATACTATAAAAATCTGTTACAAAACTTACTATTCTGGTGACTAAAGTGTATGGTTGAATTAGTTTGTATCATGAATTCTATTGTGATTTCTACAATGGGTCGATGAAATTCTGTTACTGCACTTGCTATTCTGGTGCTATAGTATTTAGTTACATTTGTAATAAAACTATAATATAGTTAAAGTTGGCTGGTATGTACTGAAATAATCTTGTTTTTATCATCTGCTACTGCAAAAAATTTTATACAAAGCTTACCTACTCTGGCTATGTAAAAATTCTGTAAGGCCACGCAAAATTTATTTTCACATTGCATAAGGCCACGCAAAGTTAATATTTCGTTTTGCATAACCTGGTGTTTCAAAATTCTGGTCGAAGTACGCCATCCGGCGTCCCCATAGTAGGGGTTTATATTAAAAAAAAAAAAAAAAAAAAAAAAAAATTCTGGTCGCAGGTCGGATTATTACTATTTTTTTTTAAAAAAAAAAACCAACTTCTGCGTGGCCTAAATTAATGTCTAGGGTCACGAAAGTTAATTCTTTTGTTTGCATAACATGGAATAAGAAAATTTTTTTATTGGACCTATGGCGTAATTCCGAACATTAAGGGTGATACTGGATAAAAAATTTATATGCTAAAAATGGAATAATTAGCACAATATGAACTTTTTTTTTTGAAAAATTGGGTCAGCTAAAACTAAACCTGCTAATGTTGCCGGAGCCACTGCTGCTGCTCATTAAAAGCCTGCAGAAACTGAACCTGATAAAGTTTCCGGAGCCACTACTGCTGCACATGAAATGCTGCAGAAACCAAACCTGCTAAATTTGAAGCCACTGCGCCGCACATGAAAAACCTGCCGAAACTGAACCTGCTAAAGTTCCGAAGCCACTGCTGCCACACATGAAAAGCCTTCTGAAACTAAACCTGCTAAAGTTGCCGAAGCCACTGCTGCCGTACATGAAAAACCTGCCGAAACTAAACCTGCTAATGTTGCCAGAGCCACTACTGCTGCATATGAAAATGCTGCAGAAACCGAACCTAGTAGTCATGGACACAGCGAATCTGAAACCAAACCTAGTAGTCAAGGACACAGCGAATCTCATGGACATGAAAATGCTGCAGAAACCAAACCTAGTAGTAGTCACGTACACAGCGAATCTCATGGATATGAAAAACCTGCTGAAACTGAACCTGCTAAAGCTGCCGAAGCCAGCTCCCAATTTTTTAAAAAAAAAAACTTTTTTAAAAATTTCAATTGTGCCAATTATTCAGTTTTCACTATTTAATTTTTTTCTGGCATTGCTCAATGGCGACTATAATTTCTAGAATCACTAATAGATCTGCAAAAAAAGTCCAAAATATGTATATGCAAACAAAATAAGCATATTGATTTAAAGTAGATTAAAAAAAATTTGACTAAACTGAGATTTTGGAACACGATGTTATGCAAAACGAAAAATTACCTACCATTTTGGCGACTGTAGTATAATTTAGTCTGCATTACAATTGTCTTGATTTTTAGGCTATGCAAAGTTGATTCTTCCTTTTTTTTAGATATCAATTGTGCCAATTCTTCGATTTTTGACATTTATTTTTCTACTATTCTCATCTAATGTTACCCAATAAAGATTTTTATTTTCCGTATTTGTTTGATAGGACTGACAAAAAAATATGATTGCTGGCCCAATTATTTGATTGTTTACTATGCAAAATAAAAAATTATCCTTGCATAATTTAGTAGATATGAATATTATTCTATCAATTTATAGTAAATTAAAATTGAAAAAAAAACTGACCAACCGATCTAAGTTTTCATGTCAATTAAGGTTAATTTTTTCATTTTGCATAGCAAAGAATCAAAAAATTGGATCAGTCTCCATTGGGTGACATCAGATGAGAATAGCGAAAAAAAAATAAATGTTAGAAATTGAATAATTGGCGCAATTGGATCTAAAAAAAAGAAAAAATTCAAAATATAAAAAAATCGGGTTAGTAAGTAATACAAAACGAACATCAACTTTGGGTGGCCTTTAAATTATGGTAAAAAAAATTCTGTCACAAACCTATTCGATGCATAATACATGGGTTTGCCAATTGTTCGATTTTTGACATTATTTTTTTCCACTAATCTCATCCGGTGTCAACTGATGGGAACCTTAATTTCCCATAATTTTTTGATAGGACTAATGGAAAAAATATGACTGCTGACCCGATTTTTTTGATTATTTGCTATACAAAATGAACAATTAACCTTGCATAACAGTAGACGTGAACAATTAAAATGACAAAAAAAAATCTGACCGACCGACCTAAATCTTCAGATTTCATGTAACGCAAAATGAAAAATCATCTGTGAGACTTATCTTTGAGTTAGTTTGGTTGAAGCAATTGTTTCTTTCGTAAAGAATTCTGGTTATGGCTTAGTTTGCGTTGGAACTATTATGCTTTCTATCGTAAGTTACTCTAATATCATCAAAGTGCGCATAACGAACAAAAATCAAATTTTAAAAAATAAAAGATGGCAACTGAAAACGTAAATAAGAATAACTGGTCATTTCTTGATTCTTAAGCTACGATTTGTTACATCATCGATTTATGCAAACGATAAATGTCGCAATAATTACAATTTCAATAATCAGTGATGATCACTAACCTTATAAGGTTAGTACTATAAATGCTGATTAATCAAATAATTATGAACGATCAAATATCGTAATAATTACAATTACATTTATTGAGAATATCGTAATAATTACCTGTTACAGACACCAATTCACAGGTAGCCAATCAAAAACGTTTAAACAGACAAACTCAGAATTAGGTGGTATAGATTATATAATAATTATTTCATTTTTGGCCAATAAAGTCTTATGCATTAGGATATGACGTAATTATTAAAGGACCGTTTTTGGGGCCAAGGATGGGATCAGACCGGGACCGTAAATCCTATGATAACAGTTTCACTAGGACTGGAGAGGACAGGACTGGACCTAGGCATTTCCTTTGTATTGCTGTTACTTATAAATCAAATGAGTTGACTCACCTCAATTTTATATGTAAAATAATGCAAAAAAATTTAGTATTTAATGATCTTTACTCTAAAGCCAAAGTTTTTTTTTTTTTTTAAAAAAATTTCCTTGGTAGTATACCCAAGGGTGCTGTTGGCGCTCTTTTATTAACTCATTATTTCAAAGGTCATTTTACATATGCAAAAGATTCCTAATCTATATCTCCCTTCAATCGTCTGTTTTTTCTGGCTGACTCCAGCATGTCAACCACATCCAGTGTCCCATACCATTGGATCATAGGCAGCTTAAATGACTACATATTCTGCCAGTACACTATCTAGGTCAGCTGTTTTTCATCTACCTGGGAGCCACTTTCCATTTTTAGTTGGTGTAGCATTAGGTTCCTGATTTTTTACTTCCTAATTCAGTCGGTACCCTTGTCTTTTATTCTCATTTGTCTTATTCCTTTTATAGTAGATGGTCTTTATATTTATGACGTTTCTTGTCAGATTTTTTCCTTTTCTGAATGCCACATGACCCTGTGGCTATGTCACGCAGCTCATTGTTGCTATAGTACCATGTCTGGAAATAGTAAAGATGTTTGACACCTCATTATAGCTTACTATTCGTAATCCTAACTCAGTTTTTGTTATCCACTCGACTTGAACCAGCGACCTTGCGAATATGACCCCAGAGCGCTAACTACTGCACTATCTGACTCAGGGTCATTAAAGCTAAAGTTTTTGATCTCTAGTAGTTTGAAATTAAACTTCCTTTAAAGTTAACAATTCTTTACTATGTTCTTTAAGTCAAATGAGTAACTCACCCTATAATAATATAATTGGTTAAAATAATTTTTTAAAAATATGAAAAATGCTATTAAATACTAAAGTAAAGGCTTTTTTGTGCTCTAATTGAAAATTAAAAAGGAGGTTCTTCTGATTCTAATGATTGGTGGATCCAAAGATACTTGTATCACAAAAAATTTAGGCTGAGATGATGGAAAACATCAATCAAATTTTTAATGCAGCATTGTAAAATAGGAGCAACTGCAAGAGTATAGTATTATGGTAAATAAAAAGTTTGATTATCTGGGGGCAGTAATAGAACAAAGAAACTAGTTATATTATTGATATAGTAATTATAACTATATTCAAGAAAACATAAGGGTCTGCAAATTTATTTTTACACAAAGTATTACAAACTATAATACTTTGTGTAATAGTAAATTTGCAGACCTTTATGTTCTCTTCCTTAACCCCAAGTAAACCTTTAGTAAAGTGCAGTAAATTACATAATTAGAGTTTACATAGGTCTGACCCCTTACTACTGTGATAGGACTATTGACCAATCAAATTTTATCTTTTATAATATAAAAAAACTCAAAAACATCTTTAACTTTACAATCAATTTTAGTCTCTATATAGTTAAGTCCAAAGTTTACTATATGTATCAATTAAAGTTGCTTAAGTAAACTTATTCAGAAATCAAAATACACTTACCCAAAAATTTTTATCAGTATTAGAGAACTTTTTTATTACTTGACTTTTTGATTTTTACATTTGATGAAAAATTAAAATTTTTTAAAAAAATATATTTGCAAACATAAAAATTAAAAGTTAATAATTAAGTAATTTATTACAACGATTTTGGGTTAAAAGGAAACTTTCTTAGAGCTAACACTTCTACACTTTTTTCGAAGGTTAGAATCAACTTGAGAATAATGCTTTATTGAAGCAAAAAGGGGGTCTTGTATATTTTCTCCTCACTAGCAAGTGTAAGTTCTAGTAATTATCTCGAGAGATCCTTGAATTAATAGTAACACCTCTAGATATATGAAATTCATAATAAAGTCCAAATCCTGTGACTTCACATTAGAGTCTTGTGACATAATCTAGAGTGCGAGCTTAATTCTGGCCCTAGTTATTCAGACCAAATTTATCGATGCCTCAATCAAAGCTTAACCGTCATTAGGGTTAGATAAGGTTGATCTTAGTTGGATTTAATAGTTGATAGTGGTAACTTTTAGACATAAAGTTCATTTTCGCCTACACAGTTTTTGATCAAATTCATAGATCACTACAATCACTACTGCAACTATTAAGGTGGGAGAGTATATACATTTGACTGATTTAACTCTAAGGCCATGCAAGTCAATTTTCATTTTGTATAACCTGCTGACCTAATTTTTTCAAAAAAAATTTTTTTAATTTCCTATTGAGCCATATTCTATTTTTGCTGTTTAATTTTTTACTCCGGTGTCGCCCGATGATGACCTTCATTTTCTGAATTACTAACAGGTCTGATAAAAAAAATCAAAATATTCTGATTCTATTATGCAAACCAAAGAATTAACTTTGCATGAGCTTAGATGTGAACATGAATTAATTTAGTTCACAAAAAGTATATTTAAAAAAAAAAAAAGACCTACCTACCAGAATTTTGAAACTCCAGGTTATGCAAAACGAAAAAATAACTTTATGTAGTCTAATAGTTACTAGAAAATAAGTTTCTGATTTACTCACTACACTAGCTTGCTTTATTTTCTTTAGTAAAATCGAAGGGAGCTTCTTTACTTGTTGTCTTCATTTATTAAAATTAAATTTATTTATTTTTATATATTTAAAATTATATATGACATGTTAGCGTGTTATTTGGCATATTAATGAGTGTTTAACACGCTATGTGCTATTCAACAATGATACTACTAAGCCTAACATGTGACGTGCATCAAGAATGTTTATAATTTGTTCCTCTTAACACATATATATGCAAACATGTTAACGTGTTATGAAAATTTTACAAAAAGGGGTGATAATATGTTAATCATCAAGTTTATGCGGATTTTGACTAACATTTAAAAAATTATACAAAAATAGAAATGAAGTTATCTATACTAACTAAAAAGAAGATCTATTAATTAACAGAAGCTGATCGTACTGGTCCTGATACTGCGCAGATATCTTATTATTTCGGATAGGTTTCGTTTTGTTGCCCAACTCTTGTAATAATTAGCTTTACCATTTATAGTTAGTATGTGACCGATGGACTCGATGAACATGATAAACTCGATGAATTGATAGAGTCAATAGGGTCCATTGCGTCGATTTTAAATCTGTAAATAAAAGTATATAAGTGCCTTGAGCTCACTAGAGATGGATTCAGTCGGGTATAGTCAGTTTCGATCAGTTATTATCGACTATTGGCATATAGCCGGCTAAGTGTGATCGGTCATACTAGCTAATAGCTGACTATAGTCGATTAATTATTTTACTATGTAAAGGTTCTTTGATCCTTTAATTAAAGTTGTAGAGCCTAATTTTCTGATTCTAATGGCAGTTAGATCATCAAAATTAGTTTAGTCACTCTTGAGATAATTGATTAGGCCAATTTTTGTTAGTTCAAGTAAGCAAATGATGTATCATTAATTCATGTGATGTGATGATCATTTGGGTTAATATAGTCTATTCCGTTTATCAGATTGATCCGTGTTAATCTGTTTTTAAATCTAGTATCAGTTACAATTTAGTCAGTCAGCTAAGCCCCTCTGACTAACTAGAATCAGCTACGGCTATAGCCAGTCACAATGGCTATAACCGTAACCATACCTATACCTAGAGCTCACCTCAATAAAGGATAACTCAAAAAGAGTGAATAACTCAGTAAGAGTAAAACTCAATAAGAGTTGACAACTTAGTTCGAGTTAGAGTAATGTTAGAGTTAAGAACTCAGTAGAGTTTGAAAGCTTTAGAGTTCAATGTTGTAAAGTAATAATCTTTGAAATTAGAAAAAAAGTGTTATCGTTGGCAATTTTACCTGATAGATAATTAAATAAACTAATAACCAATAAGTGAATTCATATCAAAGTCAAATTGCATGACCTCATATTAAAAACTCATGCCATAATCTAGAGCTCTATTTCGACTCTAGTTACTCAGACCAAGTCTTTTACGCCTTAATCGTAGCCTTACCGTTATTAGGATTGCATAAGTGTAGTTTAATTGGTTATAGTAGTGTATAGTTGCGATATTTTGACATAAGAGATTATTCGCTCTTTCACAACCTAGCGTACATACACAGTACAGACATAAGGCCAAACCAATTTAATTCGGTGGTTTACATTTCATTCTTCTCACAAAAGGGGGGCTGGAGGAATTTATTATAAAAATTTTTTCTGAAATAATAAGCGATATTATGAAAGTTTTATGAAATTTTTCGCATATATAGTTTAGGGGGAAATGGGAGAAGGCAGAAGGGAGTAATGTAAACTAGTGAATTAAATTGGTCTGGCATAAACATAGAGAAAAATAGTATATAGTTAATTATTTTTGATTTTAGGTACTGAACTAGCAAATTTTATACATTCTGAAGGTTGAATTGTTATATGAAATCTGCAGGATTTGCGTAGATGAAAGTTCAACCTAGCTTCAATTGTGAAGTGCTGCATTGCGAAACTAATGAAGAGTGGCGAAACTGGTGATGATACAATCAAAACTAATAAAGTAATATTTGAGAATGGGAGACAATAAAACTATAAACATGCAAGATAAAAATAAATCCAAATATTTACTATCAAATTCTATATTAAACTGGCTATTCTGTGTTCTTTATTCTTTATAAAGAGTTTGAAACCTCACATAACAAATAAATAATGTTGGTTTTTATTCTGGATTGGAATCTGTTTAGAGACAAAAAGTCAATCTAATCCACTACAGTATTTAGTCAACTAATTAGTCAGTTAACAATAGTAGTTGATGAATCGATTTTAATCTTTAAAATTAAATGATTATGTATTGCAAATTTAATAGAAAAAAATTATCAAATAGATAAATTTAAAGAAAAAATTGAATGGGCATAGTTTGAGAACTTTGGTAATAATGAAATTTAATTATCTTTTTATAAATCTATTTGCACATAACACATAAAGCTATTCGACTATTTAATCCTTCCAGAAAAGTTAACAAATTTTAGGTACAAATTGTTTTAAGTTTGTTTATTAAAGAAATTCAATTTTGCACCGTTCATCTTGCCATATTAAAATGCAGTGTAATAGTTAAATGCATATGCTAACTAGATTGCATTGATTTTTGGATTAGATCGTTTAATTTTTCGTTCTTTATGCATGAGATTGCAGTCAAAATTTCCTTGCAATTCCAAGAAAGAAAAAATCACATCCACCCATTTTTATAAGATATTTATATTGATATTGAAATTGATATTGAAATTGATATAGCTATAGCTATCATCCTCATTATGCATTAGTATTAGTTGTTGCTTAGTTAAAAATAAAAAATTCTATACAACATCATTAACTTTTTAATTAAATTACAAATATGCAATAGCAATTCTAATTTTTGGTTTTTTCTTATCAGATTTTTTACTGGACAGATTAAATGATAATCACTGATCGTCAAAGCCATAAATAATGATCATAGTGAGAGCTTGATAAATTTGTATTACAATCATATGACTGTTGTCCATAATCATTCTAGAACTTCAAAAATCAGAAGGGCCATAATTCTAAAATGTAATATGAAATAGTATTTAATCTAATATCGTGAAGGGTAACTTTAGTAAAACAATTTAATTATGTCATACCAAATCAGTTTTTGACTCAAATTATGATTAAAAATCTTTGAAGACCAATTCATTCGTTCGATAATTTCTATTCGGGCAAAAAATTTTTGATTAAGAATGTTGTGACTATATCAGGAACAGAGTGATATGTAATATTACGAAGTATATTGTTACTAAGGCGCATATATCCACAAAATCTCAACTAATTGGGCAATTCATTAAACGCAGTAAAAATGTGAATTTCTACACTTAATCATCACGATGTATGTCACATAGTACTATATTTATCTATTGTATCAGAATTGTTTAACCAAATATCACTTTAACAGGTTTCTTGTCTCGATTGAAGTGCATAATTATCACTATAAAAAATGTCTTTGTTTTATTATTGTCTTTTGGAATTGCACTTACTAAATATGTTATAAACGCATTTCGGTGTCACATTGTAGATAGATACAAATGGAGATTGAGGAAATTCTAATTTAAGTGTAGAGGGTATGTAGATCATTTCTATTAGTAAACAAGTGACAAAAAATATTTTTAATACAAATCTAAAAGTTGCTACATATAAAAATTAATTTTTTACTATATAAATTAATTTTTTATACTAAGTAAATTGTTCATAATAAAAAAATTACACATGTTCTAAAAATTTTATTAATTTTGAATAGAATTTAATAAAGTTTTTATAGTATCAAATTTAGGGGTGTGGGGTCTATACTGCGGGGCGATCACAAAATGGCCAATCAAATTACATGTAAACAATAAGTAAAATAGGGTCACGAAGATAAAACAACTATATCTTATGTTCTACTAGGCCAATTTTAATAATTTGACCACCTTATAATCAGAAAAACCTCCAATTTTATTTAAAAATTTAATATAGTTACTTAATAAAAATTTTCTTTATTATTAAATATAAAATTTTTAGTAACTCATTTATTAATAAAAATGATCTACATACCCTCTACTGTAATAGATTGAAATAAGGATATTGGAAATTTTATTAATTTTTTTTATATTATTCTGTAATTCTATTTTATCTTTTGTTATATATTTCTATTTTTTTTTTATTTTTTATTCTATAATTATTTTGTCATGCGCCGAATTTGCTAGTTGTCCTAAAATTAGTAGTTCCTTTGTAAAAATAATTAACTATACAAAAAAGGAAATTTCATGCAGCTGGGAAACCGCAGTGCATTTAATTTCGTGCTAACACTAAGATTTTTGTCTAATGCTGTATCTATAGCGCAGACAAGAAATCTTTCGCGATAACGCTGAATCTAAAGTGTTAACGCCGGATTATTCACATAAACGTTGAAACTTTAGCATGAACATTAGGATCATAGTGTAGACGCTACAAAAATTAAATATATATATAATACCTCTAAAATTTAATAAAGTTGTATAAGTTCCACATCCACTTTTAAAATTATATCACAGAAAAAGTAAAATACTCATCTTTTGAAATTCGACTTGTAACTTTAATAATCCATTCATAACTCAATTCGATGGACTAAATTGACTTGTAACCTCGAAGCGGTATTCTTAAGACTCGAATTTCTGTGTCACTTGCCTTTTTGTAGATCCTTGGAACTTGTCATATAACATTATACAAGAAAATATCAAACCTTAAGTTGAAATACTTTTGTAGATAGTAAACCTCTTGAATTACCACCTTTTTAGCATCGGCAGCCTCAGATCGCCTTTCAAATCCCTTGTATCTCAACAACCTACCCTTCGTAATACAGTCAAACCCCGCAATAGTCACGTGCCAAAATCTGACTTTCTATGTGCCTATTGTGAAATTGTGACTAAAGTGAGCTAAAATTTATATACAGATATAATTGAATAGGAAAATTAAGGTGACTATAGCGAGATTGTGACTAATGCGAATATGACTATTATGGGTTATACTGTATCGAAAAATTCCTAATTGTCTCAGCCTTGGAGTTACCTAATTAATATCGATCACCCAATTTCCCTTTAAACATATCAATTACCCATAGTATAGTATTATTGTATTATTATTTTGATATCAAACTATTGATATACCCTATATTAGCATTACCAGCATCTGTGTTTCTATTCTATTGTTGTGGTTTAGTGATCCCCTTTTTACTAGACTCTCAAATTGCATATTAGCTTCAAACTTCCTATACTTTTAACAAGTATTTATACCCTCTTCTGTACATGGTTGGAGCTTTAAATTGGTACTATTGTCTATCTTGTTTTACTGCTCTCCAAATCAACTGTTATATTTAGTGCCAGTTATGTGGACTTGAAAAAAATTACTCTGTGTAACTTCAGAAATTCTTAAAATTTTCATTCTAAAAATTAACAAACTGAGAGACCTACTTATTCTCCAAAGAAGGGATCTATAGCTACCCCTTCCAATCTCGCACAGCAGCAACCTAATCCATCTCCACCTTCTTTGCCGAAAAGCCTAATCCAGGACAACCAGTGCAGCAGCCTAACGCAATGGATAATTTTGCAGTCCAAATTGTGTTATTAATCCAACAAATGCAAGTAGTGCTGGCCCCACAGGTTAATTATAACGCTCCTAATCGCGAGCTGAACCTGGTTAGCTATTCTGACTTTTTAGGAGGAGATCAAGACCCTATGACTTGGTTGGACAAAGTGGAAAAGGCCTTGCTGCAAATTTGGTCATAAATGATCGGAAGATAGCTATAATTGTTCCTCATCTGAAAGGGGCTGCAGCCAGTGTTAAAGATTTGATGTTCCCAGCATTCCCAGAAACATTTAAAAAAATTTAGGAACATTAAATTTAGAATTTATGTTCCCTATTAGGAACAAAGTGGGAACATAAAAGTTATAATTTGTGTTCCCTATTGAGATGGTTTTTTTACATAAGAAAATGTGTGTGTGTGTGTGTGTAAAATGGGGAGAGAGAGAGAGAAAAAAAGAGAGAGAGAGAGAGAGAGAGAGAGAAAGAGAGAGAGAGAGAGATAGAGAGAGAGAGAGAGAAAGAGAGAGAGAGGAGAAAGAGAGAGAAAAAGAGAGAAAATTTAGTTATAGGAACATTAAAAATATTTTGGGAATATAAATTTAATATTTTATGTTCCCAAAAAAACAAAAAAAAAATTTCAAATCTTTTTCACTGGCTGCGGCCACGTGGTGGTCTATCTCGCAGTGCCAACCCCAACCCATTAACGTATGGAATAATTCTGCCCAACTTAATCAGAGTTTTTGACTTAATTTCATTATGCAATTTCGTACTCCTGCTTTAGAGAAAAAATGGTTTGCTCAATTGGCCACCAGGAAACAACAGGTTAATGAGGATGTTGATACCTATCACTCAGCGGTTCAATAGTTACTTCGACATATTGAAACTAGTGCACAGCCTTACCCTGAAACCACTCAAGCGCAGCTTTTCTTAAATGGATTAAGACCTGATATTGTTCTTGTGGTAGCTTTGTTTACTCCTAACAACTTGCAAGCGGCTTACGAACATGCTAAAGCATATGAGGGCGCCTGTAAACAGAGTCTTTTCTACCCTTCACCCCAATTAGCACGTTATATTCTTCTCAATTAGTTACGGGTACCTCTGTTGGACTTTCACCTTTCGGCTCAACTTCTGAATTGGCTATTGACAGGTTAACCGAGGCTGTGAATAAGATGTTAACTCAGCTGCAGAATTGCTGATCGACCACTGTTAATAATTCCCCTAGGATAGTGTGTTTTAGGTATAGAAAAACAGACCATATTAGTCAAAATTGTTGGACCCCTTTGTGAATAATCCTTCAACTAATATTCCCCAAAATTACGCTCCTATGGGCCAGATTGTTAATAATGGACCAAGCCCATCTACCGTGGTATATCCTTATTCTAATATGGGGGCAGCGAATTCTGTTGCATCCCATAGTTCTAATATAGCTCCTAATAATAGCCCAGATAATAAATTTCATTCCATGGTGGGTAGTGGTTCCGATAATCAACAGGAAACACTGCAAACTTTTTTAGCTTTGGCAGCCAACCTAAACTTGGCTAATACTTCTAGCAATATAAGTAGTCCCAATAACCCTTCTAGTAATAACGAGACTAATAATTCCAATAACCAACCTACCTTTGTTAGTATACCTGCGGAGGATATTCCTTTCTTCTCTAGCAGAAGTAAATACTGTAACAAAAGGCTTTGAGAAGAAGAAGAAGGAGACCTGGAGTTAGAAGAAGAAACTTTGAACCAAATACTCAAAAAAGAAGTAGAAAAAGAAAAAAATAAAAACAAAGAGGAAAATAAAACTGCCACCAGGAAAGATATTAACTCTTTAGCGAAAGTTGTTCCCATTAAAATAAAATGAGCACCATAGTAAGAAGAAAAGTACCAGAAGACAAGATGCCCCAAATATCTTCTTTAGTCACGCCATATTCAATAATTACAGACTTGTGAGAGAAAGCCACCAATAGTGCTCATAGGTCTGGTCTGGGTCCGGTCTGGGATCAGACCAGACTCAGACTCTAAATTTTACTAATTTTAGAATTCAGACCAGACTCAGACTCAATTATGAGTCCAGTCCGGGTCTGGTCCGAAGTCTGCAGACTGGTCTGAGTCTGAATATATTTATATGTTTTTTTTGGCGCTGAACAAGTTTACTTAGTGCATTTTGTTAGAATAAATTAGTAAAATTTTATGAATCATAAGATTTTATAGAATTTTACTAATAAAATTTTATAAAATCTTATAATTCACAAATATTTATTAATTAATTCTAACAAAATGCACTAAGTAAACTTGTTCAGCACCTAAACATGCATCAAAACGGCTGTTTTATTTTTATTTTACTTGTAATTTAGAGATTTGATGCACAATTTTGGATTTTTGATCAAAAAAGACAAATTTTAACATCTTATCTCCAAATTTCAAGTAAAATAAAAACAACCCTGCTGATTTAATGTATTTTTAGGTGCTGAACAAGTTTACTTAGTGCATTATGTTAGAATTAATTAGTAAAATTTTATGAATTATAAGATTTTATAGAATTTTATTAATAAAATTCTATAAAATCTTATGATTCACAAAATTTTACTAATTAATTCTAACAAAATGCACTAAGTAAACTTGTTCAGCACCTAAAAATACATTAAATCGGCAGGGTTGTTTTTATTTTACTTGAAATTTGGAGAAAAGATGCTTAAATTTGACTTTTTTGATCAAAAATCCAAAATTATGCATCTTTTCTCCAAATTTCAAGTAAAATAAAAACAACCCTGCTGATTTAATGTATTTTTAGGTGCTAAACAAGTTTACTTAGTGCATTATGTTAGAATTAATTAGTAAAATTTTATGAATTATAAGATTTTATAGAATTTTATTAATAAAATTCTATAAAATCTTATGATTCACAAATTTTTACTAATTAATTCTAACAAAATGCACTAATTAAACTTGTTCAGCACCTAAAAATACATTAAATCGGCAGGGTTGTTTTTATTTTACTTGAAATTTGGAGAAAAGATGCTTAAATTTGACTTTTTTGATCAAAAATCCAAAATTATGCATCTTTTCTCCAAATTTCAAGTAAAATAAAAACAACCCTGCCGATTTAATGTATTTTTAGGTGCTAAACAAGTTTACTTAGTGCATTTTGTTAGAATTAATTAATAAAAATTTGTGAATTATAAGATTTTATAGAATTTTATTAATAAAATTCTATAAAATCTTATGATTCATAAAATTTTACTAATTAATTCTAACAAAATGCACTAAGTAAACTTGTTCAGCACCTAAAAATACATTAAATCGGCAGGGTTGTTTTTATTTTACTTGAAATTTGGAGAAAAGATGCTTAAATTTGACTTTTTTGATCAAAAATCCAAAATTATGCATCTTTTCTCCAAATTTCAAGTAAAATAAAAACAACCCTGCCGATTTAATGTATTTTTAGGTGCTGAACAAGTTTACTTAGTGCATTTTGTTAGAATTAATTAATAAAAATTTGTGAATTATAAGATTTTATAGAATTTTATTAATAAAATTCTATAAAATCTTATGATTCACAAAATTTTACTAATTAATTCTAACATAATGCACTAAGTAAACTTGTTCAGCACCTAAAAATACATTAAATCGGCAGGGTTGTTTTTATTTTACTTGAAATTTGGAGAAAAGATGCTTAAATTTGACTTTTTTGATCAAAAATCCAAAATTATGCATCTTTTCTCCAAATTTCAAGTAAAATAAAAACAACCCTGCCGATTTAATGTATTTTTAGGTGCTGAACAAGTTTACTTAGTGCATTTTGTTAGAATTAATTAATAAAAATTTGTGAATTATAAGATTTTATAGAATTTTATTAATAAAATTCTATAAAATCTTATGATTCACAAAATTTTACTAATTAATTCTAACTTAATGCACTAAGTAAACTTGTTCAGCACCTAAAAATACATTAAATCGGCAGGGTTGTTTTTATTTTACTTGAAATTTGGAGAAAAGATGCTTAAATTTGACTTTTTTGATCAAAAATCCAAAATTATGCATCTTTTCTCCAAATTTCAAGTAAAATAAAAACAACCCTGCCGATTTAATGTATTTTTAGGTGCTGAACAAGTTTACTTAGTGCATTTTGTTAGAATTAATTAATAAAAATTTGTGAATTATAAGATTTTATAGAATTTTATTAATAAAATTCTATAAAATCTTATGATTCATAAAATTTTACTAATTAATTCTAACAAAATGCACTAAGTAAACTTGTTCAGCGCCTAAAAATACATTAAATCGGCAGGGTTGTTTTTATTTTACTTGAAATTTGGAGAAAAGATGCTTAAATTTGACTTTTTTGATCAAAAATCCAAAATTATGCATCTTTTCTCCAAATTTCAAGTAAAATAAAAACAACCCTGCCGATTTAATGTATTTTTAGGTGCTGAACAAGTTTACTTAGTGCATTTTGTTAGAATTAATTAATAAAAATTTGTGAATTATAAGATTTTATAGAATTTTATTAATAAAATTCTATAAAATCTTATGATTCATAAAATTTTACTAATTAATTCTAACAAAATGCACTAAGTAAACTTGTTCAGCACCTAAAAATACATTAAATCGGCAGGGTTGTTTTTATTTTACTTGAAATTTGGAGAAAAGATGCTTAAATTTGACTTTTTTGATCAAAAATCCAAAATTATGCATCTTTTCTCCAAATTTCAAGTAAAATAAAAACAACCCTGCCGATTTAATGTATTTTTAGGTGCTGAACAAGTTTACTTAGTGCATTAAGTTAGAAATAATTAGTAAAATTTTGTGAATCATAAGATTTTATAGAATTTTATTAGTAAAATTCTATAAAATCTTAAAATTCACAAATTTTTATTAATTAATTCTAACAAAATGCAATAAGTAAACTTGTTCAGCACCTAAAAATACATTAAATCGGCAGGGTTGTTTTTATTTTACTTGAAATTTGGAGAAAAGATGCATAATTTTGGATTTTTGATCAAAAAAGTCAAATTTAAGCATCTTTTCTCCAAATTTCAAGTAAAATAAAAACAACCCTGCCGATTTAATGTATTTTTAGGTGCTGAACAAGTTTACTTAGTGCATTTTGTTAGAATTAATTAATAAAAATTTGTGAATTATAAGATTTTATAGAATTTTATTAATAAAATTCTATAAAATCTTATGATTCATAAAATTTTACTAATTAATTCTAACAAAATGCACTAAGTAAACTTGTTCAGCGCCTAAAAATACATTAAATTGGCAGGGTTGTTTTTATTTTACTTGAAATTTGGAGAAAAGATGCTTAAATTTGACTTTTTTGATCAAAAATCCAAAATTATGCATCTTTTCTCCAAATTTCAAGTAAAATAAAAACAACCCTGCCGATTTAATGTATTTTTAGGTGCTGAACAAGTTTACTTAGTGCATTTTGTTAGAATTAATTAATAAAAATTTGCGAATTATAAGATTTTATAGAATTTTATTAATAAAATTCTATAAAATCTTATGATTCATAAAATTTTACTAATTAATTCTAACAAAATGCACTAAGTAAACTTGTTCAGCACCTAAAAATACATTAAATCGGCAGGGTTGTTTTTATTTTACTTGAAATTTGGAGAAAAGATGCTTAAATTTGACTTTTTTGATCAAAAATCCAAAATTATGCATCTTTTCTCCAAATTTCAAGTAAAATAAAAACAACCCTGCCGATTTAATGTATTTTTAGGTGCTGAACAAGTTTACTTAGTGCATTTTGTTAGAATTAATTAATAAAAATTTGTGAATTATAAGATTTTATAGAATTTTATTAATAAAATTCTATAAAATCTTATGATTCACAAAATTTTACTAATTATTTCTAACTTAATGCACTAAGTAAACTTGTTCAGCACCTAAAAATACATTAAATCGGCAGGGTTGTTTTTATTTTACTTGAAATTTGGAGATAAGATGTTAAAATTTGTCTTTTTTGATCAAAAATCCAAAATTGTGCATCAAATCTCTAAATTACAAGTAAAATAAAAACAAAACAGCCGTTTTGATGCATGTTTAGGTGCTGAACAAGTTTACTTAGTGCATTTTGTTAGAATTAATTAATAAATATTTGTGAATTATAAGATTTTATAAAATTTTATTAATAAAATACTATAAAATCTTATGATTCATAAAATTTTACTAATTTATTCTAACAAAATGCACTAAGTAAACTTGTTCAGCGCCAAAAAATACATATAAATATATTCGGACTCAAACCAGTCTGCAGACTTCAGACCAGACCCGGACCAGACTCAGACTTGACTAAAAAGTCTGAATATAAAATTCTGAGTACGGTTCGAAAATCAGACCAGACTCAGACTTGACTAAAGTCTGGTTCGAGTCTGGTCTGTAGGAGCACTAGCCGCCAATATTACTATTGGCCAACTCCTTCGAATCGTACGATAATTGTGGACAGAGATGATTAAAAGTTTATATAAAATGAAAAATATAGCTAAAAAAAATAGAAACAAATATTAGTATTTCCAATAATAATAAATTGACAGCCTTATATTGTGACGCTACCGTCCTTGGGAAAATTATACCCCTAATCATCGATAGTGGTTCTTCCAGCAGCGTGTCCTCTCATTTGTTGCAAAATCTTGGAATTAAGGTTGGACGACCCTCTACAATTAATATAGTAAACGTTCATAGAATAACTAAGCAAGCCTTGGGTGAAGTCTCTGACTTTCCATTTTCCATTGGAGGTGTAGAAATTCCAATAGATGTAGTGGTCACTGATGCCACTTCTTATAGTTCTATAGTAGGTAATGACTGGTTATCGCAAGTCAATGCCAAAATTGATTGGATAATATCCGAAATGACTCTATCTAGAAAGATAAAGAAATCGTAGTACCGGTAGAGTTTAGAAAAATGATATCTGAACCTTTAAGTAAAAATCGACCAACAAAAATCTGAAGTTAGGAGAAAAGGAGGATGGGGACTCCGAAAGTGAAATTAGTGAAAGTGATGAATACGAAAATGAAGAGTTAGAAGACAAAATTTATAATTATTTAGAGCAAGAAGATGAGGAGGGAGATTACATACCTGAAATATCTGGATCTTTTGATTTCTTAACTAAGTCCGTAGCAGAGTCTTGTGAAGACCGTGAACAGTATACCACTACACCTAAATGGCAAATAGACGGATTTCCCAAAAATTATAGTCAAATGATAACAAATAATAATTTTGGTTTTTATAATAATAATAACTACAGTTTTATAAGTAAAAATAGTAAAGAGCGATATTATGACCTTTTAACAACATCTTTGCAAAATAGGTCATCTACCCTACTGCTAGACATAATTTAGTATCCCTTTTATTAGTACCCCTAGTGAGTTTTCTCATATAATTTTTCTCGAAGGAGTGTCAAAAAAATCAGATGATTCTAGTTTTGAGTGGTACAGTCACACCTGGAACGATAAATTTCCAGAATATAAGGTTAAGGAAAACGACTCTGATGCGAAAGATATGGTTGACAAAGTAAGAATGCAAATTCAAATAAAGAAAAAAAGATGAAGCCTACTACTGTTAAATGTTATGCTGACCTTGCGGGGAATACTTACTTTCAAGAAGAACCTTCTAAAACTAATCTTTGTAGCTATATTTGTAATAAAGACCTAAAAAAAGAGGAAACAGAAATTAGTGATCTTTTTGATTATTACCATGGAGAAAAAAATAAAGAAAAAATACATATAATATAGGCAGTCTTGATCTACTACAGTACAAGTACTTGCAAAAGTTGTTGAAACGAAATGTGGATCTATTTATGTAGGAGAGAGAAAAATTGGGGAAAACTAGTTTTGTTAAACATCAGATAAATACTGGTGATGCCTTACCCATTAAAAAATACCCCTATCGCTATTCTCATGAAAAAGGCAAATAATTAAAGATATGAGCTTTCTCAAATGTTAAAGGAAGGCCTTATACAACCTTGTAAAAGCTCTGGACTTCCCCATTGTGTTGGTCCTGAAGAAAGACGGGCAAACGCGGTTTTGTGTAGATTAAAGGCAGCTTAATGCAGTAACACAAAAAAATAACTACCCTCTTCCTCGAATTCAAGATCTCTTGGACTCATTAAATGGGTCATCCTGGTATAGTTCCCTTGACCTTGCTAGTGGGTACTGGCAAGTCGAGGTGGAAGAGGATGATAAAATTAAAACCCCCTTTAACACTCTTTATGGTATATTTAAATTTCATGTTATGCCCTTTGGGCTAACAAATGCCCTGCTACTTTTCAGCGCCTTATGGACTTCCTCTTTTAGAATTTAATTGGGAAATGTGTCATCATTTATCTTAATAACATAAATGTATTTTCTAAAACCTTTCTTGGCCACTTGTGGAACCTAAACCAAGTTTTTGATCGACTTCGACAAGCTTGGCTAAGTTAAAGCCCTCTAAATGTTTTTTCGCCCAACGGGAGTTGAAGTTCCTAGGGCATGTTATAAGCAGGCACGGTATAGCCACCAACCCTAAAAAATAGAAGCAGTTAAAAATTTTCCAATTCCAAGAAACTTGCGGCAACTAAGAGGGTTTTTGGAATTAACATCTTACTATCGAAAATTCATTTAAAACTTTACTCACATTGCCACACCCCTAAATTTCTTGTTGAAGAAGAATGTTAGTTATAAGTGGAATAAAGAACAGCAGGAAGCCTTTGAGGCATTAAAGAATAAGTTAATTACCGCACCAGTTTTGGCCTATCCAGTTTTTTCAAAAACCTTCATCCCGTTTACTAATACTTCCGACCTAGCGTTAGGTGCAATTTTGTCGCAAAAGGATGAAAAGGGAATGAACAAGTAGTTTATTACGCCAGTCGTAGTTTAAGCACGACAGAGAAAAATTATAGTGTAACAGAGAAAGAGTGCTTGGCTGTTGTTTGGGCCATTAACCCTACTTACAAGGAAATCAATTTCTCCTATATATGGACCACACCGCCTTAAAATATAATTCGAATTCAAGTTACCGCAAACTGTCTCGCCTGTTGGATTATGACCCTTATGGAATACTTGTTTACAACGATCCAAAACCCCAAAAAAACATCTAAATGCTGATAGTCTTTCTTGGATTCAAATTCAGAAATTTAATTAATTAATTGAAAAAAATATATACATATAATAATAAGAATAAAATAAACGAACTTTGAAAAGAAAGATATTCAGGATTAATTTTACCTTCTAAATCCATCAATCTAGTCCAGGTTATGGTGTCCTGGCATATCTCGTTTCTATATATTCCATTTATCCTATAATATTATCTTTTTTTAACCATTAGTAGTAGTTCTTTAAATCATAAAAAAAAAAAAAAAAATATATATATATATATATATAATAGTAATATAAATATGGATCCCAAAATTTATGCTACCTATTTTAATTTCCTGAAAGAAGAAAAAGTCCCTGAGAAATATACCATAAAGCAAATACAAAACATAAAATATAAGACCCGCCATTACACAATCATCAAAGACTGCTTATATAAGGTTAACCGAAACGATTCTTCATAGCCTAGTAGAGTATTAAAAAGAGGAGAATTAGAAAATATTCTTTTTAGCTTCTATGATAACCCCTTTCTGGACATTTAGGGTCCCACTCTACTTACCAATAAATCGCTCTATGGTATTACTGGCCCAAGATGGGTGAAAATATCAAAAGTTATATTCAAACGTGCGATATGTGCCAAAAGAAAAGGAAACCAAATATATGAGAACCCTTACATCCTATAAAGGTTGGAAAGCCTTTTGATAGAATAGGAATCGATATTGTCAGACCACTCCCTGTAACCAGAAATAACAAATGTTATATCATTGCTACCACCGAATATTTTACCAAGTGGCCGGAGCTTGCGCTCTGGAGAAAGCTAATGCCGAAAGTATAGCCACTTTATTTATAAGAGTTTGATTTGCCAGCACAGTAGTTCTAAAGAGATATTATCGGATCAGGGCACCCACTTTTGCTAAACGCCCTATGTAAAAAATTAAATATAATTCACCACACATCCACGGTGTATCACACTCAAATGAATGGGCTGGTTGAACCTTCAACTGAACTCTTTGTGAAATTCTAAGCAAAATGTGTAAACCAATTTGGAAAAGAGTAGGATGAATGTATTGCACCTGCTCTTTTTGCATATAGAACCTCCCCTCACAGTGTCACAGGGTACAAACCTTTTTACTTAGTATATAGTAGAAGTGCCATCTATCCTTTTGAGATCGGGTTAAAGACCCATTAAACTAGTGCCGGAACTGAAGAAGAACTACAGAATCAAATACTATCTGGGGTAGAAAAATTAATAGGAGAAATAATAAATGTACAGCAAACAGCAGCAAAGAAAATAGAGAAGAATCAAGTAAGGCAAAAAGGATATTATAAAAAGAGGAATAGAATTGAATCATATGAGATTGGTGATCAAGTCCTTTTATATAGGACTAAGCTTGAAATGTCGTACAGCACAAAATTGGAACTCCAAAATCTGGGCCCCTTTTATGTACATGACGTACTATCATATGGACTTTACAAATTACGAACCATGGATAGTCACGTACTAAAGAAAAAATCCATAGAAACTGGTTGTCCAATTACTATCTGCGGCAGGAGAAAATTTAACACTGCATATATTATATATATACAGTAAAATAAAAATATTAATGAAGGACAATATATTAGCTAAATTACATAAATAGAGACTCTCCCAGTCAAATTTTTTTTAAAAAAAACTATGGCCAACCTAGAAATACCCAAACATATTAAGAAAACTTTAGCAACATTAAGAGCCCAGATGGAAAGAGCGGAATTAATGGAACCTATACTATTTCAAGTGACCATATCATTTATTCCTCAACTCGACAACAGCCCCAAATTCTCTCAATCGAAGAAATTAGATGCCCAAGTGAAGCCCAAAAATTGCATCAGAGAATGTCCACGTTCCTTGAAGAGCTTCGTTGAAACAGAAGTAATAATTGCACAGTTCATACGCCTCTTGGGGTTACATGGGAAGAGAAATTATCATCCACCTGTGCATACCTTTCACCAGGATGTATTAATCACTCTACCAAATTACTGTACTATTACTCTATCAGATATCTACTTGAACAAAAAGCATTGACAAAAGAATCAAATATTTTCTTAAATGCTTGGTGCCTCATAAATATCAAGAAATTATCACCATCGCGTAAAGAACTTACTTTTTGTATCAAGCGCGAGGACCATCCTGCATTTTCAAAGCTCAACAAATTACCCCATATGTACTTCAATGGCTCTGGAAAGAAGATTATAATAATCTTAAAGCAGAAGCCCACAATATTATGCAACAAGAATTAGGCAACGTCCTCCTACTTACTGATTTCGCAGGGGCTCAATCCCAAGAGGAGGCGTATGTAATGGATTGAAATAAGGACGTCAGAAATTTTATTAATTTTTTTTTATATTATTCTATCATTCTATTTTATATTTTGTTATATATTTCTATTTTTTATTTTTTATTCTATAATTATTTTGTCATGCGCCGAATTTGATAGTCATTCTAAAATTAGTAGTTCCCTTGTAAAAATAATTAACTATACAAAAAAGGGAATTTCATGTGGCTAGAAAAGTGCAGTGCATTTAATTTCATGCTGAGCTAAGATTTTCGCGCTGACACTGAATCTATAGCGCAGACAAGAAATCTTTCACGATAATGCTGAATCTAAAGCATTAATGCCAGATTATTCACATAAACGTTGAATCTTCAGCATGAACGTTAAGAGCATAGCATAGACACTACAAAAATTAAATATGTATATAAGACCTCTAAAATTTAATAAAGTTGCATAAGTTCCATGCCCACTTTTAAAATAATATCACAGAAAAAGTATAATACTCATCTTTTGAAATTCGACTTGTAACTTTAATAATCCATTCGTAACTCAATTCGACAGACTGAATTGACTTGTAACCTCGAAGCAGTATTATTAAAACTCGAATTTCGGTGTCACCTGCCTTCATAGATCCTTGGAACTTGTCACGTAACATTATACAAGAAAACATCAAACCTTCAGTTGAAATACTTTTGTAGATAGTAAACCTCTTGAATTACCGCCTTCTTTAGCATTGCCAGCCTCAGACAGCCCTTTCGAAATCACTTGTACCTCAACAACCTACCCTTCGGAATATCTAAAAATTCCTAAATTGTCTCGGCCTTGGAGTCACCTGATTAATATCGATCACCCGATTTCCCTTTAAACATATCAATTACCCGTAGTATAGTATTATTGTATTATTATTTTGATATCAAATTATTGATATCCCCCATATTAGCATCACCAGCATCTGCGTTTCTATTCTATTGTTGTAGTTTAGTGATCCCATTTTCACTAGACCCTCAAATTGCATATTAGCTTCAAGCTTCCTATACTTTTAACAAGTATTTATACCCTCTTCCATACACGGTTGGAGCTTTAAATTGGCACTATTGTCTATCTTGTTTTATCGCTCTCCCAAATCAACTGTTACACTACCCTTAAAACTTGATTACTTATAAAATTTAATTGTATATCCAGTGTCTATGAGCATGCCAGAGCAACCACCAACAATTGACATTACGATCATGGCTGTCGCAGCATATAATCGATTGGTTAATTATTAATTAACCAAACGAGGACATGTGTAGCAAAGAATTTATAATCATTTCTAAATTTAGATATATCGTATGACTATAGGACTTATTTTGCGGTATGTGTTTATTGGTAAAATGAAAAAAATTTTAAAGTTTGAGCAAGGCCGAGCGAAGTGAGGTCATGAGTTATACCATAGAATTAAATTTATTTGATTAAAGATCAAATTACATCTATCATGAAATCTTCTTATTGAAATTCTGCAATTAGCTAAACTGTATAATAATCTTCTATAAATCTCGAATGATGTCAGCAAAATCTTGCCAAATACTAATGGGCTGTGCTAGTGTAACTGTTATTGTGCCTAAGCGAGCATACTATTTTGAGAACTCGCAGGAGGTCCCAAAAAATTCGTGTCAGAATACTTCGGAGTGCATCGGCAAAGCCGAAGGGAACTTATATACAATTTATTTTATTATCGAATTCTCAACACTGCTTGTTAGCATTACGCTGCTGTTTATTTTTATTGTTTGTTTATTAATTGATTGATTATTTTTGATTAATACATTGAATAATACGTTTAAAGCTATACTCAAAATTATATAACTGCAGCATTGTTTTACTTCTTACGCTGATCATCTATTGATATTGTTAATTACCCCTTGTTCTAAATATACCTCAATTCCTCCCTTTTCAATCACCCTACACTCGATTCAATTCCTTTTACCTAATTCCTTCAGAATTCTCAATTTGAATTCTTCTGTCGCTAATCTGTATTTATCGTTTACTATCCAAGTAGCTTTAACCGGCGGGTCTGATATCACCAACCGATAGTAACACCGTTAATGAGTATAGATAAATTACTTCTGTTGTACTATACTAGAAACTCTAAAATAATAATGAATTTTTAACTTTAATCAAATAATGTTTTATTAAAATTTTTAAGTTGATATGTTGATATGTTATAGTTTTTGTTAGAAAAGTAATCTAAATCAACGATTTAGATTATTATTTGCAAATATCATGTTACAATTTCAATTGGTGCCCACATCAGCATCTACTAATTTTCAATTTTAACCCTAAACTTTACAATTTTTGCGCGATAACTCCGCGTAGCTATCTATTGAGTTAATTTTAGTGCTGAATTTATAATAAAAGTGTATAAGTAGGGATGTCATGTCCAATAAATTTAGTGGTCTGATTGGACTTGGACATTGAAAATTTACAATGTCCAATACCTATTTAATGATTGGACTAGATTTATAAAAGTGGTTTATTTTAAAAATTTAATTGGATTCAAAAAAATATTCAATAAAATGTAGTTAATTATTGGATTAAAGTCTGATTTTTGGTGTATTTTTGCGACCAATTTTGTCCAATGTACAACACTGTGTATAAGGATCTTAATAGAGAACGTATTTCAAGTGACTCAAATTTTTAACACAAGATGAAACAACCATAAACCAATTTGTATTTAGAGCAAAGATAAAATTATGATCCTTTCTTTATAGGAAAGCAGTGTTCACTTTGAGTTGACGGATCATTACCCCACCAAGTTGGAAATGGTACCTAAAGGATAAATGTATTGGAACATACGAATAAAGAAAAAAAATTTTAAACTTGTATATAACTCTAGCAGAAATATTAAATCGAAAACGTACCTTCACAACACCATTAAGACAAAAGAAAACTATAATCATCATGATTTGTGCCCCACTGTCAAATGCTGCAGACATTACATAATTATATCTATCGTAATAAATGAATTTTGCATTATTTCCAAATTATTAAATTACAAAAAAAAAAAAATCAAAATCAAAAGAGGGGGGAAAAAAGGAAAAAAAGAAAAAAAAACCCTACTTTTTCCACCAACTACAATCGTCAAAAAAGATTTTAATTCATATAAATATATTTTATAATAATAAACAGATCATATACTTACCGATGCTTGTAACGAAATGCATAAAATTGACTTAAAAAGCTAGCAATGAATCCAGTGATCATAAAATTTGGATAAGTTCCAGGAAAAGTTGTTAGACCGAATAATATTACGGGAATATTCACGAGATTAAATTTTGCATTTGGAAATTTTCGATGAAGTAAATAAATTGGTACAGGCAAAATGGCACCAATTAGGAAGCCCCAGAAAATTTCATTATACATTGAGCCAGGCTACCCAAAAATTATAAAAATATTTAATTCATGATTTCAATATTAAAATATTATGAGTATAAATATATTCAAATTTACATACTCCAAAAGCTCTTTTTGGTCCAATTAATCCCCAAAATATAGATGCAGTATTGAAAATTTGTGCATGAAGGCCAGCCCACTACATACAAAATTAAAAACTTTTTTTTTTTGAAAAAGTTCAAATAATCAGATCAAACGATAAAAAAAAAAAATAAAAAAATACATACTTGGCCGGTTGGATCAGTTTCTGTACCATCAAGATAAGGCCTTTTCGCATTGATTATAATGACTAATGTCCAATAATTTACGAAGCAGCCAACAAGTGTACCCCATATTTGTGATATGAACATGCTTCTTGGAGGAACTTTCATATAATGACCTTTTTTAATAATTTAATAAAATTATTTTGATAATAATAATTAGATAATTTTTATGGTAATAAATTTTTCTTTAAAGAAAAGGAAATACCTAATTTTAAATCTTGAACAAACAACAAACATTGAGTCATGGCTCTATATCCATAAGTTTTAAAATAAACATTCGCAATAGGATAACCAGGTAAAATAAATCCGCACACCAATTCAGCCAAAACATTCAAACCAAGTTGCCAATTTGTAATGGCAGCAATAATTCCTATTAGTAGGAAAGAATATTTAAGATAATATTTTAAAAAGAGGAGATCTGAACTTATGATTATAAATATTATACCCATTGGGAGCACCATAAATGCAGCAACAGCAACAGCTAACAATACACCCCACCAAGGTAAATGTGCACCAGATGTATACCCAAGGATAATCGCAATTATTAACATGACAATGAACAAAATACAATACCAAAAATATGGTACTTCTGTTGTTATAGTAAAGAATTGATTGTGCAAATCATGTTTTTAGCAAATAGTTTTTTTTTTTAATAATCATCATCAGAAATGAGATGAAAGAAAGTTGTTTTGAAACCTGAATATATATTCATCATTTTACAATGAATATCATCTTCTTCCTCCTCTTTACGAGTTTTCTTGTATCTATTCCAAATTTCTTTTCCATGAAATAGTATTACATGACAAATGACTGCGGGAGGTTGCATAAAAGAATAACAATAGCTAACAGCAAATGCAGCAGACAAATATACAGGACTATAATTTTCATATGCAGTAACATTAAGAGAGCCGGTTACTTGATCTATGATTTTTGTCTGGTTATATCTGCAAAAAATATATATATATATATTATTTATAAAGTTTGATAAATTTAATAATACATCCAAAAAGACTTGATATTTACCTATTTCCATCTTTGTCGAATGAAAAAGATGAAAAGAAAGGAAATTTTTGGGCTTCACTAAATAAAATTAAAAAGTTAATTTAAAAACTATGTAGCAATTCTACAAAATAAAATTATATATAATTATTTACAAGACATTATTAAAGTACACCAATGGAGCAATGATCCACATTGCTAAAACGACACCAATGTAATAATTTACTTGAGACCACCTAAATTAAAAAAAAAAAATGTAAATATAAAATATATATCAAATTAAATGATAGGTACATGATAATTACATATGAAAGTTACCATGGAGTGAACAAGGGAAAGACTTGACCGATAGCATTCCAATCTAAGGAAAAATCAAGAATTCCAGCACCTTTATAAGCACTTCCCAATATCTTTATCGTATTATTATTTGGAGCAATAAGGCAAAGTATGGCAGCACTAGCTAACCATGGAAACATATATTCTGGTACAAACTGCCAAACAAACATTGAAATGAATGCAGTATAAAAAAATCGAATTTTATCATTTGTTTCTGAAATGTTGCCATGTAATGTGTTGAACATGGCAGCAAAGACAAGAGACTTTGGCCATATCATATTAATTGGTCGAACCAAAGCTAAAAATTCATGTAATTAATATGGTTGTAATCATTAAATTTTTATGAGTAATTAATTATCAGAGTAATTATTTCAAATAATTAATTATTTTAAACAATGATTTCAAATAGTTATTCTTGATAATCAATCATTATTGATTATACATACTTTTTCGAATAAATCCAGCGAGCCCAAAACCAATCATTTGTGTGCTAATCAACAACAAAAAACCGATTAAGAAATTAACTTTAGTGCCATAGAATAATTCTTGAATTGCGATAATCTCCTATAAAATAACATTAAAAATTGATGAGGCAGTAAAAAATAAATAAATAAATAAAATGATTGAATAATACCACAGCATATGCGCTAACACCGCCAGCATTAGCTGCTGCGGATATGCACACGTGTTCCTTATAGTTAAAAGGACCTACACAATAATTTAGTTACACATGATATTTGTTATAATAACAAAGATCCAAACATAAATATTTGTAAAATTAGACTAAATTCCCAATTTTTAATTCGAAATTTCTTATTTGGTAAAACTTTTTCCATCCATTTACCCGCAATATAAGATACGAGTATCACAAAGAATATAGAATAAACAAGGTTATTTGCACGAAAAAAATAGCATACTGATACCGCGGCACCAAATGCTGTAAAAACCTATGATACAAGGTAAAAAGAAACTATGTAAAAAAACAACAGCAGCTTATTGTGTGGATATATGGTATATCTAGTTAGTGTTGTACATTTTGACTGTCCAGAGATTTTTTTGCTTTGTCCCATCTCATCATTTCTCAGGGCCTCCTATCTTGTAATCAATATCGTATTCCCAATTTTTTTAAACTTATAAAACCATTATTGAAAAATAATAAATATATGTGTAAAATTAAATTATAAAAATGGTTATTAAGGGCTAAAAATAGACCATCTTAGTAAAATTTTGTTTGTCAACTATTTTTTAAAAAAACCTCAGTTGTGTCAACGATTTTGATCCAACCTTGTCTCATGTACAACACTTCTCGAGTTACACAAACTCAAAATCATGAAACTAAAAGCCACATGATTATATGAGTAATTCAGTGTGTGAAATTCAATGCTTTCAATGTTCTCTGAGAATACTAATCACATTTAAAGAACGTATTTATTAAAATACGTTCTCTAATTAAGAATATTAAAAAACAATTTTTTTTTTTTTTTTTGTATAATTTCTATATCGTGGCATTAAAAAATTTTTGAGAACCTTTGGGACTTAAAAAAAATATTCTTGTGAGAACGTTAAATCATAATTGAATTTCACATACTGGCAAATCTATATATTTATATAATATATATTCATGCAATAAATATAATCGACTTAAGACTTACAGTACTTAGCACCCAAAATCGAAAAGTTAAGCATGGCAAATTTGGATCATCAGTTGTACTAACAGCCTAAAAATTTCATATGAACTCAAGGTGAAGCAAAAGAAGATATTACATTAAATAACAATAAAGTTTTAATAACTTACCGCGGAGATCAATTCAATTTCAGATTTATCTTCCGACATCATTTTTTCTAAATTGCTTTCTTCATCGTCAACTTTTTTGTCTAAATTGCTTTCTTCATCGTCAACTTTTTTGTCTAAATTGTTTTCTTCATCTTGAATTTTTTTTTCTGAATTGCTTTCTTCATCTTGAATTTTTTTTTCTAAATTGTTTTCTTCATCGTGAATTTTTTTTTCTAAATTGTTTTCTTCATCGTGAATTTTTTTTTCCGAATTTTTTTCTTCTTCGTGAATTTTCTCATTAGTATCATCGTATATCAAATCTTCAACGTTGTCATTTGTATTAGTTTCTGGTAACATCTCGAATCGCAAATGATAGAAAAAATAACGCACTTAAGTGAAAGTAACCATGCAGGCGGTTTGTATGAATATATATATGGCGTACCTTAAGTTCAAACAAAAATCATTATATATCTTAAAACGGTGAATTATGACTATATCAGATATATTGATATGCTTAATACCTAGTTGCTAGTGCAAATTCGCATGTCACTTGAATTTGTGGTAATGCACGTAAAAGCCAATCCTGTATCACAGCTGTTTGTACAACTATTAAATATGCATTTTATAGTTAATGGGCATGTACAATTGTCATAATTAATTGGACATGGCTAATTTGGGCATAGAGTAAAAATAACTAATAAATTTAAATTAGCTTTTATTAACCTTAATATATTTAGAAAAAATTAAACCTAATACTGTATTAGTTAGTTAATCCTCTTCAATCTTTTCTGACGGCATAACAAAGATCATAGTGCATGAGTTTGCTTCTTTCTCGTGATCTGCCACATTTCCTTTTTGTTTGAAGGATTTTCATACATTACCATATCATTCATTTCCAGTCGTATGGTCGTATGCGTCGGATTTGGTCGCATTTAGCCCTAGTGGTTAACAGATTCTATAGCAAGATTATCAACTGGGCATTTTTATTTAATGCTGTAATGAACGGATATGTTTTCATTAGTAAAATTTTTAATAATCTTGGACAAGATTGATCGGTTCCGATCCAATCGACCATTATTCCGATGTCACTCCGACGTGTTCCACACAGAGTTTTGGTGACCGCTGTTGGGTATTGGGAGAGTTTTTTACGATTATTGTCGATTTCTTAAACTCTGACCATCAACATTAAGAGGTTAATTTCCTCTTTATTCGTTTCGTTTGAGTTGGTTGTGTTTTTGAAGAGAGCGTGTGAATTTCCGGTTTTATCTGAATCATCCCTGTGAATCTTATTCTTTTTGGCTTTCCGCGATAAGAGATTATGCAGGTTTTTTTATTTGTGGGATAATACTTGTTAATTCAGGTTTTATGTACAATTATTAAGGGATTACCGATTATGGAGTTAAATTTTTATTTATATATTTCTTATAAAATTATTTACATCAAACGTAATTATGTACAAACTGAATAATAAAGTCTTCCCATTCCTCTGGCGAAAGCCAGTCTTTTGTACCTTTTTCCGCCTCGCACCTTCCCACGGCTTTTTACAATACATAAGATATAAGTAATTATTACAATAAATAAGATAAAGCGATTACAAAATATGAAGTAATGGCTTCGAAGAATCCAAAAATGAATTAATAATTAACTGATGAATGTAAAATGAAGTACAGTGATAATATGAAAGAAAAATGTAGTAATTTGTGTCGGGTAATCAACGATAATCAAATGCAATCATTGATTTTTTGTGACGTTCAAAATTTTTCGAATAACACCGCCCATATGAGTTATATCGTTCTGCTCTAAACAAGTTGCACCCGCAGCATGTTCCACGTAAATTACTTATCATTTTTGAATTTATTTATCAAAATCATGTAACACGAAAAATTGGCGGTAATTTTGACCAATTTAAAGTATAATTCAGTTGTTAGCAGTTTGCAGATCATTCTGTCATGTAAAATCGCCGATTTTTAGCAGATTTTAGATTCTCCGGTAATTTTGAAAATTTCAAATAAATATAGGTGTTACTTATTAAAAAATATGATCAATAGGCAATTTAGAATTTTAGAAATTTTAACTATCATCACCACGAAAATAACAATGCTACACTTTTTTGTAAACCGCAATAATCTCTAAATTTTATAATTTTGGTCCGAATATTTGCAACTGTTACAATGAAATTGCCCGGTAACTTTATTATTTTGCTTTACTGAATTATGTTTTCATGAGATAATATATTATTATATATCCAATAATAGATGGTATTACTTTATATTCGACCGATTCTTCTGCTTATTACTGCGATCAGTGATTTTCATACATCACACACAACACGGAAATCTGAGAATCAATGATTGGCCAAAAAAAAAAAAGATATACTAACCATTAAAGTTTAATACCATATACGTACGTACGTAACTGTACAGATAATTACGTAGATCATGTAGAGGTTGTATTATTGCATTTTGTACTACATTTTTGGCTAACTTCACAACAACCGTAAAAAGTTTTATTTGTAGCACATTTTCATTTTCTATATAAATCTCATTGTACCACTAAAATCATATGATAAATGATCTACATTCACCCTACCCTTAAAAAATTCGAGTTTTTCACAGTTTATCATATCAATTATTGTGGCAGATATAAAATGAAATTATAGTATAAAATCTAGAAAATTTTTTTTGGGGGTGCATTTTTTAGGGTTTGGGGTTTAGGGTTTGGGTTAGTTTTAAAAAAAATTATAATAAACAAGTATTAGTGGGTTTTAGAAGGCTAGCAGGTTAAGTAGAGTAGATTTCATTTAAATCTGCGACAACTATTAATAGTTGATGTGGCAAACTCGAATTTTGGTGTGATAAACTCGATTTTGATGTGATAAAATCGAATATTTAAAACGTGTTCCAACCTTTAGATAAGGGTGGTAAGTTTGTTTTGTATTATATAGAGTTTATTGCAAACTAATTATTTTGGATCGCAAAGGCTGGATTTTCATCAGGGTGCAAGGTCTTTATCATACACTTACTTTTTACTACTTATAGACATCGAAGGTCTTATTTTATGATCTAAATAGACATCAAAGGTCTCATTTTATATAGTTAAGCAATGATGAAACTTTTGTTTTAATTGATTAAAACTTTTGATCCCAATTATGCTAATTAATCTATATTTCCTATTTCACAGCTTTCCCAATAACATCTATTTACCAGAAACCCAAAGAGCGATTTAGTTTTTTTATCCCGTGTTAACCCTGTGATACCTTTCGGAAATTGAGGTTAACCGAGCAACTGACAACAAGGAGCCACATAAGCACAGGGACGCAGAACTATGCTGTGGCATGTTATTGTTGTTAGAATCTAGACAAGCAAGAGGATTTATATTTAGTGATTTGGTAATACAAAAGAGGGTAATATATGTTTTTAGAATCGATTAGAGTGTGTTCTTTATTTATATTAATATGACAATATGCAAACCTGCTTGCTAATAAGATGTATTTTTTGATGCTAAACAAGGTTACTTAGTATAAGATGTTAGAATCAATTAGTAAAATTTTAAGCAGCAATATATTCAATAATTTTATTAATTAATAAAATTATTCAAATGCTATTATTCTCTAAATTTTGCTCATTAACTTTAACTTATTGAACTAACTAAATTTATTCAGCACCAAAAAAAAAAAATATTTTGACTCAAACTAGCTTGTAAACTTCGGACTAAACTAGACCAAACTCAAACTTGACTAAAAGCGTGAGTCTAGTTCAAAAATCAACTCAGACTCAAACTTATTAAAAGTTTGGACTGGTTTAGTTCAATAAGGGCCCTATATATTTATATAATTTTTAAAGTTGAAAATTTTTATATATTCAATCTTCAAAGTCTAATAACAAACAGATTTTTAAAAAATAGACAAATGCATTTTCTTGAAAGTAATAAATTTCCAAAGACATTATTTATATATTTTCCATAACATCACTTATATAATCCTTGAATCATTATTTTTATAAATATTGAGTATAAATAAAGCCAGTAAGGGTGTTTTTTAATTATATTTCAGATAAGATTAATAAAATCTCTATTTTATAACAATAATAATTTTGGAAATAAATACAATATAAATTTCTATTATATGCTTGAAAATGAAGTAGGTCACTAAATTAAATCTTTTTATTAAATTAATAGTCAAGATTTATTAATTAAAAGTTGCAGAACTCATTGAAATCAATCAATCTAACAGTACTAAATCATCAAAATCATCCCAGTGAATGCTGAGATATTACTAGAAAAAAATTGTATATAAAAAATATAGGATTATATATAGTAGTTCAATTGTCTTTTTTTAGAAATATTTAGCATTCACTGGACCAATTTTGATGATTTAGCCACTATGAAATTATCTCGATGACCTTTACAACTTTTAATGAGTTGATCTTGATTGCTAATTTAATAAAAAATGACTTATCATAGTGATTCATGCCAGATTTCAGCATATAATAAATATCATGTTGCTTTTCTCCAAATCATGTATAGAATTTATGCTGATATTATTCGAATCAGCAATTAATTAATTAGATTTCAAGGTGATTAGGATCTTTAAAGGAACAAGCAACATTAACTTAAAAATAAATAACACATTGTTGTCTTCTAGCAACTCACTTTTACTTAAATATATATTAAATATTAAAGCAATATAGGGCAAAGATTTATTCTGCAAAGCCACGAAATAACGATCATGGGAACTATTTTGAGTTTCAGCTTAAATTAAGCTTAATTTGGGCCGAAATTTGTAGTTTTATCCTCACGCGCGTTAATTCGTTATTTTATGATAAACGATTTACCTAATGATAACAGTTACAAATTCAACCTAATCATGAACCAAAATAACTGAATGTGCTCAAATATTCTAGTGTTTAAAGATTCACCAACATTAATTTTCACATTAAAAACTTCTTTCATCTAGGTCCAATGCATCCAACCCAGAAATTGGGGATAGCCTTGTAAAAATCGGTTAAGCATGTTATTTCTTCTGTCATATCGATACGAAAAGTTTTCAAAGAGTATTACAGCCATTTTTAACGGAAAGCGAGATCTGAGTTTTGGTTTCTTTTTATATTTTTAATCAAATCAATACAAGGAAATATTTAACTAGATTTTGACATAACTAGTTCCAGATCGGCATTGGATGAGTTGATAATTTGCTATCTATTGAGAAAAAAGAAATGGATTTCTCCGTTGGACTTATTACCAATGCTGCTCTTAAGTTAATTGCAATATATAAAAAGTCGCTAGTATGTGAATATTTTTAAAAAGATAATAGTTAAAGATACTTTTTAAGAAAATAGAGCTCTACAACACGAGTAATAAAAAAGCCTTTTACAATTTTTCTTACTTTATTTTGTGTAGTTTTTGTTTTTTGAAAAAGTGAAAATTTCAATTGAATATAACGCCAATCACATAAAAGTCCAATTATAAAAAAATGTCATTTAAAAATAAATATATGTTGTAACCTTCCAGGTTGGGAGAGTTTTTAGGTAGTTTTAATTATAAGATTACATAAAGTTAATTGTTTAGATTTCATAATCTGAACAGTTGGGAGAGCAACAGGCATACATGCACAGTTTAGCCTTGATGGTTAACGGGCCATTAACATATACAAAAGGGCATGTAGAAATTTTAATGAAGGGTTTCAAGACATCTCATTGTTCCCCTTCATATTAAGGTCTCGAGATCTGCCATAAATACATGATTACGTATGAATAAATATTTATGCATGTTCGTTCGTAATTGTTCATTTGAACTAACAGTTCTCGAATAAATACTAAATAAATTGCTAATCTGGAAAATCCCCACCTAATTTAACTACAACAACGTTGTGCAATGTAATAAATCAATAGATTTAATGAATTTATATCAATATGTAACATAATTTTCTTGCGTCAAAATGTCAAATTACAAATATCTATTTGTAAAGCAACCAGAAAAAATCGATATTTCATCAGATATTACTCAAATAACAAACAATGATCCCAATTTTATTTAAAAGATAATAATTTACAGGATTTTTCATAAACGAAATTGTTAAGGAAATGTATAATTTGTACAATTAAGAAAAAATTAAAAACAAAAATTCTCACTCAATTCTACAATACATCATTTGTCGTTATTAGAATTAATATCATTTTCCATGATTTTAAAATTATATTTGTTAAAAGTTCTTAATGTCCAATTAATTGATCAAAAGAAGTAAAGCAATTAAAGCTTCAATTTCACACAGAGTATCTTCTAACTCATTCTCTTCTGAGATAATAGTTCGAAATCTTTAGTAAAATCGAAGTTTCACTATTGGGGTGGGTTTAAAATCCATTTCTTAATTATTAGGTTAATTCATGTACATCATCGTAACTTAGCTATTTTAAGCTTCTGGTTTGTGCGTAAAAGCATTATCATTACTGAATAATGATCGAAGCTTAACTATTTTAAGCTTCTGATTTGTTCGTAAAAAACATTATCATTAAGGAATAATGATAGAAATAGATCACCCACATTTTTTACAAATTTCTGGACTCTTAACTAACATTGGGTATAATACAATATCCGTACTTAATGTGATTAGTTATAAAACTTTTGTCATTAGTTGTTATGATATTTCTCCAACCCATTCCGTCTTAATTCACTTATATATCCCTGCTTCACGTAAGGTCGTATAACCTTTTATGGCAACGTTCTAAATAAGCTTCGTTGAGAATATCATTAGTTGAAATTCTTTTCGAAGGCCTCTACGACGTCGCTGTGATAAGGTTTGAGTAATCGAGCAGTAAAGCTGGTTGGTTTCTTGGGAATTACTTTTTTATTGTCGTTCAATCCCACAATCAATGTCCTAATGGCCTTTCCATTGCTTAATTTCGATTTGCTTCACTTCATAATATTGTACCGGATTAAAGGGGTTGAGAATTGAATAGATATTTACACGGTCTAGAATATTTACATTGTAAAAAGTTGTGCGGAAACCGAAATAAGCAAAAAATTAAAAGAACTAATAACCCAATATAAGCACGGAATAGTGCCGGATGAGAACGAAAAAATAATAATGAAGCGAAATCTTAATAGGCAACGAGAAACAAAAAGATAAATAATAATGAGTCTATTCTATTTGTAATTTGTGAGAAGTCATGAAAACGAAAGTTTATAGTCAATGATTTTTGAAAGACACTCAACAAGTTATTAATTTAAAAAATGTGAGGAATTTGAGAAATTGATTATAATAGGCACTGAATAGTGATTTCCAAATAATAATTGCGCTAGGATGAGTTAAAAAAAAAAAAAAAACTAGTTTATGTGTATTTCTAGCAAGCCACAAATAAAACCAGTTTATGCTCCAAAATACTGATAGTCAATCCCATTTTACTATTTATTATTTCCTTTTGTAGTAGTCCATTTATTGGGGCTTCTATCATTTTTTACATGGGCGGGCTTCTTCATGAGATCTTAATGGTCTTGGGGCGGTTTTCTCAGTCTTAATCGCGTTGTCAAGGTATGTGACACAGAAAATTCGTGGAACAGGCTTTACCTCTAACACTGCGCATTATTAGAGATGGGTTTCATGCGTGCGCATGATTCCTCAATCATGCGCATGAAAGCGCATTAATGTGCATGTTTCCGAATCATGCTCATTTTATCCCATCAAAATTTTATATAGAAAAATTAAATATAAAATAAGTATAATTAAACATTCTAATCTATATACTTCAATTCTGGATCTGTTCGCTTTAACATTTTTGATTGGTCGTATCCGAAAAATGTGTCCTAAATGTAGGAAAACTAACAGAAATACGTAAGATGATTATAACTATTATCATGGTCGATTAATTATTATAACAATCGAGTAATTATTATATTATTTTTAATGTCCTTATTAACGCGCTTAAACAACACAAAATTGTGAACATAAATTTCCAAATTTACTTTTGTTGTTTGATTGCTTAATATTTACAAACTATTTTGGGCACGAATTTGAAAACGTTTTGTATAATGGTCTCAAGTTAAAAAATAAGTGCAAGTGCAAGAACAAGTGCAAGAACATGAAAAATGCTCCGCTATAGATAAAACATATGATTAATAAAAATAATGAATATATTAGCGAATATTAATAAAAAGTTACGTTCAACCAAATATTTAGATGATTAATTTCTAGAATTTTTTTGTCGGAATTTTTGCTGCCCAGATTATCTGGTAATCAACTAATTTTCTCAGTGACTCGTAGTTTTATGTCCAATAAAATTACGGTTATGTTCAAAAGGTGAACAATGTATTAAAACTAATATAGCAATATAAGGTTTTCCCTTTGCAACACTTATTTTAAAAATTGGCATTCACCAATAAAACTAAGCTGCATATAATCTGTTATTGGAGTAATGAGCTTTGTAATAAACTTTTTATAGTTAGCTTATACTAATGCAAGTTAACCCACTATTTTTTGCAATTACTGGTATAGCGAACAAATTTTGTAATAGAATTTTTTATAAAAACTCATGATAAAAATCACAATAATTCTAATAAAAACTGGCTCAACCATACTGAAATAGAGTGTGAATTCTGTGGCAGAATTTTATAATAAAATAATTTTAATGCAAACTAACTCAATCTTAACCATATACTGTAGTTAATAGAATATTATGTTCAGTAACAGAATTTTTTTGTGACGATTCAATGCAAACTAACTCAGCATTATGAATATTATATTATACGAATTTACAGATTTTAACTAAGATTCTAAAATTTTATACAAAATTCCCGTGGCAGAGCCAGTGTTGGAAATCTTATGTTCTCATGTTCTCATGAGAACATCACTTTTAATTTGAGAACATTTACAAAATTTAAGATGTTCTCTATTAAATTTTTTTTGAGAACATCAAGTTTGAAAAATATGTTCTCTATGTAAATATATAAAGTAATAAAAATTATTTTTATTAATATAGCAGTTTAAAAGAATTAAGTTTATATAAATATTTATTGTTAGTTAGTTTAAATATCGAACAAATTAGTTGTTCTTGAATTACAGAAAAATTTTGGATAATATAGTTTATTGGTTTATCCATTGGTGCAATATAAATTTTGTTATATAAACTTTGATATACATATAATACTATAATATAATTAATTATATTAATATTTAATATAAATTTTCAAAGAGTTAAATTACTATAATGATTATGTAAATTATTACAAGAAAATTACTTAATACTTAACAAATCTTTAGTTATTATGATTTTAAATTTTAGTTCTATGTTTTAAAATTTTATATTAAGAAATTTTTTAAATCTATAAATTCACCAAATTTACTATAGTAAAGAAGAACTATATATATATGTATTTAAATATTTAAAAAATGTTAATAGCTTATTAAAACTAAATACAAGCTGGATCAAACCAATAGTATCTCCAACATTATATAAAAAGCCTTAAATAGTAAATTGTTTTCTAAAAAAATATATAAAGTCAAAGTTTATTTTTATGAATAACTTAGCTCACTTTATATATTTTGGTTAAATAAATTATTATTAATAATTTTTAAAAATATTAATTAAAAATAAAAATTAAAATAACTAAAAGAAGTATAAAAGTATAAGTATGAAAGAGAGAATGAGAATAAGAAAATGAATATAAGAAAGAGAGAGTGAGTGTGAGCAAAAGAAAGAGAGAGAGAGAGGAAGAAAGATAATGAGAAAGATAAAAGAAAGAAAAAGAAAGGAAGAAAGAGAAAGAGTGAAAAAATTTTTTTTCTATTTGAGAACATAAAAAAATTTTTGAGAACATTAAATTAAATAATTATGTTCTCACGAGAACATAAATTTCAAAACAGATTTCCAACACTGGGCAGAGCCACAGGTCAGGTGTCAAATTATATAAGATAAGCAAAATGAAGTTTACAATTAGCTAATTTGTAAAAATTTATATATATAGGAAAAATCTGATTAAGAATCAATATGTAGTATCTTTATTTAGATATATTATCAATAATAAAGATAAAAATTAAAATAAAAAGATCTTCTGCAACTCTATCTGCTGATCACTAGTACCAACAATTACGCTAACACTTCAGAAGTAAAGCCCAAAAGAAGCAGTAGAAAACCAAAGAAAACAAGCAACCTGGCAGCTATTATTTAGAGATACAGTTAACTGTCACTCACCACTGGCACTTGTCATTTAGAGGTAAAGTTCATAAACTACCTGCTGACAAGCTTAGAGTTTATCACTCACCAGACACGAGAAGTATTTGGCAGCTCTCTGAGGAACTTTAGACTATATGGGAAGAACCACTGTCTTTACTATGGCTACTAGTGAAATTTTGGTGTCCTTGGTTCATAAAGAATTTTCAAAAAGTGGGCTTTTTGGTGTACCCCCTCCAAAAGATCAGCAGTGTTTACTGCGTCCAAAAAAGGAAAGGCACCTACCATATTGGATTAATCGTTTTGAGTGGCTTGGAAACAAGTAACATGGAAAGACAGATGACTAATGGAGAAACCACTGGATAAAGATTCTAGAAGCTCTAAATCAGGCAGTCCAGATCATATGACTGCCTTCTGTTTAACATACTGTGGCCTGGGCCGTTAGTCGGAACAGGGTTATTGATATTAACAATTTTTACTTTAAAAAGTCTGATGGGTTTATTCGTATTCCTGTTCAGGTAACTTTGGGCCTCGGGTAAAGATTGATGATAGCGGAAGGCCATCATGAAGTCTGAACTTTTTTTTTCTCATAGAGTAGTAATATTATTCTCTTCCGTAATTAACTCATAATATGAATAAAAAGTAAGGTCTTGCTTATAAAACGGTAAAAAAAAAAGAGAAAAATTAAAATAAATTTTTTTTATCATGCAGTATCATGCGCATTTTATTATAAAATACGCATTTTTCCCATCTCTATGCATTATATGTGGCATACTATAATTTATCAAAAAGATAGCTGCGTGACATCATCACGCAAAACCAGAAACGGAAGGCATTGATCATGGTTAGATTTGAATGTTTAATATGATAAATAAACATACAGTTTATTATTAACTCAATTAGCCATATAAGAGAAGGAAATTCAATCATTCTTTGTCATTTTAGTAATAATTGTGACAGCTTATGCTGAAATCGGCTTATGCTAAAAATTTAGGTTATTTTATTATGAAATTATAAAATTTTAGAGGGCTTTTTCAGGGGTATTGATTTATATAGTTTGGTTAGGGTTTAGGGTTAGGGTTATTAATAAAAGAGTATATGTGGATTTTAGTAGGTATTATAGATTTAAATAGAGACCCGGATTTCAGCATAAGCCAATTTTAGCATAAGCCGCTACAATAATTATTTATTATATAGCGTTAGCAAGCCTTATCAATATAGGTTAGTTTTTTTGATTTATTTTTTATGCGTCGATGTGCAATAACATGATTGTATATATTGTACGTTGAAATCGAATTTTTGTGGCCTCCAAAACAACTTATGCTGCAACAAAATTCTAAACTAAGTTTCAAATTCTACTTAATAAGTGCGAGAGGATTATATTTTGTATTAAACAGTTGAAGATCCATCAAATACAACTATTAGAACATTTAATTTAAAATTTAAATCTATAGTATTTACTAATTAATTTTATTGTATTCGAATCAAATTAGGTGTTAACGATAAGTATAAAGAGCTATTATAGGAATTAAAATAAGTGAATCAAATCCATGAATATTTACATTTTACTGCCGATTTAGAAGATAAATATAGAGCGCATTTTTAAACCCAAGTATCTAAACTAAGCAATTTAAATTCATGAATATTTACTAATCAATTTCTTTTATTTGGGCTAAATTTGGCACTAAGTATAAAGAACATCAATTAATGTCGGAATTCTGGGACTACATACTGTACCCAGGGTATTATTCAAGAACTTCAATTTTAAAATTGAATAATACCAGATACTATTCATAAATCCAGCAATCTCATGGGCGAAGAAGAGGGTACTTTATGTAGTAAGGTACTATTTTTGTGGATAATCTATTTTTAGATTATCCTTCTTTCGCGGATGGATCATCAATTAAATCAAAAATATTTTTATCACAAGCAATAAATTCAATTCAGTGTTAGGCCACGCAAAGTTAAATTTTCGTTTTGCATTACCCGCTGACCCATTTTTTCAATTTTTCCATTTTTTTTTAAGTCCCAATTATTCCAATTATTCTATTTTTGTTATTTAATTTTTCTCCATAAATTATTCGATGGAGACATTAGCTTTCCGAAATTATCCGACAGGGTCGATAGAAAATCTGACTTTTAACTCCCAATTTTCTGATTCCATGTTATGCAAAGCGTGAAATTAACTTTATGCGGCCTTAGATGCAACATAAGGCTATTAATTTATAATAGATTAAAAAAAAAACTGACCGACCGACCGGAAATTTTGAAACTCATGTCATGCAAAATGAAAAATTAAATTTGTGTGGCCTAAATGGTAAAAATAATTTTGTAATTGTAAATATAGAAAAAATAACTATAGAGGTTTGACTATATTAATTATTTTTATAGTTTTAGATACAGTCGCACTCCTAAGCGCATGCTCTCGGAACCGGGTATAAGTATGCAGAGGGGTATGCATTTATAGAATTAACTTAGCTGATAAAAGTGAAGTCAAACACGTGATCAACACTTTAACGCCTTTTACCCAAAAATGAGCTAACCCATGATCGATAATGGTCGCTACATAGTAAAGTCCAAAGTTTATTATGTAAATCGATTATAATCGCTTATGTAAACTTGTTCAGAAGATTTTTTTTTTTTTGTACATTTACCAGGCATTATCTCCTGAGATGCCAAGTAGGCGTACTTTATTATATTTAACCATTTAATTACGGCTATGATCAGCCTTAGTACATGATTTTTATCCTATTTTATTTTTACTACTTTTATAGGCTGTCTGTACCTCACTTATTCCATACTCGGTCTTCCTGGATACACCCCTCATTTTTACCATGCCCGTCCGGCGGTGTTGTCGGTTTAAGCTTCTTACGGTCTTCCTGGTGTTCAGCATCATGTCCAGTCCACAGAAATCTTTTCCCGAAGCCCCCACTCGGTACTAACATTCCGACGTCCTACTCGAAGCAGCCTTTAGTCCAGTCTCCGGTAGTCTGTTCCGGCGCCCCTAACCAGTACTTCCTTTCTGTTCTAACCTTCTCAAAGATACCGTACTAGCCTTCTCGAAGTTTCGGTCTTCCCTCCGTTTCAGGTGGGGGCAGGTCCTCCTGAGCTCAGATCCTGCAATTCCTTTCTTTTATTTGGTGGTACAACTTGCCTTTTTCATTCTTAAACCGGGCTCTCTCAATGTTACATCATTTGTTGACGGATTACGCCTTTTCTGGTTGTCCCTGACTCAGTGGCATGCCAGTGATTGCTGATTATTTCCAATCGTGGCCCTGGCAGAGTTTTTGTCACCCTTTGAACTTGAACCCGCGACCTTGCGATTGTGCCCCGGAGTGCTAACCACTGCACTATCGACCCAAGGGCTAGTTGTTCAGAAGATTAAAATACACATACTATGAAATTTTTATTAATATTGGAGAAGTTTTTATTATTTGGGTTTTAATTTTTACGTTCAACGAAAAAATTAAAATTTTTTAAAAAATAGATTCGTTGAACTTAAAAATTAAAATCAAATAATAAAAAGTATTCTGATTTTGATAGTATAACCCTATGCGTTGACGATAGTCACGCTAGGGTTATTATCACGAGGATAACCTGATTCGTGGCTTATATGAAATTGAGGCTTATATGAAAAAGGTAATTGCATATAATTGTATGCAATGGAGATTATAGATATGCATGTGATAGAGATTATAGATACGTATGCATGCAGCAGAGGTTATAAAGTTACATGTGGGAGTAAATGGTGAATTTTAGTGCTTTTCTACTTCGCTTGTCTTGTCACTTGTTCTCTTTGATGCCCAATTATAATCTGGCTCCCTCCCTCCCGCCCTCTCTCATTCATTGCACCTATCACCCTGCTTGTTGTTATGTATAGTGAGTTAAAGGCGCCGCACCATAGTGTGGGCTCGAACTCGCTATTTTATGTTGTCATGGTACTGAGTTGAAGGCGCCGCACCATAGCGTGGGCTTGAACTCGCTATTTTATATTGTCATGTGTACTGAGTTGAAGGCGCCGCACCACAGCGTGGGCTCGAACTCGCTATTGTATGTTATAATGTGTAATGAGTTGAAGGCGCCCATCATAGCGTGGGCTCGAACTCACTTTTATAAAATTGATACTGCCGAAAAAAAAAAAAAAAGAGGGTTTATGAAAGTAGAAGGCGCCACACTATTGCGTTGGCTCGTACTTTCGATCTTCATTCATGAAAAAAAAAAAAAAACGGAAAGTTTTGAAAGTAGAAGGCGCCACACCATAGCGTTAGCTCGTACTTTCGATCTTCATTCATGCAAAAAAAAAAGGAAAAAAAAAAGAGATGAGAGGAAAAAATTTATTTTTGAAAGTAGAAGGCGCCAACCATAGCGTTGGCTCGTACTTTCGATCTTCATGCAAAAAAAAAAAAAAAAAAAAAAAGAAGGAAAAATTATTATTTTTTGAAAGTAGAAGGCGCTAACCATAGCGTTGGCTCGTACTTTCGATCTTTATTCATGAAAAAAAAAAAGGTTTTTTGAAAGTAGAAGGTGCCATAGCATAGCGTTGGCTCGTACTTTCGATCCTCTTTCATGCTTCGTCACGTGAACATAAATTGTGTACATAAAATTGTAAACAAAATTGTGAGCACAATATGCAATAGCAGAAGAGAACGTAGTGAGGTGGAGCACTACTCCCATAATGTAACTTCATATCGTCTAATAAAGAAAGTGTTTAATATGAAATCCGAGCGAGAATAATATATGTATTTGATCTTCCAAACAAGTTTACTTAAGCGATAATATGATTTACATAGCAAAATTTAGACTTTGCTATGTAACAACTATTTGCGATTAGCCAAAAATCGAAAATAAAAAAATCCAGTATTATTATTGGCTAGTTTTAAAATTAATCACGTGCATGCATTTATGTATATGAATGGAATTCCAAAATCTTAGAATATGGAGGGTGACTAAGTCCAAAGCTCGGGACCGAGCTATAGTTTATATATAGAGAGGGTTTGCACTTAGGGGGTGCGACTGTATAATAATTATTTAAATTAATATTTAAATTTATTATAAAAAGATTATAAATGAAATAATAAACTCCATTATTATTTATATTGGATAAATTAACTTGAATAGTGATTTTGAAAAAGTATTATGAATTCATAGCAAATAGTAATAATAATAAACGAAATTTATAATCAATTAACAACATTAAAATTATAAATAATAGTAATCATTCTTTAAAGTGAAAATACCTATTACCAATATTTAAAGGTAAAGTTTTTGCAAAAGATGTTTATTATCGTACTAAATTAAAAAAGTCTTAAAGTTGAGCAAGAGTAAATTATTATTTAAAAAGAAATAGCTGAAATAAAAAGTTATGAAATAGAACAAAAATTAAAGAAAAAAACTTGAGTAGAAAAAGGAAAAGTTCAGACAATTAATTTTCAGACAATTAATTTACAGAAATTTACAGATAAGTTCATTTTGTAGATGTATATTCAATAGACAGACAAGCTGTTATAAACCGCACTAAACTTAACTTTAATATTAAGTCTAATCCTAACGATAATGACTAGAATTATTTTGTCTACGAAATGAGCTGTCAGTAAATTAATGCTAGTATTATATACTGTCTACGAAATGAACTTATCAGTAAATTAATCGTTTGCAAAACCGACTTATCGGTGAAATAGGGTGCCTTTGAAGTGATTATCGGTGAGTTGACTGGAACCGGTCAAGGATCAATATCGTTACAATACCATAATTTATTAATTTTACCCCATGATGGAGACACGGGTTTCTTCTATTTATAAAGTTCATTCATTGCATTCATGGTGTTGGTACAATGTTACACAGCTATCTTATTTAAGTATAATGAATACCCTTTACTTAGATAAAATTAGAATGGTAATACAGAAATAAATCAAACTATTATTACCAAACATTAAAGAATTATAATATTACATAATGATGACATGGTTTATTTTTTGAATGAATTATATAAATCATACAAAATTTTTTTCTTTAAAGTTTGGTTTGACTTTACATATTACTGTAGTACAATTTCATACATTATAATGAATATAATTCATATAATTTCTTATGACTATAAAAATATCGTATAGTGTGGACAAAGACTTTGCAATTTAGCCTATATATACGGTACTACAGTCGGAGGGAAATTATGGCTGGCGTTGGTGTATAAGTTGCACTATATGAATATCGGCAAGGGAAGCAAGGGAATCCTGTCATCGATCGAGTTTTTACTGATTTAATATATATGCACTGTACATCAAGGAGCTATTTTATATTCTAATTAAATTCCAAGTTCTAAATTATTAAATTACCCATATTTAGTACCCGATTCAATCCATTCTAGAACTCTAAAAATTGTAAAGATATTATAATAGGGAGGCCATTTATTTAGTCCACGCTATACGGTGTTACAAATACGTAGTACTTAATTTGGAATGTTCTCCCGAAATGCATTTGTTTTATTTGTCTGTGTGACAAATTGCGAATCGCGGAATTCCCTTATGCCAAGAAATGAATTACATCTGATGTAAAACAAAATTTTAATAATAATACATCTTTTTTGTTTATTTTAATATGAAATGTTCTTCTTACAGGTAAAATTTCATGATACGCATTGTTTACTTAGTATATGATCTAGTTTTCATAATAAAATTTTGCTTTATTACAGTATTACGATTTCTTTGTTTTTATCGTTAGCGTTAGCGATTGTTTATGTTATACGAAGATACGAAGATGCTGCAATTTTTATTGGTTCCGATCCATGACATAAGGGTGCTCCGAGTCGATTGTATAATACCTAATTCCACTCTTTTGAAATGTGATTTTTCTTTTTTCCATTAATTTAACCTGCGTCTTCAATTATTTTCATCGACATTTCGAAAGACATTTAGCATTAAATAGATCAGGTAAATAATAATTGAATATTGGTGTTGAAATTTGACTAGTGAATTGGAAATATTCGCATTATTAAATTTCAAAAAAATGCTACAAATTGCTTGAAATTCGTGTTGATTCATTCCATTAGGTATGTTTGCGTTAGCATTTTGCTGTAAATGTATTTTTTTTTTTTATTACACCTCCGCAGAGGACGCCATGTAGGCGTACTTTTAAATGTATGTTTATACTAGCATATACTTTTAATTTTTTTTTAAATTTTATGATTTATATGTAAATCTAAGCTAAATTACATGAAAATTCAATTATGAAATTTGATGATAATAAAAGTTATCGGATCAGATTCGATTGTCAAAATTTTATTTTATTTTTAGTATTGTTTGAAATAATAATCAAATGTTTCATTGAATGATATTACAGGATATTTTTCATGCGCTTAGATTAAAATGGGCTGATATTAATGAGGGTCGATTGTATATAAATGATTTCATTAATGTTCATTAATATCCTCTAATCTGTCTTCAAATAAATAAAGGATGTATCATAACTCAACTGAAAATCAAGATCAAATAATTGTCTGATTACTTGTTAATAACCTTAACATCTGTTCGAATCTAGTCAGCAGAAGGATTGGAAGGATAAAATATTAGAAATGCATCCTGAATTACTAGATCATTATCTTAATCTCAGATTTGATGATTGCCAATTTCTTTTCACAATAAAACCAAATCTTACAAATTAAGATTGAACGAGCGATTTCATCTAATTGTCTATTATTTTCGTAACCATCTTTAGATGGGTATTCTTGAAAATATTTGCGCCGTACGAGGAGAATCAGCACAGTATAAATCCTTAATAACGTTAATTTGTTTTTATAAAATCCTTGAGCATCATTTATTTGGTTTCGGAGACCGAAAGAAAATGAAAAAGAAAACTCTGCATTATTTTCTTTTAAAAAAGGGTGATTATATCAAATTACTTTTACATAACCGTTAGAATACTGTATATGTGAAACAGGTAATACTAAGTTACTTGCATACGGTTCTGAGTCTGTTTTTAATAGATTAATCTGTTCAAAAACCGATATGACTATCATTATGTGTAATTTTAATTCAGTTAATTTTTAGATTATAATTTCCATAGTAAAATGAAGTTTTTTAAATGAAATATCTCAATAAAATTCTACACCTTGAAATAATAGCTTGCGTAACTGATAAGTCAATGAAAATCGACCTAGTCTTACAGTGGTAAAGAGCGATGTGTACTTCATAATAGTAATTAATCCATTTTCTATTGCATTTTCATTTTTGCAACATACCACCAAGCTTTACAACTTAACGCCAAATTTTTCGGATTTGTGACAAACTTGAAATAATAAATTCTATGGCGGCTGAATGACTGTTAATATTCATATTGTTTACATAATCGCGAAAACAGATCATTTATAACTTTAGTATTTTTTATACTAATTATCCAGGATATTCATTCTATTAAGTGTAAATTTATGCAGAGATATATTTAAATATTTATATATGGCGTGATATATTTGTAACTACGATTACTGTAGCCATATTTTACAAAAATTGGATTATAAAACCACTCTTCAGGTTTTAACAAAAAATACTCCTTGATAAATTTTGCTATAAAATATGATTTATCCTAATCCTTTACTCCCTAACCTAAACCTTACACTAACCCTAATCTTATACAACCACACTTAGTTACGGCTACAATAACCCATTGCTACAAAAACTATTAATTCTATATTTATATAAAATTTACTGTAAAAGCTTCGAAAATCGAAAAAAAAAACTTCCAATAATACTGTAAATGCAATTAATAGATAATTCAATATAGTATTTTATATGGTGATCTTTCTTACGTTGTGTATTTCTTAAAAAGGTTTCACATTAAAAGTAATATTGTAATAGAATGTTATAAGTTATCGTAAAAATAGACAATATTAGAATTATTTTTATTCATAATGATATATATATAGGAAGTTTCCAAATTAGGAAATTAGGAGCTGACTAGTTATCACGAGATTTTCAGTCTGCGACAACCAATCAAATAATTGGTTTTATGCACGCGAATCGGTCCTATGTTTAAGCGCATTAATAAATGATTACAGGGAGATAATTTGACTATAATACTTGAATTTGTCATAACCTAAAACGACTTTAATCCAAATTATACAGTAATTGATTTAACTACAGGACAGTAATTTTGTGATGTACGGTGCTGTGCTCAGAATTGGAAGAGCGATAATTGAGTATGGGCGGTTTAGCTTTGGGTACTACATAATTTATGCGGGATGAATGTTTTATTAAGAGTTTCTGGTTTAATGATAGTTGGTATCTTATTAACTGTCAACCGTGCGTTCTACCTGTCTTTCTCACCAATAATCTGATTTATATTTTATTAATAAAGGATTATATTTATATTTACAATAGTACCTGGTTTAGTCATTATACAATAAAGGACTATATTTATATATTTACAATATACCTGATTTAGTTATTATACAATGTTAATCATAAAAATGTAGTAATAATCAATTAACTAAGTATTACGATAATGTAATCATGGAACTTTCACACATACACACACGTTTATGATGCAACAATTACATACAGACAAAAATCCGCTCAACAACAGCCATCCCACATACCATGTGTTAAATTTGTGCACATATTTTTGCCGATCGCTTCTACGATTTACATGAAAAATCTTTGCAAACTTTATCATTTAAATTTGCTAATATAATAATAAATAAAAAATAATATATCTATTTTTTATAAAATCTTTTAGCAGTTCAATTTGCCAGGTGTTGAAGTTTGTTACACTTGATTTCTTATTTTATTAATTATCCGGGACAAAGAAAAGTAAAAAAGTAACTATTATTCGAATAAAGGCACAGATTGCATCAGAATAATATAATATTAAATTATCTTTTTGCCAAACCTGTTGTTTTTGGCTCAACGTACAGAGTCATGGTTAACTTATAATATAGTGTTCCCAAATTGGCGTTTGGATGGAGCCTGCTATGAACTTTTAAACGCCAAAAAAGTATAAAATTCTTGCTTTTTGTCTTTTTTAAAACGTTTTTTCTTTAAAAATATTTTACAAATATGAACCTATCTGCAAATCAAAATATTAACTACCAGTTACAAAGACCGCATAATACCGGAAACTTTCAAAGAGTACCAAATACTGGCAATTTTCAAAGAACACCAAATAATGGCAATTTTCAAAGAACACCAAATACTACCGATTTTCAAAGAGCATCAATTACTGGCAGGCAAGCACCAGATCCTCAAAGCACTCAAAACTTAGTTACCGATACCCCTACTGCTGTTCAACAATACAATGAACTAGTTGAAGGTTCAAGACCATTCGTTAGAACGGAAGATGTGGAAATTTCACCACAAAGTACACAGCTCTCAATGCACTTAGGGTTCTCTTTCACATAAATAAGGCTACACGTGAATATATTTTCTTTAAACTTATCTTTATAATATAGTCTTATAAGCTTTCATATCCTAAGCATAAAACTTTATCTAAAGAGTATGTGGTTAATGCAATTCTAAATTATCAATTTTATATAAAATTTTTATTCAACATTATCATCACAAAAGATTTCTGACTATATAGTTGCTGTAACTTAGACATTTTATATTCACATTCTGATAAAAGTTTATAAAACTTGTGTTTTTGATTTAATTAATTTATATATATATATATATATGACGAAACTTCTAGCTACACTAAATTAATATGCTTAAATATGTCAACTCATATATAAACATGAAATGTTATTGCTAACAATAGTCACTATGATTTGTAGCTATGGAAATATATATGTTCATTTATATGTCAATGATATTAAGATATATTTTAATAAACTGACTATATAGTTGTCACATTTCGACTTTGTTATATTTTTTTTTTTTATGTTAGCTATGAAATCTTAGTATAAATTAATATTATACAACGAAAACCTGTAAATAAAAATTACTATGCAGAATTTAACTCTGAAAAATTGTGATACAAGTCACACTCGTTATAGTGAATTCTCGATATAGTGAAGTTAAGCTCAAAGCCACTTTATATAAAATTCTTGATATAATGAATTTTTTAAAAATTTTTATTAATGGAACCAGCATATCAGATATTGAAACACGTGTACTATCAGTACCTTGTCATTTTAGTCAAATAATAGAAATCTGATTGTACACGTGTTCAATATGTACTATCAAAATACTTGGAGTTAAGTTCGCATGATGAAAATTTTTAATTTTTGTTTTCGCTGTACAGCACTCAAATTAAAGTATTACATGCATAAAGTTTTATGTGGAAAAACTTGATTAAAGTTGGAGTCAAACGAAATAAAGAAACACGTGCGATGTAGTAATTTTAAGAATTTAATAAGAATTCAATCTGTTTTAAGGTTGCAGTTACATAGACTTGAGTTGCATCAAAAAAACAGCGCGTCAATTTGTAAGTTAGAGTTGCACAAAGTTTCTGATTTTTTTATAACGTTTTTAATTACACAAACTTTCAATATTCTGTTTTTAATAAATTTTTGTGAAAAATAACAGATTTTTAATTTCACTAATACCTACCCTTATCCTAAAATAAATCAGATGCTTTAAAACACCTAAATTAATAGATCAGAGCTCAATGTTTAATTAACAAAAATGGCTTAGCAGGTCAAGTGAGTTAATTATCACGATGAAAAAAAATAACTATGCACATTAAAAATGGGCGACGAATGCCGAAACATTCATCATTGTCGAATGGCGAAACCATTTCGTCAGACAACTTCGAGTTGACGAAATGACGAATGACTAAACTGATGACGAATGACGAAACTCGTGACGAATGACGAAACGCATGAACGTCATAAATTACATAAGTAATCTTTAACATTTAGGTGTAATAAATGTAGGGAAAGGTTTAAAATGCGAGTTGTCTTTAGGAATCATGTGAAATTAATTTTTTTGTTCGTTGCTCAGTTCTAATATCTGTTATTTTTTACACAGTTATCCGATATTACCCGATGACTTGCATCGATAATCCGGATCTATCCGATCAGTATGTTGAACGAAACTATGAATAAAAAAATATCTGTTTTAGATTCTATGAAAAGTTAAAATTGATTTTTATGAGCTTGTTAATTTTAGTGGAGTTAACTTTTATAACTGTCTGACAATTTAATAGAAAACAGTTCGTGGGCAATTAATCTTTATTATGATGAAATAGCAGTAACTTTGAAAAAAATTTAAGATTCAGAATACCCAGAGGTCGAGTTTGTCAAAGGGATCAATTGCATTTTATATTTTATTAGCCAAATTAATTTCGCCAAGAGTTTCGTCAATCATCAGTAGTTTCGTCAATTGTTGGCATGAATCGTCAAAATTTCATCAATACGAAACCATTGACAAAATGGTTAAATATAATATGTGGGGTGAAACCCGCGCAGCTAGCTAGTAAAACCGCTTTGATAATAGGGTTTGGGTGAAATCCGCGTTAGCACAGTGTGTTTTATAGGTTAACTTCACCCTCATGTGACTGCATACGGATTTTACTAGCTAGCTGCGCGGGTTTCACCCTGTCGTAATATAATTATGGAAATAATGAAGATATTGATAGTTAAATAGTGTAAATAATGTAAACAAAGATATTTGTGAAAATTTAAATAATGTAGAGGATGAAAACAATTTCAATAGTTATTTCAAGCAATTTCAGTAACATCGGGAATTTCCGAACCATCATCTATATATCTTCGAAAAACATGTCAAAATTTAAAAAGTAAATAAATAAAGCTTTTATGAATCGATCTTTTTGTTTAATAATTATAATAGTTTCGTCAATAGTTTCGTCCATAGTCTCGTCAATAATTTTGTCAATTGTCATTAGTTTGTCAAACGTCAATAGTTTTGTCAATCGTCAGCAGTTTCGTCAATCGTCAAAGACGAAACCATTGACTAAACCATTTGTCAATCGTGAAATAATTTTGTCACCCATCTTTAATGCACATTTTTTTATAATAGAGTTTGTTGATTAACTAAATTTATATCGCTTCACAGTATGAATATTCAATAAAATTATGTGATAAGGATTACTTCAATTAATCATGGCACTTGTGTACGATCTCGATCACTGCTAATCGCACTGAGGAAGATGGCTTAGAGTCCCTCAGTATTTAAATTTTGATATTAAGCAATTTTTAATTTGATGACAACATTTATATGTCAAAAAAAAACGTTTGATTATACCTATTTAAATATCAAAATAACCAACATACACGAGGGGGGATGTAATAGTATAAAAAGAGTAATGAAATACCTTGTCTCGAGGGTATTTAGTTAATCTATTTAGTATAACCAATTTTACGTAGAATTAATGTTGTAAGTTAGTTTTGGATTCTTTTATGTTCCTTTCTGTTTCCTTTCTTTTTCTTATTTGTCTAGGTCGCTCTGTGATATATAAGACATTTATTGTCTGTTTGTAAATAATAAATAAAGTACGCCTAGATGGCGTCCTCTGCGGAGGTAGTTTAAAAAAGAATAAAAAAAAATAAAAAATAACCAACCAATAGCCTAATATAACGTTGCTAATTATAGCTGACAATAGCGAAGTCAATTCAGAATAGTTGTAGATATGTAAGTACCTACTCTTTTTAAGTACAAATGCTCTTTTTACATGATATTATAAATTCAACTTGGCAAAGCGTTGAAACCTTGACGAAATGACAAAACTCTGGCAAATATCGAGACCTAGAAAAAATGCAGGTATCTCAAAAAATGTTTGTCCATGGTCTCAAAGTCATCAAGGCTTACTATAATATAAATAATGATAAACTTTTATTCCCTTAACTATACAGATTTATATAAAATATATACTAGTATATTAGGCACGCAAAGTTGATTTTTCGTTTTGCATTACATGGATTTCAAAATTTGGGACGGACGGTCGGTTTTTTTTTTTTTTTAATTTACTGCAAATAGAATAATGATAATGTTCACATTTAAGGTTATATGAGGTTAATTTTTCATTTTGCACAACAAGGAATCAAAAAATTGGGCTGGCAGTCATATTTTTCCTGTCAGCCCTATTGGATAATTACGGGAAATTAAGGATGAAAATAACGGGAAAAACTAGTTGTCAAAAATCGAACAATTGGCACAATTGGGAACTAAAAAAAAAAAAAAAAAAAAAAAAAAAAAAAAAAAAAAAAAAAAAAAAAAAAAAAAAAAAAAAAAAAAAAATTGAAAATTGAAAAATGGGACGGCGGGTAATGCAAACAGAAAATCAACTTTGCGTGGCCTAACCTATGTTTGTAATACTGAGCTAATTTGATATCACGTTAGCCAAGTCTCTTCCCTGGTGACAGCAATAGCAATTTTCTGTAAAAAGTTCAGTTACTGTACTTAAAAGCTATGATAACATAAAGTGATTTGATAGGGTCATACAGTATTAACTTTGTAATGAACCTATCATGATTTGTATAATGGCTTGCTATAAAAAGTTCGGCTAATGTACTTACAGGCCGTTGTGATTGCATAAATGATTTAGATAGGATCATGTGACCTAATTTGATAGCATTATAACAGTACAGTAATTAGTGTAGATTATCCGATCGGACGTATATACAAATTTAGAACCCTTGATATAGCAATTTTTTGAAAAAAATGAAAGTCGATTTGCATAATAAAAAATCGATCTGCAGTAACATTAGCCAATAACGATTTCAAATTTGGTGTAACGTAACACAATCATGAAAATTCGAATCTAATTTTAACGATTATCACGTGAGCTGATCTTTTTTTGCCATATACAAAACCCAACGTAAGAACGAGATTACCCGATAGTCACCTGTTACATTTAACCAATCAAAATCGTGAAGTTTAATTAATTCTGGATCATTCCGATCAAAACAAATAAATTCCACATATGTCAAATTATAACACTCTCCAGTTTATTTATTTCATAATCTTTTTTAAATTCTCCGTTTACAATGATCACAATTCCTAATGAAATATACGTGCAAATTTTCAAACATTTAAGAGATGACAAGCCGGTTTGTAGTTTTCGGCCTTTGTTTACATTCCTTAAATAATGAAGAGCAAACTTCATTAATTTCTTTTAGAGCAACTGTCCTCCACCACTTAGTAACCCACCATTATTTAATTATATTAGCCATATATGTTACATTCGAAACGATTTATATGTGGCTACAAGAAGCTAGTATGCCAACCATGGGGCATGGAATGCCCTTAAATGTGCGTTAATTCATATGTTCCTAAGATTGTGCAACAATCTCAAACACCTGACTGAGAATTGAAGAATACTGAAAGTTCCCAGTATACACACAAAATTCATTGAAAATTCTACTATTTTAAAAATAGATTTGGATCTCTTGTGAACATACACAGAGATTCTGTAAGGCAGTTAATAAGCTTACTATGTTCAAGTACACAGTTAAAATCGGTAGGACTAATAATATTAACTCCATATAAAAATCCTGAGTTAAACCGGTTAAGAATAGAAGTTGTTGAAGCCATTATAAATGAACTCCACACAAATTATAGTCTAGAATACTTAGATTTTACAATCTAATCTATTTGGATCAGAAGTAGAAATCAATTAGCTAATGTGCTACAAGCAAATAAGAAATTGAACCATCTTAAATGAAATTGTAGTTAGTGGAGTAAAAGAATTGGCAATTGCCCTCTAGGCAATGCAAAGTTGATTTTTTGTTTTGCATTACATGGATTTCAAAATTCAGGATGGATGGACTTTTTTTTCTTTTTTTTTTTTGGTTTTTTTTTTAATTTACTACAAGGTTAATAATTTTCATATTGCACAACAAGGAATCAAAAAATTGGGCCAGTAGTCATATTTTTCTTGTCAGTGCTATTGGACAATTATAGGAATTAAGGTCTTCATTGGGTGACACCTGATGAAAAAAATAGATGTTAAAAATCAAACAATTGGCATAATTGGAATCTAAAAAAAAAAAAATTGAAAAATTGAAAAAATGGGATGGCAGGTAATATATAACGAAAAAATCAACTTTGTGTATCCTTATATGAAATATTGATATTAATGATAAACTATTTTTTTAACACAACTATAAATAAGATAGCTGTGCAGTGCATGACGTGGCACAGGACCAGTATAATCAGCCATGTGGTAGCAATTAGATTCAGAAATGCACTGTTATTTAACACTAGCAAAATGAACTTCAGTATACTAGAACAAATAGCTCTCTTTTACCACAAAAATTTTATTAAGTAAATACCCAATTTTATTATTTTCACAAATATTACAATAGTGCTATTTAATATCTTTATCACTCAGATTAGTGGATTGATCCTTGACAATAATAATGGAAATTCCAGTCAGCTGCTTACACAACCGATCAGTATCAGTCATCTATCTCTGTTATTACTGTCAAGGATCAATCTACTAATGCCCAATGACCTGAGACATTATTATTATAAATTTCTTTGATATCTAAGTTTGTTAGATTGAATTAGTTTTAAAATTGAATTAGCTTGCTTTTTGTTAAATTATTACAATTGTAGATGTTACAGAAATTACTTGCTACTCCATTATAAGGTTAAGTTAGTTTATAGTCAAATTATTGTGATTATTATCATGCATTACTATAAAAATTCTGTTATGGATCTTGCTCTTTTAATGACTCTCTATCAGTTAAAGTTGAATCAATTTGTATTTGAATTATCAGAACTTTTATACTAAATTTGAAATCAAAATTATTTTAATTTATTTTGAGATATTGTAAAAAGCAGAAATAGAACTTACAATTGTAGTGCCCAATTTGATCTGCAATTTTGAGTTTTGTCCAAAACACTGATATTATTAAGGTTGTTAATATGCATTACAGTATGTGGTTAAAGTTTAATTATTTTGTAACAAAATAAGAATAGAAGTTTAGCTCTGAGAAAGTTTCTCTTTAACCCAAATTGTTGTAATAAATCAGTTATTAAACTTACTTTTATCTGTAAAATATTTGTTACTCTAAGTTGTGCCATTAGTTGTGACTTTTGAATTCTGTTTAGTATAACCCAGTTAAAGAAAGAAATCAAATTAATCACTTTTATATAAAATCATAAATCAATTAAACCTTAATTACCTGCTTTATCGATCAATTAATCTATTCAATTGTTTATTGTTAGATTAATTGCCCACATAATCTAATTTTGCCATTGTTCATGTAACAATCATTAATAATCTTAACACTTGCATTAGAGCCTTTTAACTATTGCGACTAGAATAAAGAATTATATAAGCCCATGCAAAGTTGATTTTTTCATTTTGCATTATACACCATCCCATTTTTTCAATTTTTTCAATCTTTTTTTTTTTTTCTTTAGATGCTATTTTCATCCATTGTCACCCGATGGAGACCTTAATTTCCCGTAATTGTCCAATAGTACTGACAGGAAAACTATGACTGCTGGCCCAATTTTTGATTCCTTGTTGCTAAATGAAAAATTATCCTTGTATAACCTTGAATGTGAACATTATTCTATTTGCAGTAAATTAAAAAAAATCTGTCTGTCAGACCCGAATTTTGAAATCCATGTAATGCAAAATGAAAAATCAACATTGCGTGACCTAAGTAGAGCGAGTTTGAACCACAAAAAGAAGACTATTCACAAGAAATCCCAAAAATACTTATTCTCATTTGATCACACCACGATAAAACCCTAAAAGAACCTTGAGGTCCATATCTCAATCTAGTTTAAAAGATACAAAGTGCACATAATGAAAGGAAGTTGATTTTTTAAATCAAAATTCAAAGTGTGCATAACTAACGAAAGTTGATTTTTTTCTAAAAATATATATATATATATATAAGACATAGCAAATCAAAAACGGCAAAGTGCCAAAAAATTTTATCAGATAGCAATCGAAAACCAAACATCGATTATATAACACCCTTATTAGGAGTACAAGGACTTAATGTAATGTAATAAAAAGTAAGTATGTTATTATTACTCAATATTATTATGTATTGATCAATTTAATAAGATTTCATTTAAAATCAGATCACGCACGCATTAATAACAGTATCAAAAAAAGAATCCCGTACTATTAGTCAATTACAACATAAAATATCATTTTTGACACGAATATATTTCCCACACCATCGTTCAATATACATTAGACATTGTGAAGTTTCAATTTGCAGGGTTTACTATATAAACAATAAATACCCCTGTACTTTACTAAAACTCTATTTAACTATACTTCAAGACCCCTAAACCTTGAACTGGCAGGCAGAAAAAGGCGTGGAAAGACTTGGCCCAGGTCTCAAGGTTCGAAAAGTCTTGTGATAGATAAGTTGGAATCCAGATAAGTATATCAGATTTAATACATCCTATTGTTCTTGTCTTTGGGTATTTTATTCTTCTACTAATTCGTAGTCTTCCTGTTTTGTAGCTTATACAGTTCCAATACTGAATTTCAATCGTTTAATTCTTGTAATGATCATCACGTGGAGTCACGAGAATCGGGAATTATATCACTCAGATTTGGAAATCAATGATCGGTTGACAATGGAAGTCACGGGGGTGGTATTGTTTGATAAATGCGGTAATCAATATAGTAATCAATACATAATTGATTATAAATAATCGGAAACTAATCCTCTTTTCACTTTTCTCAATTTGATGAATAATGACTTGGACTTTTTATTGAAGTTACGGGGGCAAGGAAATTGTTATGACGAACGATTTACAAGGAAGATAGTATTCTTCGAGGGCAAAGATAAGTATATGTTTTTATTTAATAAAAGAAAATGGTACAAAGGGGTTACAACGTCCTATAGCTAACACTTCTACTCTAATTTCGAAGGTTACTAACTAGAACTTGAACTACCTAGAACTACCTCGAACTTATTAGAACTTGGTACGAACTACCTTTTCCCTCAATGGACTTACGGCCTTTATATACTTTTTAATTACAGGCTAAAAATCGATTCGATGGATTCGATTGAGTCTATGGACTCTCTTGACTCCATCTACTCTTTCAACTCTATCGAGTCATTTGACTCCATTGAGTCACAGCCTTACTATAAATAGTAATGCTTCACTGTAATATTTAAAAATAGAAACTACATATATATAGAAATAAAAAAATAAAAATAGACATCGAGCACAGCCTCTCTTCCGGGTACATAAGTCAGATTTGCCCTTTACAACTCTCCCACCCTTATTTTCGAGTTCCACGAGAAAAAGGGAGAATCGAGGTTTGCGTACTTTTTTAAGCTAGGGAACTGACGACCTAGACTGGATTGAGCTTAATGTCAAATTTCAGTCTTGTAAGTATGTTTCTTTACTCTTCCCCAGTTCATCTTTTTCAACGCCAATTTCATTTTTATAGCAGTATCCAATCTGATGGATACTACTTTAGATTACTTCTGGCTCTTTATATGAGCCTTGACGTATGTGGGGTTATGCTTTGATATCCATCCAGGGCTTCCTCATAAGACTTATCTGGCATGAGATATGGACGCTTCCTTCCTTCTTTCCGTCCTAATCTTTCGTTTCTTTCTTTACTAACGATTTTGTTTTTCTTCTTTTCTTCTTGTTCGACTTCATTTCTTCTTTGTCTTTTGCATTTCGGTTTCATGTTTTTTGTTAATGCGCCCACTCCCGCGCATAACTGTCATGACCTCCATACTTTCGTTGTCATGTCCATTTTTCTGGTGTGGTTCTTTGTCTAAAAAAATTTTCTTTTCTTTGTTTCTAAATTTGTTCTATCTGCGTGCGGTTACTTTACTTGTCTAAAAGAAAAAAAAGATATATATATATATATTTTTTTTTTTTAACTTTTCTTTCCTCTTATCTTTCTCTATGTAGGCTTCGACCTTTATCTTTTACCGCTTTCAGAGGGTCCTCTAATGGTAGGTTTCAGTGGTCTTTGCTTGATTTTTTTTGTTGGTTTTTGCAGTGGATTTTTTTGTTGCCAATCTTCACGTACCGTTTCTTTTCTAGACCATAGTGGGTTGGTAATTGTTCACTATTTGTGGTAGCCCATAACCACAAAATTTTTGGTTTGACTATTTTGGATCCATTAAAGGTAGGTTACCGTTGTTCTTGCTTGCCGGTTTTTTTATTTTTTTTTATTTTTTTTTTGCTAATTCTACGTCGATTTTAGAGTATCTTCCAGATAACTTTTAATCCGGCTTAGGGCACTTCATGGGGCAAGATTTTAAAATGGTAAGAGTCACAAAGTCAAAGGCCTTGCATTTTGTTGATTACTCAGGTTGGTAGGTTTCGGCTTTTGTCTGTATCGACTTTGGAGGGTTCCCAGTGGTAGGTTCTAGTTCTAAAAAAAATTTTTTTCCTGCTTATAACCTACTGAAGTCAAATTACTTCATGCTCGGTAGGGAATAAGACATGCTGATTTTAATAAGGCATTGAAGATTAATCCAAACGAAGTGTTATACGCTATCTAAAATTTTCTTGGGGTGGCAGTTTGGATGATCAATATGATCTCGAGTCCTGCTTTCGAAATTCCACATGGATGGAAGGAGGTATTTGGAATCTATCGGAGGTGGATATTCTTAGAAAAAAGGTCAAGTTCCCCCTTTTTTTTCAAATTTTAATTTATAACTTTCTTTCTTTGGTAGTCCACGGATTCGAATTCGATTTGACTTGGAGAATGCTAGAATATTTTCAGAAGCCCTTCGGGAACAGCTCCAAAGATGCAATTTCGAGGGTCTTAGTCAAAAGGTCGATAGGACTCCAGTACACTACATACGAGATTAATACGTAGGTAAGAAGAATTCTTGAGTAACTTTTGGAGTGGCTTTGGGTACCTAATTGTGCACCACTTATGCAGGCAATTCGGGTTTCAATAAATTATTTCTGAAACTTCAATGATTAGAGTGATTAGGGCCCCTCAACTCGCCCTAACCCATCTCGATCAACCATGCTCTATCATCGGGTCTGTTGTCTTCCCCCTTTTTTTTTTTTTTTTTAACATCAGGTAATCCATTCAATTTATCTTTATTTTTCCAGGCTCTAAGTTGGAACGTTTTCATGCAATTATCAATTTTTTTATTTCCACTCGTCCATCTTGTTGCCACATCTAGGTCGCATGATAGATACCATGCTGCCTCCGCCCGCAGATGTGCACTCTTTTTGCTTATCGATTTTAATGCCAATTCCTAATTTATTACAATAACCAACTTGATAAATTCTGTTAGAATTATTCATTTTCGTCGATTTTTTGATAATGCATAAATGCCTCGTTTTTATCTTTTTCAACTCCAATTTCATATTCATAGCAATATCCAAGCATGAATGCTCCATGAGAACTTGACTTTTTATGCTGAATTAATGCCTGGTATACATCAGCTTCAATCCCAATTCTGGACTTCATAAAATATGTAAACGCTTTAGGCTTATTGATTTCAACTCTAGTTTTCTTCAGATAACAGCTATAACGAGCATCTAATTTCCCACCAAGTGGCCTTATAACACCAATCATTACTAGCATAGAAAAGATGAATATGAGCTTAGAATTCTATTATGGCTTTTATCTAATTCAGAACTTTCTGATCTAACTCCTAGTACAGCTTCAGGCACATCGCTTATTCTATATAGGTTGTGCAATCGTTTTTTCTGGTAGGTGCCTTGTCTTCATTATTTCTACTTGGTAATTTCTTTCCACTTATAGGCCTTTTTATGATATCATTATCTCGTTACCCTCATTTGTCTTATTAACATCATCAGTCCTATCACTATTTTCACCCTTCTTACTTCTTATTACTTAGAAAATTTTTCACTGACTCTTCTTTAATATCTTGCATTAGAAGTTTTTCGAAGCTATATTTATTTGAATAATTATGTTCGAGATTATCAATTCTGTCACCTTCATGAGCACCATTATTGTTCTTTTGCTTACGGTCTGAAAAGCTGAAACTATTATAATCATTGACTTTTTCTGGTTCATAGCAATGACGTACTTGAAATGATCCTTCAACATCATTTATTATCTGTGACTTTTGATAATTAGTAAATGTCTTGTGATTGGCTTTTTCTGTTTTATTATTATTTCTATTTTGATAATAGTACCATTTAGTCGTGCTAGAGTCATATTTACAGTAACATACAGGTCCACTTCATTCATCAAGCTCAGATTGGTTTTTACAATTTGTATTTCGTTTCATATCTAATTTTTGATTATACATACTTGAACTAATATTACTATTCTTTGCCAATACACTTGCATCTTCGCAGCAAAGTTCAAGTCTGGCTTGTGCTTTTGAATCACCTTCAATAATTCCCTCTTCTGCTAATCTTTGATACCAACTAGATACCTCAGGTCTGTACTTCTTAACTCTGACAGCCTTATTTTTATCCCTAACAATCCCACTTTCCAACTTTTCATCTAGGGCCCAATTCTGTACACTGCTATAACGGTCTTCAGTAGCAAGATTCCCGTATTGGGACTTTATAGATAAAATCTCAGAAGTAGGTATCAGGCTCTTTGGACTTTTATTTTCAGAAATAATGGTAGAGGCTTTATGCTCTTTCCTTTCAACTTCAACTTTTCTGGGAGTATTTTTTTTAGCTAGGTCCTTACTGCTATGTTTCCTTGGCACATTCTTTATTTGGTTTCGAACAGGACCCAGTAAGTCATAGTCAAATGCAATTTTCTCATTTTTTTCTTTCACACTATATACTTCGCATTGGTTAATATTAACAAGTTTCTTTTTGTATTGAGGCTTTTCTGGTTGAACTTTAGGAACTACTATCTTCCGTCTTGCATTTCTATTCTTATTATATGACAGCAAGGGTGCAATTTCTTCTACTTTCTTTTTATCCTTTAGCATTTTTTCTACTAAATCTAAGATAAGCTTCAGGATCTCTGGGATCTGCTCGGCATCTATGTCATCACTAAAATTTTTATTTATCATTTCTTGGACCACTTCAATTTGTTCTGAGTTAAGTGTTCGAAGGAGCATCGTGCACTTTTCATCTAATTTTCTTACGGCAGAGCATGTAGATACAGTGTGTCCTTTTAGATTACAATAGGAGCACCATGGCCTTTTTTGAAAGACTTCTTGGGATATTTTATAATTCTGAGGCTTCCCTTGGGCTTTCCATTGTTGACTCTTGTTTGTTTGGCGTATGCTTTTCTTTGGATATTGATATGATCTTGTGGCAGGTACTCGACTTTGATAATTATAGTAGAGATCCATTTTTGTGCGATGATAGTTTTGGTATCGAATTGATAAGGGTGGGGGACAGTTAATTAAGGTAATTCGATCTCACAGTCACCACCAATTGTGAAGTTCTGATTTGCAGGGGTTTACTATATAAACAATAAGTACCCCTGTATTTTACTAAAACTCTATTTAGCTATACTTCAAGACCCCTAAACCTTGAACTGGCAGGCAGAAAGAGGCATGGAAAGACTTGGTCCGGGTCTCAAGGTTCGGAAGTCTTGTTATGGATAAGTTGGAATCCAGATAAGTATATCAGATTTAATACGTCCTATTGTTCTTGTCTTTGGGTATTTTATTCTTCTACTAATCTTCATAGTCTCCCTGTTTTGTAGCTTATACGGTTCCAATACCGAATTTCAATCGTTTAATTCTCGTAACAATCATCACGTAGAGTCACGAGAATCAGGGATTACGTCGCTCGGATTTGGAGATCAACAATCGGTTGACAATGGAAGTCACGGGGGTGGTATTGTTCGATAAATGCGGTAATCAATGTGGTGATCGATATGTAATTGATTATAAATACAGGTAAGAAATCGGGAACTAATTCTCTTTTCACTTTTCTCGATTTGATGAATAACGACTTGGACATTTTATTGAAGTCACGGGGGCAAGGAAGTTGTTATGACGAACGATTTTACAAGGAAGATAGTATTCTTCGGGGGCAAAGATAAGTATATGTTTTTATTTAATAAAAGAAAATGGTACAAAGGGGTTACAACGTCCTATAGCTAACACTTCTACTCTAATTTCGAAGGTTACTAACTGGAACTTGAACTAACTAGGACTACCTCGAACTTATTAGAACTTGGTACGAACTACCTTTTCCCTCAATGGAACGGCCTTTATATACTTTTTAATTACAGGCTAAAAATCGATTCGATGGATTCGATTGAGTCTATGGACTCTTTCAACTCCATCTACTCTTTCGATTCCATCGAGTCGTTCGACTCCATTGAGTCATGGCCTTACTATAAATGGTAATGCTTCACCGTAATATTTAAAAATAGAAACTACATATATATATAGAAATAAAAAAATAAAAATAGACATCGAGCACAGCCTCAACTTCCGGGTACATAAGTCAGATTTGCCCTTCACAACATGCACTTGTTGTGATCCCGTGCCGTCATAATCACCATAACCCCTGCCTGAATTGGAAAAATGAAAATCATTATTCCTGCTAAAAAAGGTTTTTTCAAAAACAGGATAAGCGACATCAAAAAAGTTGAAGGAAACCATCCCTATGTTACACAAGAAACGTGATCGTACTGGTAAAAGAGGTACTTGATGACTGAAAATGCTATCCGTTAGGGTTAGTATTTAGAATCAGGTTAAAGATTATCTACTAAATGTTTATAGAAAATTTTTAGTTAGTGCACGAAAGGCAAAAAGATTTGACAGGTTGTGTATTTCGATCAATATTATGTATATTTATTTCACAGACATCATAATCTGCAAGAAGAAGTAATCTTTGCAGATTGGGGCTGTACCCTAATTTTTTTGAAGCCAGAAACTGCATAAAAAATGGGCCTTGTTATGTAAAAAATTTTCAAAAATTCGGTTTGATATTTAATTCTAATAAAAATTAACGGTTACAATAGATTAAGTCATGAATTTTTTTTTTATAATTTTAATATTCATTTTCATTGTATTTTATTATTCTGTCATCTTGATACTTTGTATTGTTCACATCCCTAAATCTCATAATGATAGTTAGCCTAGACAATTGAAGTGTTAAAAAAAAAAATTAATTTAAAAGATGTTAAGAAAATCGATTCGAATTTTTGTGTAGAGTTTGTTTTTCATAATGGTAATCGATAAAGAACTTCTAATCAGTATCTGGAATAAATGTGCAAACTCTACATCAATGAAATAATACCATATACTGTAAAATGCAATATGAAGTTTCAAATTTAAATTATTAGTTACATAATTTTTAAGAATAACTTTATATTTGAAATGTTTTGAAAGTTAAGAATAAAGTAATGATTATTTTATCATAAAAGAGCTAACTTAGAGAAAATAAATTTATGCATAACTCCTTTCTGGATAAAGTTTTGGCGAATTGACAAAGCATTTACATATTTGAATACGTCTCAAAATCCTAAATCATAATCTTATTGCTCATCATTTAGAGAACATTGTATTATAATGGTTACTTCAAATTTCGGACTGATAAACTAATACATTAATTCGCTTAGGTTTAGAAACGCATGTTAACCTTGACATTGCACTAAATGCCAAGTATCACGTTCTAAGATATACTGTAACACAAAAGCCATATGAGAATTAAACAAAAGATAAATATATTTATAAGGTTTAGCGTATCCAAACAAACCAAAAAGTTGGCCATAAGAAACTTTAATAATACTAGATCGGAAAGCTTCACATAAAAGAAAAAACCGACTTATTGCAAGTTCATAGACGAGAATTAGGTGCAACCAAAAGTGATTGCTATTAATTATTTAAAACCACAAACTTTATTAAATCTATATATAAAATGTTAAGACTATACATTTCATGAATCTGAATTCCTTATGGAATGACATCTTATTATACAGACCATATAAATTGACAATTTAAAATTATTTAATTACATACTCTTAAAAATTATATTAAACCGCAAAAAGTTTATGAAATCATAAAAAATAACTTAGTTTATCGTTGAATGAAAAATCAACTTAAATAGAATATATTTATTCATAGCTAGATTATGGGAAAGAATAGCCTGAAATAAATAATGTCGAAAATTGGGCACTCTGTGGTGATAAATTTTCTGTATCTTGCGTTTTAGTGAATGGATCTGTGCCTCCAACTAGATCAGTGTATCGTTGAACGTAAATGAAATCATCGGCAAATATATTTAAAGTGTTTTGAGATCTTAAAGACTGGGTGCCAATGTTTAGGGTTCTTTGATGTAAACCACCATAAATGTTGGTTCTTTGTAGCTGGCCAGTATTTTGCGGCTGAGCACTAATAGTTTGATTTGCAGATTGATTCATGATTAAACTTTTTTAATAAAGTATTTTTTTTTTTTTTTTTGAGATTAAAAATATCAAGAGTGTTTTAAATAAAATACAGATGAAAAACTAAAGCTTTTTATACTTTTTTATTTATAAATGCATCGTCTAAAGAATACCAAAGACCTCGATTTTGGATAGGATTTCAATAATATGGCATGATAAATAAAAGGCTGTTATTTGAGGAAAATTTTTTTATTAGTAGTAAATTCAATAAATTCCGAAAGGTTTTTTTTACTTTTTCTTGCAGAATATGTCAAAGCCGCGTAATATTTTATATTAACTGAATTAGGAAAACAATGTTATTAAAGATCTAGTGCACATAAAATTTTTTATTATAGTAATTAGTACGTGGTCTTTGAGTGTACACATACTTTCAATGTGAACTTTTATTACTCCGTCCGTAACTCCTTCGGACAATAACTTTATGTAAAAAGTAATAATAGTCGGTCACAAATATCATGAAGAGTGAAAGAATTTGTAAATATTGTAGTAGTTATAAGCCTGTAGAGGCGACAGTTGCAAAGCAACAGACATGAGTGGCTAAATTACTCTAAATAATTATTTCAGCAATTAATCTGCCAAAATAATTTTTTTTTAGTGATGAAATCATAACCACGAAATTTTTGAATTCTTTACATCACATTATTTATGGAATTCCTGAGTAAAAAAAAAACTTAAACACCATATATAGTCATGGTATCCATAGCGATAAGTTGTAGCGACAGCTGTGAACATTCATACATAGACATGACATTCATAAGTATGTAGCAAGTAGATACAGCAGTTTATAGGATATTCATAAATAGCTAGGAGCGACATCCATATTTAGTCATAATATTCGTAAATACTGTAGAAGCAGCGGTTTATAGAAGCGACAGTGCAAACAATACATAATAATAGCATTGTCAAAACATGCTGATCCATAAAGAAATCTGGATTATAATTGTTATTTTGTTTAAACGCCAAGCCAATTCAGTAAATTTCCATCTAAAAATGTATCAGTTTTCCATTTATCTTTTCTTTATGGAAGACAGTTTAACTTTAAATCTTGTCACCTTACGAGTAACACGAAAAGATAGCAATTGGAAAGGTCTTATGCACTAAATAAAAGCGATTTTACTATATCTGTGTATATACTCCTCCCCATCTAAATTTAACCTAACCCTAATATTAATAGATTTTATTAAAAATCGGAAATTTGAGTAATTTTGTAAGGTGTTATCATGGAAATTAACTATAATGAGCGTTATTGATTATTGGCACATTCCGCCAGATCACCAAACCGAGACGCGCCACTAAATTTTTATAAAGATATCCTAATTTGATTGTTAAATTTTAATAATGCTAAATCTGACGGAGTTTTACAATAATTCACTTCTCAATAGTTAAAGAGAGTGGAGCTAATCATAAATTTTCCTTTTTGGATGTAATTCTCGATTAAATGCGTCATTAAAAAAATTTATTACTGAACCGTCTATATAACTCACAAAACGAATTTATCATGTGCAGATTTATGTACTGCTTTTATAATGTTAATTAATTTAATCGAATATCATTATCATCATTAAATATAACTTGACTTATCATTGTCACAAAGTATTAAGGCTTTATCAGGATATATCTTAATTAGGGATGGGTTCGGTTAGCTAATAGTCGACTAGCCGATCAGCTATAGCCGTAGTCGATGTAGTCGACTATAACGGCTTAGCTGACCGGTTAGCCGATACCAAATTTTTTATTTCCTGGCTGATAAATCATAATTATTGCTTAATTCAGCATGAAGTGTATAAATTATATAGAATTATTGAAAGAAATACCCTAGCAGTACCCTAGCATCTTCCATCTTCCCCAGGATCGCCGTCACTTTTTCACTGTCACGTGAATATGCCCAAAAAACTTCAATACCGTTTTAAGTTAGTGCTAGCGTTCCTATAGGGCTTCATGTTAGCAAAACATATAATAGAATTGCTCAAGGAATTTTTTTGTTAGAGCGCGAAAGGTGATTTCTTGAAAAAGCGAACGTTTTGTTTTGATCTTCCGCTTGTGTTACGTTACACCTGCTCTCGTTATTTATTGACCAAAAATCACGTGATAGTGAAATTTTGACGGTCAAAATAATCTAATTCTGGTCAAATTTGCAAATCGTTTGGGCCTATTGCGGATGAGTTTTAAACTAATCTCCAATAGGCCAAATGATCTACAAGTTTGACCAGAATTAGATTGTTTTGAAATGTAGATCGGATCTTCAATATTTTGATTATTTTGATTGGCTGTTTACAGCATGTGGCCCGAACTTTTTTTTCGCCATGGCAAGGGTACTCTAATATGTATAACTGTATAACGTATAAAAATATAATTATTTGGCACTTGTTTATATGTTTGATTGAAAAATTGATTAAGAAATTGATCAAGTAATTTATCGGCTATAGCCGGCTATAACCGGCTAGTAGTCGATAGTCGATGATAGCTGACCGATAGCTGACCTAGCTGACCGAACCCATCCCTAATCTTAATGCTAGCTTTAAATAATTCTCGGAAATTAGATTATCGATAGTAAAAAACGAGTAAAAACCGAAAACTACAAAATAAGTAAATATATGTGAAAAGAATTAGAACCTTCATGCATGGATCCGTTTTTAAACTACTATTATCATTTTTCAATTTTTTTTAAAAAAAAAAACATACGTAAGTTATAAGGGTATTATAAAGTTCCTGTTCCTTGAGTTTACTTTTTGGAATGTAATTGTACATGTATTTGAAAAACAATAGAATAGATAAATATAATATTCAAGACTACCAGACAATTACATTAAATAAAAATGATTAAATGATTGTTTTGATCATCTCATTTCATCTATATTAATTTCCATATTTATATAATTACTATTCGTAGTGGCGGAGGATTCTTTTAATATTAGGATATAGCATGTATCAGTCACACGATCAATTTGTCATGCAGATCATCTTACTTAACATAGTATTATTATTGCTCAATCAAATGCACAAAGGAAAGTGAGGAAAATCATATGGGGATTCTGTTCCTACCAATTACAACACTATATCTTTCATATTAGAATACCTAGAACTAAAGACTTGATCCTTATGATCTATTACAAGCAGAAACAACATAGCTGCAACGAGGACCGGTTGATTAGTGCTATCTAGTAACGTGAATGTTGTCACTTACACATAGTCCTTGTACTACTATTGTAGCCGCGGAGCCTAACTACAAACTATGGTCTTTGAACTGCTATCGCCCTAATCGCAACCAGGAATCGTTACGGTTAGCATGGTCAGCTGAGATTGTTGTTACCCCTGTAACTGAAAATTTTTATCACCCCTGCTTTATTTGATCGATCATTGTCATCCTCAAACATACCTCTGTAACACATGTTGCTCCTATTACTTATTTAGTAATATAGACATTCGACGCGTCACAACAGCCTTACTTAATCATAGAACGAATTACTCTTTCCCCTTATCACGCCATTGCTTTTGTACACAGATCAATTATGTACGAAATATTATTGCTTCGTTCAGGGACGAACGAACATGAAGCATTTAAATATTATCGTCTCGACCCTCCCACAAAATAATAGTACGATTAAGTTTATAGGTGTTGAAATATATTAGCATGTAATTAGAAATGCGTTTGTGCATATCTCAATGACGAATTGATTGTGTATGACGGAAGAAAGTTAACCCGACGATTGAGTAGTGTAAATAATTAATTATATAGATCGAACATGTATATAAATCCGGTGTATTTGCCTTTAGTATCGTTAGGCTTATCTGAGTGATTCCTCCTTTATAATAAAAGTCTTCTGAGTGAATTCCTATTATATCGTATTGATTGAGTTATTAGTTATTTGTTATTTGTTATTTGATTTATTTGGTTTATAGTTTTAGTTATTGTTATTATAAACTGAGTGATTCATGATCGATTGACTTATTAATGCGTTTATTATATTTATTACATATTTATCTTAAGTTACCCTTTGCCACTATAATAAAACCCGCCTCCTTCTTTTGACCCGAATTAATCATAATCCATCCATTCCGACCTCTATCTAGAACCGTCCTGATACATAACCCCGTTTACTATCCAAGTAGCTTAAACCGGCAATATTCTGGTGCTCTCCCATTTTGATAGTAACACCGTCCCAAATTTGTGAAAGATTATCTGAGTCACCCGATGGTTACACAATTGATAAAAATTTTTTTATATGTTTAATAATACTTTTTTAAAAAAAGCTCGGGAAGCTTAAATTTCTATAAAATGTAACGGATGAATTAATCTTTTACCTCACTTTATAACATATCTGTTTAATCCCTCTTAACCCCTCAACTTTTTTCTTGTAACTGTACAGGTAATTTGTTTAAATTCATTGTATGATTGGTTGATACATCTGTGTAATGTATATCGGAATCATTTCCATATTTGGGACCCTCACACGCGCGTGATCCCGCTGTCACTATCGAAATTGGGAGTGCGTCAGCCAGATTTAGTCAGCGATAGTGAACAAGAGGAGGAATACATAAGGTCATGTTATAATATACTCAAAGGGGATTCAAGAGAAACGATACAGAAATAAGTGAAAAACCAAGAGATACGACATAATAACATTCACTTTATTATAAATGTGGATCATTAAGATAATATCTAACGTTATCTAATACCTAATATGCTTTATTATGTATGAGGGACAGAATCTCCTAATATGATCTCTAATCTAATGTCATAATCTAAATCTGATTCTATTTGATTCTTCTCTGATTCCCAATACATGAAGAGCGAACACATCGTGCTTATATACATGTTTCGATATACATAATTAATTAAACTACACAAATGTCGGCTTAACTCCCTTCCGTCTTACACAATTAATTCGTCCTTGAGATATGCACAAACGCATTTCTAATTACATGCTAATATTCTTTCAACACCTATAAACTTAATCATACTATTCCTTTGTGTGAGGGGCGAGACACTAATATTTAAATGCTTCATGTTCGTTCGTCCTGAACGAAGCAATAATATTTCATACATAATTGATCTGTGTACAAAAGCAATGTCGTGATAAGGAGAAGAGTAATTCGTTCTATGATTAAGTAAGGCTGTTGTGACGCGTCGAATGTCTATATTACTAAGGATATCTAAATAAGTAATAGGAGCAACATGTATTACAGAGGTATGTTTAAGGATGATCGTATGTAACAATGATCGACTAAATGAAGCAGGGGCAGAATAAGTGATTCTGAGGCGCAGAAATATTATTATAGTAACACAGCATCCTGCGCGGGGTTTTTGGCAAAACTGCAAATTGCCCATCACTAAGCAAACCTCTTTTTCATGAGTAGAAGAATGCTAGAACAATAAAGTAACTATTGATGAATATAATAAATGTAAATACTATTATTTACTTATTTAATAATAAAATATGCAACAAAGTAATTCTCTAGTAAATAGAATATATGAAAATACAATTGAAGTACATTGAAGTGCTTGTTATTATAAATGAAAGTCATTTATTGTGAATTATTACTGTAGCAGACATTTTTCTTAATGTCTCAGGTTGATACTTTGCCGTTATAATGCAGTATTTTTACCTTTTTATTCTCTACAAAATTTATGCTTGAGCTTCAAGGCACTTGCTTTGGAATTGAAGCACTATATATAGCTGCGGATTTTTAATTTAGTATAAAAATAATAAGCAATTGCATTATTTGGTTCAATTCTATCTCAATTTTTTAATGTAAGTAATATTCACAAAACTATCTATTAGAATTTGGGAATAGAGTAGGGATTTTGAATAATTTTCTATTTGATATTACAATTCCAAACTTTTACCACCTTGTAGATTATCGAGTTTTAAATAAACCATTTTAGGAAGGTTAAGAAATTCGTCTAAGTTAATATTTGGATGCCAAACATTAATATTCAGAATTTTTTAAATAACCATCCTTAAGCTAAATAAAAATAGCTGTGCGCCCTTAATTAACTTTAAAGATCAATTTTATTAGAGGCAATTAAAACCTCGAAAATAATTAAAGCTGAAGTTAGCAGTGAAATTTATTAAACTAAATTATATTAATTTTAAATTTATATATCAGTTCAATACATTATTTAACCCATTTTTGCTAATTTATATTCCTTTTTACCCGTCTTTCTAGTTTTGCATTTAGGAATATTATGCGGATCATTTTCATTAGTAATTTTTAAATGCCTTCTTTTATATTGTGCCTTCTATTTTTCTTCGCTTTATAGTCAACCGTGGAATTGATAATGATTTAGCAGCTTTATATCGATCTGCAAGTGCTATACATAATAGAGGATGATTTTATTTTTTTGTAATCTTCCTTAATTTCTTGTACAGTATTTACGCGAAATAACGCGCACCTGCGCGTTATTTCGAGGGGATGTGCGTTATTTCGAGAACGCGCATGGGCGTTATTTCGGGGTAAAGGTCTAATTTTGAAAAAATTGTGCGTTATATATGTGTGATGCATAAAAAACCTGTGTTTCTTAATTTTATACATAGCCTTTCCGATCTAAGTCAGATTTTTTGACTAAAAAATTCTTATTTCTGCTTGTTATTTGAATTCGTTATTTCAGCAGATTATTAATTCAGCATTTGGAGTGCGAATTATATTGTGACGCACATGGGCGTTATTTCGAAACCAGCATGCTATTTTAAGAAAATGCAATTTTCGAAATAACACCCATGTGCGTTATTTCACGTAAATACGGTAAAAAGTTAATGAATTAATCATTCTTTTCATATTTTATTTAACATGAATTACTTTCTTGGAGTTCCAATTCTTTATTTTCACACAAATTATTTGCTTGGTATGTCAATTTTCATATTCAAGCAAATCATTTGCTTGGTGTTTCAATTTTTCAAATTCATGCAGGTCATTTAACTGATGCTCCAATTCTTTAGCTTTTTCGAATTCCGTATATCCAAATAACTTATTAATATATAAATTAACTTTATTAAGTGGTAACAGATTTAAAGTAAATTCATACATTGCATTAGTGCTTGTTAAATTATATTTTGTAAGGAGAAAAGCCTAATGGACAAATGTTCATCCCAATCATTAGTTAGAGACTTGTAGAATGCAGCATATTCTTCGTTTAATATCATCAGAATTACTTTTCCTGATAGGTTCTGTTCTGTTTAACTCTTCGGTTCCTAATGTCTTTATCTTCTCTTTATCATTTTCCTCATCTTTTTCAACTTCCTTTTCAACAATAAGTTGGATTGGGTGGTCAATGAATTTGGAGTGTTTCTTTACAACCTCTTTAATCTTATATTCTTCAAGATATTCTAATTAATCTTCTTTGAGGAACAATTTAATAAGTGTGCCTCAGCCAATTGGTTTATTATCTGTATCACGGGCGATGGTGGATGATCTACTGGCTGACGATTCTCAAATATACTGTTCGTCAATTGAATAGGCACTACATTTAATTTAATCATATAAAATTTATACTGCATAAAGTTGTAGATCTATTTCGATTTTTTGATCTATGCCATATACAAGGTGCGATTACTTCTTATGTGAAAAATAAACAATATTTGATGAATAAGTCATATGGACCAATCAGTATCAAGATTTATGGATGTGGTAGCGCTTCAAACAGCATATAAACCCACACTCATATGCGTGCGTTCCTGGTATTTCTATGTAGTACTTCACAAAAAGATGGGTTTCATGATCTTAGTGATGACTATCTATTTGTCCATGCCACAGGCCGGTAATTTTAAAAAAATCATACTGCAAAAAATTCTTTACTAACCGTTTATTTGGTAATCAAAGTATATGGTTAAGTTAGCTTGCATCAGGAATTACCGTGATTTCTAACATGAGCTACAGTAAAACTTACTTGCTATTCCAGTAACAATATTTTATAGTTATAAGTTTAATTAGTTTGCTAGAATAATCGTAATTTCAATCATGAGTTGCGTAAAAAATTTGTTGTATAACTTACTTGACATTCCGGTAGTTGTAAAATGTAATGGGTTAGTTTACATTATATTAATCGTAAATTGTAAAATATCCTGTTGCAGAATTTGCTATTCTGGAGATATAATATGGGGTAAGGTTGAGTTGATTTTGCATCTGAATTATCGTGATTTCTAATATGGGCTACTATAAAACTAACTATTTGAGTGACAATAGTTGTAGTTAAAAGTTGTGCTAGTTTGTATTGGCATTATCGCAATTTCTATCATGAGTTTTTATAAAAAATTCTGTTACAAAACTTACTCATCACACCAGTGATCATAAGATGCGTTGAGACAGTTTGCAGTAATTATCGTAACCTCCATGTGAGTTGCCTTAAAAATACTGTTACAGGATTCGCTACTTAACCCTATAAGAAAATTGTACCGGATCAGCACAGGTTGGCGTCGAATAGGCATGGAGCAAGATCTGGATTTGTACGGGTATGTCGGAATTGGTATAGATTCTGTGGACCGTGTAGGACCGTATGCCCATGCCAATTGGACCGTAAATGACTCGGGTTTTGCAGCAGTACCAGGAACGTAAGTGTATGGTTTTACTGGCATCTAAATCGAAGCCAAAATCTTAAAGCTGATTGGTATACATTTTTTCTCATGATTATTACCTGTTTTATGTAACATAAAATTTCTAATTTTAGAGGGAGGTTAAAGTGAAGTGAAATTTAGTTAGGAGGTTTATATATTTATATCAAGAATGCGGCAGTTTATGCAGCATGTAGATCATGTATTAACTTCCTCTCTAACCCAACCCAACAATTTTATGTATAAAATATCGTAAATTGGTCATAAGATAATTATATATTGTAAAAATTCGTTCTTCTTTAGTAAATGATAATTGATGTCATTATTACGATCAATGGCTTGCCATTTAAAGGGGATGGCTAAAGACATGTACACACGTGATTTTTTGAAATTTTAGTTAAAATTCGTATCAGAGACTGTTTAGCATTAGAGTCGGGGTTAGGGTTAGAATCAATATAGGTAAATTACCTTCCCGACATTTTTTATTAATGGCCCAAGATAGGTTTAGAATGCTGTTTTTATGCTCTTGCGTTTTTTTTGTTTTTTGACTTCTTCGGGCTGATCTGTGTAAACAAAATTTCGCGACTCCATTTGGTTGATTTACACGAAAATGTCACGTGGGTACATGGCTTTAGACGACCCCCATTTAAAGTAAAATCAGGTTTAAACTTTTATTAAAAAATGATTCATAATACTAGTGCGATTACATGAAATGTAGAGGGATGGTTCCATTCAACTTTTTTGATGCACTACGTTGATTTTTGAAAAATCCTTTTTGTTTGGAATAATGATTTTCTTTTATTTACAATTACAATATACCGGTAAGATTACATAAAATGTGTGAGGAATGGTTTAAGGGTAGGGTGTACAAATTTCCAATTTCATATAAAATCGATTGTAGATCAACTTTGTATAACCAATTTATATGATATCATATAATTTACATGTAAACATCATATGATCTGACCAATCAATTCTTTGTACAACCTACAAAAATCATATAGCACGCTACAAAAATTTAATTATATGTAAAGTTGATTTTTTTTAAAGCATAGATATTGCGCAACTTCATTATTATAAACAAACTACCGTTAATGGCCAGATACAAGACCCAGGTATGTTACTTTTCACCAATTTTAAAACCTATAATAGACCCCGGGTATAGTATGCAGCTAAGAGCTTATATCGTGTAGTGTAAAAATTAAAGATACTGTTAACCTTAAGAGTTTTCACCTTTTTGCCTATAACTTTCGACCCATAGAAGTTAGGGAGATGAAACAACTACCATTGGATTCAGCTCATCGAGGCGCTTCTAATGAGCTATATATCATGTGATTCTGATCACGGGATCACAAGATCGGAAGACATTTGTGTTGAACTATTAATAGAACTTGATAGACAAATATCTTAACCTTATTAGGCAATAATACTGCGTTCAAAATCTTACGAATCTAAAGGATCTAAATGATCTTAAGGATCTAACATATCTAACATATCTAACATATCTTTCATACCTTTCATATCTTTTATATATATTATATCTTTTATATCTTTTATATCTTTTTATATATAACATATCTATTAGTTTTGCATTACCTTTAGTACTATAAATAGTTTTTAAATTGAATTTGTATATCTTTATTGTAATAATTTATACATGTAATTTCTCTATAAATACACTGCTTTCTGCCCTCTGGGAAGTGCAGTGTCTTCATACACTGGAATATAATAAAGATACATTTCTTAGTATCCTCATATACTATTAATTGTTTGCCTCTTTGCCTTAATACATAAATCACTCAAAAACCTCTTTGTTAAGTCCCATTTGGACGCCATAAACCCTAAAGCTGTCAAGTTATAGTCATCATACTATAATCAGCAGTCTCCTGAAGTTCTGGAAGAGGTGAATTTCCAGGTTGACAATACATATACACTTTGCACTTATAATATGCAGTTCAGATTTTAAAAAAGAGCCACATTTAATTAAAGAAGATTCTGCGATCTGCACCCTGGTATAGTACATAGTGGGTCTACTATCTAGGGGACTTTTATCTGGCATTTAAAACTCCTATTATAAAAATTTTATACAAATTGGTCAAGATCTTAAAAAAATTTTTTTTTTTTAAACTTAACAACCATGCTCTACTTTATTAGCAGTTTACGTAAAAAAAAATACATGAACTCAAAGCTAACTATAATATAGACTAATACCCGGCTTACTCTACTAGTGCCCAGTATGGTTGTTGCACTGATGTTTGATAGTCTCGAAGCTATATACGACCTTCCTCATATATTTCTTCGAGAGCATGTCAGGTCCTCAGCTACCTTCCAAACATAATTAAAAAAAAAACAAACCTATTTCTGGATCCACCAACTTATTTCATGCGAACCTATTATTTGATTCAAAATTGAGTCCTTAACTAGCTTATTTACAGCTTTCTTTGTCTCTTGCTTTTTCTGCTTGATTTGTTCCCTGTCTTTTCTTCTAACTTCTGTGAGCTCCAGATCAGATAACATCTTTCTTCTAACTTCTTTATCCTTGCACTTTCTTTTCAGAGATCGTTCAAAACCAGATTCTTTCTTCCATTTAATGACTTCATTACATCTTTCCTTCCAAATAGCCCGGTAGAAACTTTTTTGTACTATGTACAGAATCGCATCTATGCAATTTCTTGCATCCCTCCTCGAAAGGCCCTTTTTATACAATAACTCAAATTTCTTTTTCTCTACAAGACCACTTAAATATAATTCCCTTTCCTTGGAACGAATTCTTTAGTATCGCTTAGCAGGATTTCGCCCAAATCCCAAGTACTTAGTGAAAGTTTTGCCTTGTCCGAAAGCACTGCCCATGCAGCACTCAGTGCTGTGTTTTCGTCTCCTGCCAGATCTTCTCTGAGAAGCTACATCGCATTAAATGACTCACGGTTTCCTTGGTCTCTTCCCTACACAGAATACAGTTTGGTGACTTATACAACCAAGGCTTACAAGTATGCAACTTGTTTAAAGTTGGGAGAAGCTAAAACATCCCCTTAATTCGCGAAATTAGTTTAAAACTACTCTCCATTCCTCTACATTTTATTCCTTTCAATCCTTCAGCCTTGCTTATCAGAAGGACCAATCGAGATTACTGAAACTAATAATACTTTCTGCTGCTAGACTTTTACTTGAAAGGAGACATCTTCCCTCAGAGGCCCTTATTTTAAGCCATATTATGAACTTTCGCAGCTAGTTGTCAATGTGTTTTTCATTCCACCAAATAGATGCATTCCATCGAGTAGTATTAGCAGACAATCATTTCCAATCTTCTTTGAGTTGCGCTGCCTCTTTTGCTAACTTGTCAGCGAGGTCATTCCATACTATCCCATCATGGGCCTTGACTTTATATAATTCTATAGTGAGATTTTTGACTTGGGTTATCTCAATGATCTTGTCCAACATAGACCTGCTTTTCATTTTAAGACTCTTCTTGAAGCTTCGCAATCTAAACACACTCTCGATACTACTAATTGCCGCTAAACTATTTGTTTTAACTACAACTAAAGAATCTGATTTAACTACTAACAAAGTACAAAGAATTGCAACTAATTCTGATCTTGTCAATGAAGGCCAATCGACTACTCTAATTTTCTCTACTAAACTTACTATCTCCTCTTTTCTATCCAACTGTACCCGAGCAGAACCCACCCTATCTTCAATACCTTCTTCTTTCTTGTACCAAGAGCCGTCAGTATAGAATACATAGTCCGATCTTTCCTACGTTATATTCTTTTCTGCCATTTCGAAAAGTAATCTTGTAATTTTTCTACTTAGTTCTTGCTTTTTGATTTTCTGAAATTATATATGATTAACGTCCACTACTGAGGCTACTTTCTCTATACTATTTGGTTTTCTCAGAGTACTTCTATACTTGATCTTAAAAAAATTTATCAGAAGCATTTTTTTTATTTACTATATAAAATTCCAATATACCACGTAAAACATATAAAAAATGTTCTATGTTCACCCTACACTTAATTAATGTTTTTCGGCATGGCCTATGCTGATTTTTGCAGAATCCTTTTTTAGTAGAAGTAATGGTTTTCATTTATTCATTTTGGAAGGAGTCAACATTTTTACATATACTGCAACATCATAAGTCAATTATGCAATATAATGCAATTGTGACATTATACCAGTGCAATCATATTGCATGTGTAACATGAAAGTGTAGAGGGATAGTTGTATTTGACTTTATCTATGTCGCCTATGCTGATTTCTTCAAAATCCTTATACGGTAAAAGTTATGCTTATCGTTTATCTGTTATTGGAAAGAAGTTAATTTTTTAATTTTAAATGATGCGATTGGATTAGATATGTCATTATGATGAAGTGGTTATATCGTTTTCTGTTGATTGTTATTTGAAAAGTGTTGAGAGTATGTGTATATATAGCATACGAAGGAAAATTAAACTTATGATCGATAAATATTAAATATTAAAATATTATGGTTTATGTTATAGGTGATGATTTTTGTTAGTTGAGTAATGGGCTCAATGGCATTACGAGTTTGAATTTTTTTCCCTTTTTTTTTTACAATATATAACTATTGTGCTGGTATAAGCAAGTGCATACGTAATGTGTAAATGAGTTCAACTTTTCTGGTAAGTCTATGCAAAAGAGCCTTATAGTGAGAATTGTAATTTCTATTTGTCTGCTTTTAAAGGGTTAAAACCCTTTGATTAGATATAATTATTAATGATAGTATTTATTCCTATATGCGTGAAAAACATATATGAATATATGTATATGTTGTAGCAAATATTTCAATTGATATGAAATTTACAAATGATTAGCCATTATCGTAATTTAATTACTTACGAATAAATCTGCTTTATTAAAACATGAAACTGTATTATGTAACCAAATTTAAAATAGATATCAATAAATATTATCATTATGATTATATTTGTATGGTTATTATAATGACATTATGACTATTTTGACTATACCAGAACGATCACATGAAATTTATCATTATGACATTAGGTTATTGATTTCAAAAATGATGCACATATTTTTTGAAATTTTGCATTTTAATCATGCCGTTATTGTTCATGGGATTTTTCTGTTTTTTTTTGACATTGGGTTCATCTTTTGCTTAGTAACTACAGTAGTTTCATCCTGCCTTGGTCATTTTACTTGCAATCACCTCGAAGGCATCACATTTTATTGACATTTGTTTTACTAATAAGCTTATTTTATAGATGATCAATTTACAGTTAAGTTGTTTCATAAATAATATGTTTTACTGATGACTCATTTTGCAATGTAATTCTAATCATTATTATTATTATTAAATGTAATCAAGTTATATAAGTTATTGGTTATTTACGAAATGAACACATCTGTAAACTAATTATCTGCAAAATAAGTTTGCTAATAAAGCAAATTTCGATGAATGCAGTGTCTTTAAAGTGACTGTTTATTCAGATTTTTTTGTGATAAACAATTATCGGGAGCTAAAGTAATTTGGGGAGTTTGTTAAATGCAAGATTTGAAGACTTTATGGAATTATATATTCGATTTGTCACCTTAACCTTCATTAGCAAAATAAATATCCAAAATCTTTCGAAAAATATTGCATGCCGAAATCTTTCGAAAGAATTGCGATCGACGCGAAATCTTTCGAAAAATGCGCAATCTTTCAAAAAATTTTGGTATGCTTTTTTTTTGAAATATTTTAAAAGAAATTTCGAAATATTTTGAAATATATTGCGAAATATTGCGAAATAGAGCAAATAAAAACAATGCAACCCTGTACCTAATTATCCTCTTCTGGAGTCACAGGAGCCAATATTTTGCATATTATCGCATTATTTCACAATATTTCACAAAATTTTAAAATTTTTAAAAAAATAAATAAACGATATACATGTTCACATAATCACACTTTTGCATATTTTTGAATGTTTTTACAGGTTTTCACATTGTTTTGCAATTTAATATAAAATTTTATATTTTTTTATTTATTATTATACATTATATATTTTAAATTTATTTTAATTTTTTATTCAATATTACATATTTTATTATATATTATTATACATATTATATATTATTATACAAAAAAAAAAGAAAAAAAACGACGAAAAAAATGAACCCAAAAAAAAACAAAAAAACAAAAACGAAAATGAAAAAAAACAGTATTTAAAATACTTTTGCACTTCTTCGCATATAATTTCATAAAAAACTAGCCCTACACGCTTATTTTCGCTCACCCCCAGTTAGCTATTATTTGCTTCTTTGTTTTAACTATTGTTTCGCTTCGATGTTTCGCTCTTTTTTTTAAATACTTCCTAAATTTTCTTGCAAAGTGCTGAAGAAGTCAGGAATATAAAATAAAAATTAAAAAATAAGTAAAAAAAAACAAACAAAAAAACAAAAAACTGAATAAAAAAAAATAAAGAAGCCCCAAATCTCCATTTCTCTAAAAATTCAGAAATTGCTGAAAGCCAAGTTAATCTTCGCAAAATAGCGAAAAAGTCTGGGTTAGTTTTCTTCAAGGTGCCAGGAAGTAAGTGTTGTGTTCTCGCAAAGTGCTGAAATAAAATAAATTAATAAAAAAAAATTAAAAAAAAAACAAAAACAAAAAAACAAATGTCAAACAAAAGTGAAAACCTGCAAAAACTTGCAAAAACTTGCGGAAACTTGTGCCCAACTAAATCATTTCTCTAAAGATCGTTCTTGGGAATTTAGAAATTGTTGTTGATGTTCTTGCAAAGTGTCAGAAGTCTGAGTTGGCTTGCAAAGTCAACTTGATGTTCTTGCAAAGTGCCGAAAAGTTGTTGGTTTTCTTGCAAAGGGTGGTGTTCTTGTAAAGTGTGAAAAATAAATAAATAAAAAAAATAAAAAACAAACTAAAAAACAAAATCAAAAAAAAACAAAACAAAAGTAAAAAAAACAAACTGAAAATAAAAAAAACAAACCGAAACGAAAAGAACAATGTAGAAGATCTAATTTATAAACAAAAGATCTAATCTGATCTTGTAATACAGAATCTGTCGATTAATTTTGATACATCATACAAAATTTCGAAGTATTTCGAAAATATAGTCAAGTGCGTCCTTGGTATGATCCAGGTTACAGATCTACTGATCCAGCTTGGTTTCCCAGGTCTAAAATATTTTGAATTATTTCGAACTAAATTATTTTGAAAAATATTTCGATATCACTTTCGAAATATTTTGAAATTACTTTCGAAATATTTCGAAAACTAAAATATTTTGAAATATTTCGAAATATATTGCGAAATATTTCGAATATATTGCGTTTAGCGAAATCTTTCAAAAGATATTGCATAATCGCAAGATCTTTCGAAAGATTTCGCTACTATAAATTTGCTGATGTTAGATGCAGGTATTTTCTGTTTAATGTAGTAATTGCATCTAATAATTGGAATCGAATTACTAAAAAACATCCTTTTTTCTAGAGCAATATATTATTACTTGTTTATATTGGTAAGTACAGGTGGATTCCATAATCATTCGGGCAATGCAAGGGCCTCTTATTTGTTAATTAGACATTATAGCTGCAATGACAGTACAAGGTGGTGAGTATGTATTTTAATTCAGTTCACTTTAATGATTGTGTTTCAAGTGTAAATATGAAGTTTAATTCTGCTGACTTTATTATTTGTATGATTAGCCATGCAAAGTTAATTTGCATTTTATATTACCTGCTGACCCATTTTGTCAATTTTTAATTTTGATGAAACCTAAAATGCAGATTTCACTCTACTCTATATAGCAGATTTCACTATCTTGCAACCCAGGTTGTTCACAAAATTTATCATATATTACACTAATTTTTAAATCAGGACCCCAAAATTCACTAATAACCAACGTTACTGTTATAACATCTAATCAATCAATAAACAATCAATTATATGCTTCAATAGTTGTGATCGTGATGTGAACTTTGAGGTGGCTGCTTGGATGTCAGATATACAAATAGCTGCTTGATATATAAGTATTGAGGCACTTTTGTCTTGAATCTACTTACTCTATCGAACATGTAATAGGTCTGGGTATGGTCACATGCAGTGTTTAAAATTCAATGTTCTCATAGTTCTCAATGAGCATTTAAATTTTTTTAAGAACATTGATATTTAGAAAATGTTCTCTTATTTGAGAACATTTTATCCTTTTGAAATGTTCTTAATAAGAACATTTATAAAATTTTTATGTTCTAGATTTACTATTGAGAAAAATAAATTATATAAAATGGTTATCAATTTGATAATATAGTTTGATTGTAACAAATTCTGTGTATATATATATGCATATATGTATATACTAAAATTGTACAATATAGATAACAAATATATATTTAAGAAAATAGCCTTTAAAGATTTTTTATATAAAACATTAATTAGCTACACAGTGTATTTTTTATATAGAGGATATGTTATTGTATAAACTTAATATATAGATGGTTTGGATCAAATGATATATGAAGCAAATAAAAAAGACACAAAGTATTTTTAGTATAAAGTTTAAATTGTAAATAAAAATGTAATAGTTCCTAATTTATCATATTAACCAATAGTAGCATTAGTAGAATATCATAAAAAGGCTTGTTTTATTATGAAGTTTTAACAATATAATTAGAAATTGAATTATATAATATATTTATTACATTAAAAAAATATGAAGAACTATATATAAAGTTTAAAAAATTATTAATAGATAAGTACAAACTTAGTGTGTAAATTGTAAGTACAGAATATAAACATTCTTTGAAAATTAATATTCAATATATTTAATATATAATGAACACTAAAAAGTTTTTGAGAACAATAAAATTTTAATTTATGCTCTTTTGAGAACATAACTTTAGATTTGAATTTTAAACACTGGTCACATGTTCATTGAATTGATTTTGTCTTTTTAAAAAACCTGACTTTCATTCTAGTTACATCGACTTTTCTCTCCTGCCTGAAGATAATGCAACACAGTTTTAATTGGCTACTGAGACTGCAGCTATAAATTGTGACCTGATATAACATAGTTTGATTGATAGCAGCCAAAAAAATGTGGTCTGTTAGGACAACAGTCACAGTAGCTTGTCGTGACAACAACATGATTTGTAGTTTTAAAAAAAACCTCCCAATGCTCAGTAAAACTGCGTAGATTGCTCAATAGCAGAAGGACAATACTGTTTATGTTCTTCATAATATGCTTAAAAATGAGAGACAAAACAAATTAAACTTTATATATAATCAGGATTTAGATATTATAATTTTTGTCAATCTATCTATAGTAAATACTAATTCCTTTTTGACATATAATGTGTTTCATAACATATTTAGTTAGTGCAATTCCAAAAGACAATAATAAAAAAAGATCATGTACTTTAATCGAGACAAAAACGAGTTAAAGCGATGTTTGGTTAAACAATTCATATAGTACTATGTGATATATATTGTATACTGTGCAATCATATATAAGAATTGTGGATGCATACTACTTAACTTGCTATAGTAGCCATATACTTCGTGATATATCATGCTTTCCTGGTATAAATGAATCGATATTGGCAACATTATATATAATAATTTTTAGTTATTCTATAATAAAACTGCCCTAATATTATTGAAAATAATGCAATTTACATAACTATAACTATAGCACGTACTTAACAATTTTAACCTTTAAATAATACACAAGATAGAAATAAGATAAAATAAAGTTAAAATTAAAACTTATATTTAACTTCTTAAATATCTTTTAACTAATCATTTTGATATTTATAGTTACTATAAATTTTTAAATCTTAAGTTCTCTAAGTTTGGAATATCTCAATTAATTTATACAATAATATTAATGTTCTTTTGAAGTCATATAATACAAAAATGCAAATATATCTTTTATGCATATGAGTTAAAATATGCAAATATAATTGACTCATAAAAATAGTTAGCCAATTAAATTTTTGTATAAATTCAATGCATAAAATTGGTTTATATTGTGATATCTAAAAAAAATTGTGATTTATTGTTTTCTAATCTTTTCAAAATTTTATAGGGTCTCTGCCTGCGGGTCACCCACACGGGTAACCCATAGGTTACCCATGTGGGTGACCCATATGAGTTGGTTATAAAATGTACATACAGGCTGTATCTAGTGTTCTGATCTGGATCAGGTGAGCTGTATGGGTCACAGGTCAGATATTGTTATAACCCAGATCAAATGTGATGATATTGAAAAATAAAAAAGTTGAAAAATGTAAATTGGGAAAAATTAATGTATAACTTTTTTTCCTAAGCCAATTTTTTTTAATTTGTCTTTAATAACTCTTTTTTTAAACCCACTTTTTTGAAATTTTTTTTTTTTTTTTTTTTTTAAATTAAACTAATAAATTTTTTATATTACCCGGGTGACCCATATTGGAATTTTTTTTACTACCCAGTGTTCACCTGGGTAACCCAGGTTACACACCTGCAGGTCACCCAAGTTGGGATTTTTATGACGGGTCAGAACACTGCTTTAACTTAATTATAAAAAAATCTAACAAAAAAGGCCTAAAAAATTTATTTATTTATTTATTTTTTTTTTTTTGCAATATCGCATGAAAGCAGATTTTTATTAGGTTTTTTAGATAATACATTCTTGGTTAATGAGAGTACATATAGCCACATGTGCAACTTTTGGTTGCCTATTTAAGTAGTCCGTCTAAAGGTTCTACACTATACGCTGTACCTATAATCTAACTAGGAGATTACTCTCTGGTGTCCTCCATCCTGTATCACCCACCACAATCACACCTACACATAACCTCGTGCTGCTTCAATTGAAGACCACCCAGATCAACATTTGCTATACTACTTGCGCCCTAATTCTATAGGTAATCTAGTAGCTATAGATGGGAGTGAAATTACTTTTTATAATAGGATGTTTTTGTTGAAATTGTTGAAATTATTTGATGGTGAAATTGGTGAAATTAGTTTTTCAATATTAAAAATTTATTTAAATTATGTCAAAAATTAATTAAAACTAAGCTAAATCAAATACAATAATTGTTTTAGGTTTAATTTATAAACATATTAAAAATGTTGAAATTATTGTTGAAATTATTGTTGAAATTAAAAAATTGAAAATGAATTTCACCCCCAACTATACTAGTAGCATTCCAACTGCTGGATTACCCTAGGGAGGGTATTGTATATACTCCTAATCTTTCTATGTCCCACACATTTCCAAATTAGGCTTTAAATACCTTCACAATGGCTGAGAACCACCATTAGCAGTCAGAGTGAACTATTAAACCGCACAGTATCCGTGCCCTTACAAGGTTTATTCCAATCCCGATATCTATATCAACCAGTTTTATCACTGTTCCCTTCCACACTACCAAACCAGTTAGCGCGGATGGGTTGTTGTACTTTGGCTTTAGGTGCCTTTTTGGTTTACTTCCCTTGGTTCCTAATTCCGCAGCATAGGACCATTTTCTCCGGTATGTCTCCGTCAGCCAGGTTGGTGTGCTCCACTTGCCCTGGGGTGTTCGTTCAGTTCTTTGGTCTCAAATTCCAGTATCCGCAGTATTGTCAAAGATCTTCACTACCTCCTTACTCGAGTCTTGCCAAATGGGGTTCAATTATTCTAGTTCCTTGAATTTGTCTGTGTCACAAGATACCACTTCACCTGAAAGCTCCCATTCGAGATAGTAACCAAGGACTACAGGTAATGTACCCAACCGATCAGCAAATAAATGTTACCAGTACACAGTCCTATTTTTCTAAACTGTTTCCAGTGGGATTTGAACTCTAGACCTGTCGCTTGGGGGGTAACAACTTAACAACTTCCCTAAGTTGCCACACCCTGCCTAAAAATTTTAAAAATCTGAGATAAAATAAGTTCATATTTCACTATAATCCGATTTTATGATAAGGGGAGTAACAAAAATCAGGTGATTTTTTAGGGGGGTAAAAAAAGTTGAAATTATATATAAGAACCTGACTATTTATATATTAAGAAAGAGGGAGGGGGGTAGGCCTCTGATAAAAAATAATCAGGTGATTAATGACACTGCCCTAATCCGTGACATTTATTATTTAATTTATTCTATTCTTGATTTTGTAAGTATGAAGAATTTATATATAATTTAAATTCACTTAGTTGTGAGTATAGAATTTCATTAGTATTTAAAATTAGGGCATGAATTATTCCAATAAATTACTGAATTAATACTCAATTTGTAAATTTGAGATACTTTCTGTCTCATGACAGTATTGTGCAGTTACTTATGCGTATATACGCGCATCTGACAAGATATCAGATGTACAAGATATTGAAGTTAATTTAATATTATGATACTCTAGGATCATAATTCGGATAATTCATATCCTTAATCCAATATATATTACGAATCTATCTGGTCAAATTTAAAGAATACAGATATTCGAGTTCAATTTGAATTATTGGATCTATTAGGATTGGTCAGATTACAGATCGAAGCTCTCATTTTTTCATAAAATAATTGTCTATTATATATAAAAATAGGATATATTCGCATAAATCAACTAATTGTTATCTAATTGTATGATTGTAAAAGATTTGTGTAAAAGATTGTAAATATTGTAATATGAGTTTATTTGGTCAAAAATTCAATAAAATATATTTATTTTTAATAAAATTTGTCAGCCAATACTTATTAAAATTATTGTAAAATTGCGCAACCGGACAACAATTAAATAATTGTTCAAGTGATTGATTATAGTAATAGTAAGAGTGTGTTGCAATCTACAAGATTGATCAAAAAGTACATTAAATCGTTTAACAATTAATAAAACGGGCTTTAATACCACCACATTCGCAACACTTTTTTTAGTCATACAAATTAAATTATTACTATTATAAAATAGATAAAATAAATAAAATAGATTAATTAGTTGTGTACATACAGGATTTTCAAGTTTTTTTTAGTAATATCAAGATCCATATAAATGGAATCAGCTTGAGCAAATCTAAATAAACAATTATTATTATTTTTTAACTAAATCAATATAATATAAATTTAATACAATATATTAGTTGAAAAATACTTTTAATCGCTTTCGAAATTGATTTTGTGCTAATAATTTTGCTGGTATACATTTCATCAGGATGCTTTGATATCGGCAATGATTTAGTAACTTTATCTGCTTCTAAGAATTGCTTTTTAATTTCATTATCATCTGAATTATTATCTGAATTAGCTATCTTATTAAGCCAACGATTTATTTTGTAATAAACATTCCAAGCACTAGGCTGTTTTTGTGGATCAGAATTCATGCATTCATTAGCTAATTCAATATAGCATTTAGGAGTTCCGAGTGCAAACTCTGGTCTCAATCCTTTACCACAAATATCTGCTCTAAGTTTAGCATCAAATTTATGTCCATCAAAAGGTCTTTGTCCAGTTGTTATTTCAGTCATAATAACTTCAAGCCCTTTAAATATCAGCTGCTTGTGTAAACTGCTGCTCACCTAATAAAACATCTCATGCAACATAGGGCATAACTCCATAAATATCTCCTTCTAAAACTTTTTCATCTGTTTTTCTAGACAATCCTAAATCCGCGATATATGATCCTTGGTCTTGCAAAATATTGCCGCTATGAAAATCTGCATGAATGTATCCTGCAAGGTTGTGAATAGAATATAACTCAATTGAAATATTTTTAAGTATTCCTAATTTAGCCTGCCATGTAAGGTTGCAAAAATATTTTTTTAAATAATTATAAAGACTCCCATTATTAGCATATTGAAATACTATCAAGTATTCTTTTGTTTCTGTATTTTGTGTTATCCTATATATTGCGAGCTTAGTAGAGTTTATTTTATATGCCATAAGACTTTTGAACTTGAAGTTTAAACAAATGAATTAGTTCAAACTAACTATTAGATAAATTATTAAAACAATAAATTAACATACTTCTTTCAAAATATCATTATTGTTTCCTTAGAACCGGCCAACGTCTTGAGTGCAATGATGCTGGATAGTTCACGTGCTTTTTTATAAATATCGTTATCACCATCCTTAATAGTTTTAACTTTTCGTACGCCATCCAACCAGGTTGCTAAATATACAGAGCCAAATCCTTCTTTACCGATTTTTTTAACACCTGATAATCTATCAAATGGAATCCATTCAATCATATCTTCATATTTTCTAGCCCTAAGTTGGAACGTTTTCATGTAATCGTCAATATTTTTATTTCCGATTGTCCACCTTGTTGCTATGTCAGGATCGCATGATAGGCACCATGCGAGCTGAGTATTATCTTCATTACAATGTGCACATTTTCCATATAAAGATTGTCTAATTTATATAATATATAATTGATTTATTTTGCATCTACGGTTTTAAACTTCATATCGAATGTAAATTATTTTTATATTTACCAACTAAATTGATGCGAATGAAATGAATTTAAACATAATGGTAAATAAGTATTTATGATCTTGTTTTGTGAACTTGTTTTGCTGTTTTT
>QKWP01000109.1:260196-292712 GCA_003550325.1 Gigaspora rosea
AAAAAATAAAAAAAATAAAAAAATAAAAATAAATAAATAAAATAAAAAAATCAAAAATAAAAAAAAAGAGTGTGACTTGTAAAAAAAAAATAATAATAATAAAATAAAAATATAAAAGAGTAACTTGTATAAAAAAAAAATAAAAATAATAAATAATAAAATAAAAATAAATATAAGTTAAGAGAGTGACTTGTATAAAAAAAAATAAAAATAAAAAATTCAAAACCAAATTAAAAAAAAAAAGTGAAATAAAATTAAAAATAATAATAAAAAAATAGTGCACTATAAGAAAAAGAAAAAAAGAAATTGATGATCCAAATTTAGATATAACTTCATGGCACAAAAAAGAATTTAAATACTTTATTAATCTGAATACCAAAAAATAAATCCTTTTTTTATATTAAAAAATAAAATTAAAAAAATATTATTGTGTTTCATTAAATCAAAAATTTCATAATTACTTGTATTAAATAAATATACTTACCTCCTTAGTCAGCAGGTCTTCAAATTACCAAATGGGTTCTTCAAATTGGTCTTCAAGTAAAGTGTTTAAATTCTTTTTGGTAAAGTTACTTTTTTATCAAATATAAAAGTATATCTATTATTGGATATAATTTTTACAAAGAGATTTTTCATGCTCTTATATATTAGATTCTTGAACCAAATGTGTATGCGACTTTGTTTTTACTTTAGTAAACAATCTAAAATAAAATTACAGGTTTTTTAAATAGAAATACACAATTCAAAAATGGAAATACACAATTCCAAAACGGAGATACATAATTCAAAAACATGGCTTAGATTCTAAAATAGAAATATATGATTCCAAAATGGAAATACATGATTCCAAAATAGAAATACACGATTTAAAAAAACATAGTTATTTATTACTTATGCAATGTTAGAGTAAATAATAATATTTAATTATAGCAGTTTCAAGTTTGTTTTAGAGGAGATTTACATATAAGTGAAGTAGCGTAAGAAAGAATTTTATTGAATTATTTAAGATTGATAAAGAATTGAATTTAAATAAATTTTTAATAATTATTTTATAATGGATAAAATTTGCGCAAATAGTAAAATTAGTATGACTATAATATGAGGGCAATATTCTGTCTTACAAAAAATATAAGAAAATGTGGATTTACTTTAACATGAGCTATGTAATAGATTTTACTAGTTAGCTAGTAGGTTTATACCATTGTATTATATATTTAAATAAGTGATAATGCTAGGCCAGAATAGGAAGTTGATTATTTCAGTTAAAAAGAAAGAACAATAAATAAATCATATGAGAAATTCAACAAATCTCATAGTCATATAGATTCGAATCAGCATCAAGGCTTATTAAGATGCATACCAGTTAAGATACAATAGCAGTAATATAAGCATGTAAGGTAACAGGCATGAATATGATTAATTGTAATCAGTATAGTAATTTCATTTCAACAATTTCAGTAACATTGTAAAGGCTAAACAGTTTTCTAATTAATTAACGTTAGAGATTATCTAATATTTATTTGTATAGAGGCACCAAAAGAATCCGATTGGTATGTTTAATCATACCAATTAATTTATTTTTGCTTATCGAAAAAAAGATTATTGAAGATCACATCATATCGCAGTTCAGATTCACAAGTACAAGGTGTAAAGAGAAAATTCAATACACCTATCATTATTTTTTAAAAATAACTTCAGAGTCATACAATTAAATGACAATCAGTTTATTATCATATATATAATATTTTTTTAGTAAATACAATAACAAAGAATTGATCTTACAAAGCAGATATGCATTTTTCAGATGAATTTTAAGATAATTGCAAAAAAAATTTTAATCATTTATTATTATGTAACAAGGTTCACATCCAGAGGATGCAGATGTAGTGAGCATCTAGCAGCATAGTAGTTGAGACTAAATAAATAATAGTCAGTACTGAAAAAACATAGATCTCTGACTAATCAAAGACATTATGATGAGCTGATTAAGTAACCCAAAATCTGAAAATTTGACAACAAATTTAATATAATAAATTTTTATGTATAATGTAATACATCAAAAGTGACGAAGATGGGTTAGACATTTTATCAGTATAGATCAGAGGTCCAAAAAATTTTTCAGAGGTTCGGTATCAATTTATTAATATGTAATTTGGTGCCTAAAATTTAATTTTAACAATCAGGGACTTGGACTTGGTGACCGAATTTTAGCCTAATTTCATAAATTCAACATAATGCAAAAAGCAAAATAAACATTATGATTCTAAATCCAAAGCCCAATTAAGAATACCCAGAAATCTAAATATATCTACAACATATATTTTAAATTGAATTTTATACAGTGTTGTTATCGGACAATGTTTAAACGAATCTAATTTATATTGAGCATTTAGACCATGTCCAATTTGTCCAAATAAATTTAAAAATATGCTCAATCGTATTGCAGTAAAACCTCCATAAGTGTGCTCTTATAAGAGCAAAGCCTTTATAAATAACACATACAAATTCTGGCTCAAATATATACATATATATATGATCTCTACAAATGCACTTTCTCTTATTGATCTTTAAGTGCACTTTGTTAGAGTTTGGTCCCAAGAATGTGCATGCATTTACGGAGGTCCAACAATTTATTAGATAGATAGATTTTTTTCAAACATTATACTTACTCAATTGAAGGTTTTTTAATATTGATATAAATTAATACTGTACAAAAAAATTAACAGTGAATTATGAATAAATTAGTTAAAACCTGAACCATAAATTGATTATATTATAAATTTAAAAATCACAGAGATTGTACCTGTATATTAATGTTAATACGTGTAAAGATATTCCAGTAATTAATAATTTGCGAATCTGCAAAGCAGCAATAGTATAAAAACATATTATTTAGTTTCGAAACTTAATGCCATGTTCCAACCATGAACCAATACAAATAAGAGCTTGTACGCGTTTTTCAGAAAGGTGTACACGCTGCAAAAAGCCTAATGAGTGTTGAGAATTAATATAAGAAAGGAACGTTAAGATCTATTTGGAAGGAACCAAATATTCGTAAAAATAGTTTACTAAATTTTGATCCAGCAGACCATGATGCCAATGTACTCCGAGGTATCTCTACCTGGAATTTTGGGGACCCTTCTGTATGAGTTATAAAAATTATAAATACGAGAGTTTATTATTAATACGAAAGTTTATAATAGTAATTAGCTATAGTTACGGCATATAATGTAATCGGCTCATAGCTCTAAATTGGCTCCACATAACACAAGCTGAACCATAGCTCAGTTAAGCTAATTCGCCTACGACTTTACAGAGCCATTTTGCATCACTACTCATATGGCTTCTATTTATCAAGTCACCGCTACCCGATTAATTTTCTGTAAATCAATTAGAAAATCACATACAGCTCACTCTCGTTATAATGAAGTCCTCACTATAGCTTAAATTGAGAGAATACTATATGAACTTCACCATATCAAGTTGAAGTTTATAATTTTGGAATTCAAAATTCTTTACAGTATCGAATCTTCACTATAATGACTTAAATTTCTTGGGTTACAAAAACTTTAAATCCAATACGCTTGTACAGTACTATTAGAAAAAAGTTTTTTTTTTATAATATATAGTAGTACAAGTGAATACAAAATACATAAAAAAGGTTAGCATTCGATCTGCGCCTCAAATGGTTTTTTTAAATATAAATACGACTGTTGTTCATAGCGAAGTGAAAATGGAGCGCTAAGGATCAAGATCAAGAATCAAGATCAAGAATCAAGATCTAGATCAAGAATAGAGATCAAGAATACAAAATGCTTTCAAATTCGTAATACCATCGCTTCCTTTTATATGCATTTTTTCTAAAAACGGACAGCGATTCTTGCCAAGAAAGACTAAATCTTGTTTCGAATATTCAAAACCGTAACACAAATATAAAAGCGCTTTTTGAGAGAGGTAACAAACATGGAAAAATTAATTGAAATCTTATTAAGCGACATCTATATTCAATCGTTTATTATAGGATTAATTTTAGCAGCATTTCTGTCCAAACTGTCGAGGCGGACTAATCTAGTAAATTTTCTTTCACATCAATATTTATTCATAATTACATTATAATCAAAATAGTAATTTTTCTTAGAATGAACCGCCCCTAGTATATTATCGATTTCCATTTATTAGACATACTTGGAGTTATTTAAAGAATTGCGATAAGTTAATTTTAGAGTCTCGAGAAAAGGTTTTATTTTTTTTTAAAAAAAAAAATTAATAGGTGGAATAAAAATAATATTTCTCACGATCTAATAATTTATAATTTCTAATTTATAATTTCTTAATAACAGTATGGAGAGACATTTTCGTTATATGTATTTGGCAAATAATGACCATAATCGGAAAGGAAACAACTCATGAAGTATTAAAAAAGATCAATATTTTAGTTTTCGTGAAGGTAATCTTTAAAACATGCAATAATCGTTTAGATATTATATTGCTATAAATTCTAAATCATTCTTTCAATTTTAAAAACAGCAAATACCAATGCATTTGATATTTAGACATCCTGCACTGGCTGAGGAAAATGCTAAAATAGTAAGAGACTTTGTCGCAGGGAAATTAAAACATCTCATAAGTAGGCTACAAAAAAATATCATTAATTCTATAGATCTTCATATTGGTGAATGTGTTGGTAAGTTTTTAAGCCTTCACTTTAAGTTTCTCATGCAAGATTTAAAAGGAATTTTATCTCCTGCTAGAACCAAAAGTTATTTGTTATCCGTGTAAAACTTTAGCAGATATTATTGCAATTCCGGTTGCTAACATTATTGTTGGTGAGGTATGTATATGACATTATTATTTTTTTTTATATAAAAAGTTTATCTTATTGTTAACTTAAATACTCTGGTTATAAAATTAGAAATGTTACAATAATGAGGATATGTTAGAAACTTTTAAGAGCTTAACATTTTCACTTGCAAAACTTTTCGAATACCACCAATATTATCTTTTATACACCCTTGGCTTCATCAACAAATTATCTCGTATGTTTATTTTACTTTTTTGAAAAAAAAATCTTAAATAAATTTAGAATTCAGCTACTTTACATGCTGTAACAAAAAATAATAATTATCTACTTCTTTATTGTCTAACAGATTCCCTTAAGATTTGATTGGAATCCAATTTCGAAACATAGAAAAGTAATTCTTAATTGTATTAAGCCAGTTATTGAAAAACGTCTTAATGATAAAAAGAGATTAGGTGATACTTGGGTTGTTGGGTTGCTCCAGTAAGTAATATCTAATATTATGTTAAAGTTTAAATTATTTAACCTTTTTTAATTAAAAAAAATAGTTAGATGCATTACAATGCTATTTAAATGATCCCAAATTAGCACCTGATTTCAATCCAAAGAATATAAATTATGATTATATTGCTGATGGGATTGGTAGGCTTATATTTGCTTCTATGGCAACTACATCTAATGGAGCTACGCGAGTTTTATATAGTTTGTTATATTCTATTTTCATTATAAAATATTTTAGTTTATTTTTCTTATATTTTATTTATAAATTAGATTTGGTAGAAAGAAAACAATATTGGCAAGAATTATATCAGGAGGCTCAGGAAATTAATAAACAGTGCAACGGAAATGAACTTACATTTGATAATATTGCCAAAATGGTGAAGTTGAATAGTTTTGTTAAAGAATCTTTAAGATTTACTAGTCCTATAGTTGCTTTGCCACACAAATGTATTTCTAAATCTTATTATACATTTGCTAATGGATATCAAGTACCAAGTGGTAATTATTTTTATTTTTTTTTCTTGGTGGTTATTTTTTAACTTTCAAGCTATAACAATTCTTCTACTTTTTTTTATTGCTTAAAATAGGTCGCACAGTTAGTTTAAACTTTCGTGACACTAATACTAATGTTGAAGAACTTCAAGGTCAAAATCCCACAGAATTTTATGCATACCGTCATCTGGAACGTAATTCACCTGCAACAAAACTTGAATGTAATTTTTTAACATTTGGAGATGGAAAACATGAATGTCCAGGTAGAGCTTTAGCTATTAGCTATTAATGAGATTAAAATATTTGTATATAAAGTTTTGTTAAAATATGATGTTAGAACTAATAATAAGGAGATTGGAGCTAAAAAAAGATATTTAGGACCATTCCCCGTACCAGTAAATGTTGGTCTAGTGTTTGAGAATAGAAAGAAAAGTGTTAATTAATATTTCGACCATTATATAAAAAGATGCACTGGTATTGAGAATAGAAAAGTAAATCTTAATGTTTTTTTTTACCATAAATTAATTATTCATAAGCACATTTGCTACAAGATGCAACAATTAAATAAAAACATTATACTTTATGTAACTAGCACATGATTATGTGGCAACTGTGCCACCAAATAATATTTATCTGAAAGCGTAAATTATATATAATAAAGCTACAGTCCGAGTTTACATTAGATTAAAAAATACTGCTAAATATTCCTTTGTAATACCTGTTTTTTTTACTCAACATATAAATCATGGTTAGCTTATACCATAGTGCTCCCAAATGTGCATCAGAATGAAAATGCTAGGCTTTATTAAAGTATTAAAAGGGTAGTTTCAAGAAGAGTAAACCCAGTGATAATTTCGAATTGTATCACCCTCGATTTAATCACATATAATTTTGATTGGTCAAAAAGTAAACAAATATCAGGTGACATTTACCTCGTGGTATAGACATATCAGATATATTAATTGATCTGTATCATCTGCACTTCTGACCAATCAATATTCTTAGGTGATTATATCGAAAGTAACAATTCGTGGTCATCTCTTCATTAAGTGTATAGCAAACTAAAAGTTTTATAGATTGGTTAGTTAGTGGTAAGGTACTGTTCAAGATTTTGTTGTGCTATATTTTCTTGTTTTAAAGATATTATGGTTTTTTGGTATAGTTCGAAATTGAGAACATAGGGACACTTAATGAAGAGTGAACCCAGTGATGACCACGAATTGTATCACTCTCGATATAATCACCCGAGAATTTTGATTAATCAGAAGAGTATTAAACAAAACAGATGATACGGATCAATTAATATATCTGATATGTCTATATATGGGACACTTTAAGAACAAGTACCCCAGTGATAATCACGAATGATCACCCTCGATTTTATCACTTGATTAATTTGATTGGCCAGAAATGTAAACAGGTGATCCCTAGGGCAAGGGTGAAATTACTAAAAATAGTAACCCTAATTCTATAGAACCTCCTAGAATTAGGGTTACTATTTTTTAGTAATTTCACCCTTACCCAGAGGATATGTGATAAATCGAGATCGATCATTCGTGATTATCACTGGGGTACTTGTTCTTAAATCTTCCTCTATATATAATCCAAACAACGAGATAAGGCCGTTCAAAATTAATTCTTTGGTTAACATCACTTTTCGGGACACTTCAAGAACACGGAACTCAGTGATATTTCATGATCATTACATTACATGCATGATGTCATTTGTTTACTAGCACTAAAAAGATAGCCTAAACTATCCTATTACCTAACCCTAACACTAACCCTAACTTAGGCCGAACACTTAATCATGTGATGTGATTATCACGAAAATATCATAGAGTTCCGTGTTCTTGAAACTACCCAAATTAATTTCAAACGGCCTTAACATTACATTCCTCTTATAAAAGAAAGGCAAATTACGGCTCCCAGTGTCCCTTCATTGAAAGGGTTGTAAAAAAAAAAAAAAAAAAAAGAAAGGGGCAAAAATAAATAAATATCGGTATATAATTAATTTATTATAAAAAGTATTTTATCCGATAAAAAGAACTTCGTACGTATGTACAATTTTTATAGGCAAAATTCTCGTGATCTAGTGATCGGATCTGCATTATTTTAAAAAGTATGTATGTAGCAATCACAGATTGGAATTTTGAGTTTTCCAAATTTTTAATGGTCAAGCAAATTTTGTCCCGAATGATTCTGTAAAAGCTAAATGTTTATTCAAATATTTCTTCTCATTAATACTAGTTTTCTAGCTCTTCACAATCAAACAAAAAACACTTCGGAAGCTCTTTATTCAGCATTTTTTTTGTTGAATCATTTTATTGCAAATAGGAATTAAAATTTTAGCTTTATTTTTTATTATTTATTTATTTATTTATTTTTTTTTTTAAGTTTTATTTTTTTTATTCGTTTTTTATTTTTAAATTATTTTATTTTAACTGCGAAACAACGCACAGAGTTATTTTGAGTTTCAGCCTAAATTAATCTTAATTTAGGCCGGCATTATTCATGGTTATGCAGTATTTATTTTTTTAATTTTTACCTGGGACATCAAAGAGAAAGAGGAGGGGTGATGTTAACTGAAAGCTTAACTTAAGACAGCCTTAGATAGGTTTTAGGTAGTAATATAATAAACAAAATTGCTTAAGATAATCAAATTCTTAACTTGATTGGTTAGGTATCATGTGATTCTGCTCCGCTTCCCATATATAGAGCTAAGTATGTACGTTCATACATACGAGTAATATCATGCACGAAGTAATAAATCGAATTTATATATTGAATTTGATTTCTAAATAATGATAATATTTCTTTATTTTTATTTTTTTTTATATGTCCATTTTACCCGGGCCGGGGGGGAGATGTTAACCAAAAAATTAACTTCAAACGGCCTAAATATTACCTGATATTTGTTTACTTTTTGACCAATCAAAATTATATGTGATTAAATCGAGGGCGATATAATTCGAGATCATCACTTGGTTCGTTCTTCTTGAAACTACCCTAGTAGTTTGCATTATATAATATAATGGAAGTTATATATTAAATCGGGTGAAAATAGAATTTCCTTTGCAATAAGCCCTATTCTAGCATGTAAAAATAGATAACATCTAATTATAAATAAGGCCATTTTAAGTTAAATTTTCAGTTAACATCTCCCCATCTCCCCCCAATGGTCCACCCGGCCCTCACGGTAAAATGAACATATGAAAAAAAATAAAAAAATAAAATATTATCATTATTTAGAAATCAAATTCAATATATAAATTCGATTTATTACTTCGTGCATGAGATATTACTAGTATATATTAATTAGCAATTCATGTAAGAACAGGACAAAAGTCGGGGATAAGTATTTATATAGTTTTAATAGTAATATGGAATCCAATTTCCCAAAATTATATAGTAAAATGACAGGTTTTTTAAAATTCAAAATTTCAGCTCTTAGTAAAGTACCTTTTATTTTTAGAAAATTCTACCGGACTTTTAATAAAAAGAAAGACAAATACCATATTTTTATGCCTATATAATTTAATTTTATATTATATTTAAACTATAATACTTTATATTGTAGGCAAACTGGATTCCAACTTTCGAAATGTTATAGTAAATTTGCTTATTTTTATTATATAAAATTTTATAAATTGTCCTGTTCTTACGTGAATTGCTAATTAAGTATTATAAAGTGACTGGCGTACGTACATAGTTCTATATATGGAGAGTCTAAAGCGGAGCAGAATCACGTGACACCTGACCAATCAAATTAGGAATTTGATGATCTTCGGCGAAGCAAACAAGAATGAGGAACGAAACCCTTGAAAAATACAAAAACGACAGTCTAAACCTACCTTAATGTGTTAATTAAAAATGTAGGAAGGCAATTTTGCTTATATATTACTACCTAAACCTATCTAAGGCCGTTTGAAGCTAATTTTTCGGTTAACGTATAAAAAAAGTAAAAATTAAAAAAAAATAAAAATACCGCATAATCACTAAATAATGCGATGGGGGTGGTTTCGAAGTTCGGCCCAAATTAAGATTAATTCAGGCCGAAATTCGAAATAACTCTGTGCGTTATTTCGCGGTTATACGGCAAATAAAAATAAAATAATAATTTAAAATAAAAAAAATAATTAAAATAAAAAAAAATAATTTAAAATAAAGTAAAATACAATAAAATAAAAACGAAATAAAAAAAAACATAATTTAAAAATAAAACATAAAATAAATAAAAATAAATAAATAAGAAGAAATTTTAGCTCCTACTTGGCTGTCCTCTCATATATGTTTATTTAAATTTGCGATGAAACGATTCAATAAAAACTGCTGAAAATGGAGCTTCCGAAGTGTTTTTTATTCGGTTTTGAAGAGCTAGAGATCTAATGAGTAAGAAATGTTTGAATAAACATTTAACTTTTTCGGAAATAACAATTACAAACCAATTATTCGAATTGATACTTTTTTACATTAATTTTTAAGCCATCCGAGTAGTGATTTATTTCATTCAATGAGGGACAAAATTTGCTCGACCAATAGGAACTTGGGAACCCAAAATTCCGATCTGTGATCGCATACATATTTTTTAGATCCGATCACTAGATCACGAGAATTTTGGCTGTAAAAATTGTACGTACGTACGAAGTTCTTTTTCTCTGATGATACATTATATAATTAATTAATTAAGGCCGTTTGAAGTTAATTTTTCGGTTAACATCACCCCCCAGCTGAAGTCTCCCCCCGAAAATGAACAGCCAATCAATGTTCGTTTCATATGTTCGTTTCATTTTACCCCCCTCCCCCCTCCCGAGAGTCCTGGAAAAGTGATGTTAACCGAAGAATCAACTTCAAACGGCCTAAAGGAAATCCCGTTTCACTAAATAATAAAAGCCTCTTTAAGTTACATCATTTAACCACTCGCCATCTAACACGCCGTTTTATGATCCCAAATATTATACGTTGTTTACACAAACCTGAATTTCTGCTAAGTCTCTATATCACTGATTGATCAAAAAAATTTCAAAGCAAAGTAAATTTTTGAATTGACCATGTCAAATTCATAGCAAAACCGTTAGCTGAACATTTTAAATTTTTATCTTGTGGACTTTGAAGATCAGTAAAAAAAAGTTGGTATACTTATGTAAGTCCTTAGGGAAGTGCCGTTTATTACGTAATTTCGAGAGGGGGGAGGGGGTTAGCAGTCTATCACGTCTATATATTATATATAAAAATTATTATTGGCTGCTAATTAGATCACGGGGGGAGGGGTATGACCTCCTAATAAAAATAAATTACGTAATAAACGGCACTTCCCTTAATTATTTTGACATTTTCATAATGAACATTGATTAAGTTATGGTTAAATAATATATGATATACGTACTGTACGTAACAAATTCCCTGGCAATTGAAAAAATAATGGTTTTCTTTATATTTTGTGCCCTTTATCTTGTTATAACATAGCTATAATGGAATCAACTTTTTAAACTTTCATAGAAAATAAAAGTGAATAAAAAAAAAAAGAAGCGACAAAGTGAAGGGGAATAATAATAAAAAGAATATAAATATTTAATAGGTTAAATAACAACAAATTTAGATTTTAATCACAACTTTCTGGTTTATCTAAAAAAAAAACTGCACTCAATTATGCAAAAACTGAAAAGAATATATATAAAATGTATTATTAGCACTTATTACGTATTAATTATTATATTCTATAAAAGTTTTTGCAAAATTCGTTCATTATAAGTTACTATTAAGTGGTTTAATTTTTAATAAATTTTTAGTAAGTTCTATCTGTTTTTTTTTTTAAAAAAAACTTTACCTAAACTAGGCTACTATTTGATTAAGGACAGACACCTGGGAATGTATCATTACTCTTTAAGAATTTGGACCCACACTTAATCATAGTACTTAATTTAAATTGGGTTAATTCTACTTGAGTAATATTAAATAAACTTAAAGTTTCTATGGCATCTTTATGATTTGGATCCGAAATGAAGTTAAAAACTTCTTGAGATATTCTATGGTTGCAGTCGGTGCAAAAAGTAGTAGGTGTGCAAAAAATAACCCTATCAAGAAATCCAAAAACTGATGGGAATGGTGGTTCTGGTGCTGTAAAAAGTTTTGATAAAGTATCGGCAAAGCAGAACTTTGGATCATTTTTACTAACTTGGAAACATAACGATTCTATGATTGGAGAGTATAATGTAGTGCCAAGAAGTGCCATTGTTGCCACCTTATTATGATCCTTCTTAATATCATTTTCAAGACAACCTTTTTTAATATTTTCTTTTCCTTTGTTAATTGCATCGGCGTTACAACGTGGGTCTAAAAAAACACATAATCAATCAATCAATTAATTAATTAACTGAATTGTTTTATCAAATAGTGACAATTAATAAGTGAGATAAATACCTTTACATTTAGAATTAGCGAACTGTACCAAAGCGGTAACCATTTTTATGGAATCATTAGCGGTTAATAGAGGAAGAAGTGGTAAACATGTATTAATGTCCTTGCTTGTAAAGAATTCAACAATTGCATTTTTACAACTTATAGTCATATTTTTAAACGGATCTGGAGGTGGAGCTGTTGTAGATGAAGGTGATGGTGGCAACGAATTTGTATTTGTAGGAGGTATATCTGTAGGTGGCAATGTATTTGTATCTGTAGGTGTAGGTTTATTCGTAGGTGGCAATGTATTTGTACCTGTAGTTGCAGGTATATCTGTAGGTGGCAATGTACTTGCTGCTACTCCTAAGCCTATTATAGCCAAGATAAGAAGAATAGTGAATAATTTCTTCATCTTGTGCCCAATTATATTATTGTTAAAGATTATTAATATTGTTTTTTTATCAATTTATAAAAATTATTATTTTTATCGTGCCTTTTAATGTAAGGTTAATTCAAGGCTATAGAACATAGAACTCGTTAAACTGGCAAATTTTATCTTTTTATATATTTTTCATAAAATTTTTTTATTTGATTTTCCATTTTCTTTTCTTAAAATGAACTTTATTATATGATAAAGAAAAGGAAAACTTTTACTATATTAATGAATTTTATCTCGTGAACTTAATTTATGTAAAGTACATCTTTTGATAATCACATCACATTAATAAACTCAGTCTAAGTTAGGATTAATGTTAGTGTTAGACGATAGTATATTTTAAACAGTATCAACTGTTTAAATCCGTCTTTATTTCGAAGAAATAAAAGATTATATACGGAAAAATTAATGGTCGTTTAATTTAAAATAAAATAAAATAAATAGAATGTCAGTATCAGTAAATAATTACTATAACTGCGATTAAGATTACTAATTGGGGATTAGTCATTATGGATAAATCAATAAAATCTTTTTGATTTCCATAATGTTAATCTATGGCTCCGCAAGCGTAGATAAGAGATTAAAATGCTAGAGATGGGCAAGTATAGTAAAGTATTATGATTTATTATTTCCAATTATTTCATACCTTTTTGCGCAATAAATAATAATAAGCAAAGAATTATTATATAAGCAAAAACTTAACCTGATCAGCAAAAATATTCAGTTTAAAATTTGTCTTCCAGATTACGTTTGTAAAACGTGATAATTATTCGTCATAGGAATAATTAGTAATAATATGTATGTGTAAATATTTGGTAAAAAAATAATTATTACTTACAGTATTACCTTGTCATCTCTATAAAATACTATAAAATGTATGATCGACTCAAAGTGTACGTACCTTCTATAAATTCATTTCATATACAGAGAAACTTCCCTAAGTACACCTAGAGGTATTACCCGGGTCGGAAATAACGGCTCAACGGGTCAAATGTCGACCCGGGTGGATCAACGGGTCATGTGGATCATATGAAAAATCTTGTGATGTGTAGCATATCTACATATATATTTGAGCAAAACCACCTTTCGACTGTTTCGAAAATTTTGAGATTTTTTGATGCAAGTCCTTATTTATATGTAATTCAATTTTTACCCTACATTGATCTAATAATTTATCGGGATATTTAACTTGAAGGTAGACCAATTTTAAAACGTATGCGTTCTAAAAATAGATTAACCGCACTGTATAATCACATGATGTTGTTTATCCAATGATTGATATCTAAAAATAAACAAATTAAAATAAGGTATTTCGCAGATCAGTATGGTATAGGTGAGCAGATCCGTATAGTATAGGCCGAATGTTTAAATCTATACTATACTGATCCGGTGTAATATATATTAGCGTTAGGGTTAGGTAGGGTTAGGAATTATAGCTGATTGGTATGGTATAGATTTAAAAATTTGGCCTATACTATACGGATCTGCTCACCTATACCATATTGATCTGCTATAATCTCATTAAATATACGTGAGAAAAAGGTTTTGCTAGACCATGTCCCATTTGACTCAATTTTTGACTCATGACACTGACCCGTACAGGTCAATTGGATTCGGTAAGAGTCTAGTAAATTGTAGTCTATAAATGTGGTTATATACATAATGCACATTAAAATATCGATATTATTTTAGTGAGTTTTACCTATTTTGAATTCTGATCCGGGTTAAGTTAATTTCAACCCGTGACCCGTACGGATAAACTGACACGGGTAATACCTCTAGGCATAAATTAAATCATGTGTTAATTATTGGACAAGTAATCGAAAAATAATTTTTTTTGGGCGCATTTTCTAGGGTTAGGTGTTAAGGTTAAAGGTTAGTTTTAGAGTAGAGTTTATATTAAACAAGTATAAGTGGGTTTTAGAAGTTAAATAGAAACGCACATTCATTTTAATCTGATTTTATTATGATCTGCGACAATTATTAACATTTTATGAAAAATTGTTCCTCTCTTATAATTCTTGACAAATCAAAAAAAAAAAAAAAAAAAAAAAGAAAGAAATGTAAGGGTTATTAGTAATTTCTTTAAAAATTGACCATAATCATCAATTAAAAATTCTAAATCTTGAAAAACATTGGTTACTGTTACCAATTTAAATTATTAGGAGTCTTTATGACCTAAAAATTATCTATATAAAACCAAGAATGAAATAAATATTAAATAATAAATCATTATTGCCCTTCTTTAATTCATCTAAACCATCTTTAGTCACAATGCGCACAAAAAATAATTACTATCATTAAACATTTACAAGAATCAAATTTAATTTAAATACACCACCATATTTTGAATTTAAATGGAGCCAGGATAAAAAATCTTTACTATTATTACTATAATAATAGATATGATTTGGGTTTACCGAAAGATGGTTACATGTGATTTAAGTCATATGATTTTTGTAATGCACTAGTCAATTATTTTCGAAATAAAAATTTTTTTCTAACTTTAATTGAATATATCTTGGTCCCATATAGCCAATTTCAATAAGATACAGAATTAAAATATGTAGTCAGATATTTTCGATCAAAGTTTTGGATTTTAAACCGCGACAAAAAATTATTTAAAACTTTGATCGAAGATATTTTAGCATTCATCTAACCAATTTTGATAAAATTTTTTTTTATCTTAATTCTACAGAATAGCTGGAAAAAAGATTATACAGAATAGCCAAATTAAATTTAAAATTAAAAAATTTGCAAAATTGATCAGATAGTTACCGAGACATATCAATTAAAAGTTTTGGAAATTTTTAAATGATGATTAAATATAAGTTGTGGCAAAGATTTTTTACAGATATTATCATAAATTTAGGGTATCTAATAAAAAATTTGTCTAATTATCTGTGATTATTTAGCCTATTCGATAAGTTTTTGATTTCAGTAATGATTGTATCTTTGAAAGGCTGTCATCACCATCAATGTGTTTACCAAACAAACTGATCGACCGAAAAATTGATTGTGAATATCATTTAGGTCAAAAAACCTGGAGTTGCGACCACTATATTTTCTCATAGCTGCTCTGATTGGTTAAAATTTAAAATCCGCATTTTGAACAATGAATTTTTAACAATTTGTTCTTCGATGAATCGTATTCTCCGTTCAATTAATTGTAATGATTTTGAGCAACATCCCGATTATTAGCTAATCACATTGAGGGAATTGCTTGAGAACCTTAAATGACATTGTAAGAATGTATATCGATATCACTATTTTATCTCATATTCGTTATTGCTTCAGATAATTGGATAATTCAGGTTCAACTGTAGTTATTTCAGACTAGGGATGCATCAGTCCGGTCCGGTCCGGTCCCTAAGAGGACCGTTAACATAGTATTTATGGTTCCGGTCCTTCGGTCCCATAACGGTCCTTAAATGATTACGTCAATCTTAATGAATAAGATTTTATTGGCCCAAAATGATGTAATTATTGTCCTAACCATAATTTAAAATGAAATCTATATTTTCAACTTAACCTGCTAACCTTCTAAACCCAACAAATACTTGTTTATTATAACTTTACTTAAAATGAACCCTAACCCCTAACCCTAAAAAATGCACCCCAAAAAAATTTATTTTTCGAGATTTTATATTATAATTTCATTTTAATCTGGATTTCATTAACTGTCAGATGTAAGCAAACATCATATGATCTACGTTACACCTGATCAAGAAATTTGATTGGTTGATACGAACAGTTATGTTTACAAGGACCGGTCCTTTAATGGTCCCACGGTCCTTATTGGTCCCGGTCCGGGACCGGTCCTGGACCGGTCTTTTTCAGGACCGATGCATCCCTACTTCAGGATATTTGGATTAGATTTTATAATAATCATTATAACTTATATTTAAGATATTTAAATAAATAAATATAGATTTATTATCAATACAATTCCGACAAATATTAATAAAATCTATGTTCTTTGGTATTATAACACGTATTTTTTTTATTTTTAATTCAATAAACAATTTATTATTCAATTCTTTATTAGCGATTGCTCGTATAATGCATTTATTATGAATTTTTATCATATATTTGAAACCTTTTTAGATTTTTGTTAAGATCTGTTGATTGGCAGGAATAGTGATACGTGCCGATGGAAATATCATGGGCGGGGTCGATCGTAAAAAGCCCAGACCGATCGACTGGGCCGACCCTTTTTATTATTGGATCAAAGGTGCAGGCTAAGGGTAGACTCGGTCGTTGTGCCGGGCCAGCCCATATCACTAGGCAGGAAAAATCTTAGCCATAAATTGTTTTATAGATCAAACACACCAATATACGTGACTTCCATTCAAGCGAAAACTTAATTTTTAAATGTGTTGACATTGTAGTATCATTCTGAATATTATCTTACTTTATATAATAAAAATACAGAAATATAGACATCGTTATATATACTAATCACGTCCAGTTTATCACTGCCGAACTAAAAACATATCGAATCACTAAATAATCATCTGATCAATTTTTTTCCAAATGTCCCAAAATTTATGAAAAACTTTGATCAAGATATCCTGTATAAATGATGAATCGGTCTTCATAAAAATTGGGATAGAATGGTAACGAACCAAGGACTAAATGGAGAATTAACTAGGAAAACCAGCCTTCACCACTTTTTGGCCGATTTAAGACTCTGACTCTAATTAAAATCTTATATATAGTGCGATTTTATTCGATAACAATTAATTGGTTAATGAGATATTTAATTTGAAAAAAAATATCAGTTCTTTGAAGACAATTCTCTAAAAATAGAATAATAGCCAATCGGAAGATTGGCAATTTAACTCAATTGACATTCAAGAAAGAAGGAGCATTTGTATTAATAAATCTATAACATATTGAACAATGCTTCTAACTTAGCTCATAAATTTGTTTATAAATATGAAGGACATTTGTTTAAAACAATCTTGTATTCATGCTGGCTTAGTTCGTAAGCATGAAAATAGTGTTCCAAATCGTTAGTTGAATCGACCTTTTTTTTTAAATCATTACTGGATGTTAGACCTGCCATTAAATGATAGGTTAGGTTTAACCATTTTTAATCAAGTTTACAGTATATATATATATATATGATAGTAGAGCTTGGATCCATTATCTGCTTTCATATTAAATTTAACGGATATCCGTCGGATTTTATTATTAAATTTAGTATACAACTCCAAGTTCTATATTGTGGTTATAATATTCTGCGAAATATAGGTGAACTATCTACGTCTTTTAAATTCCATTACATAATAAGTGAGATGTAAATAGTATCGAATGAAGATGACAGTCATGTGAATAAACGTGAAAATCAAAAGGCAAAAGCTACGGACACAACATACACGTGCTTATGGACACAAAAATGACCGGCATTACTAAAATACACGCTAACCTAACCCTAACGCCGGCCATATTGTGTCCATAAGTCACGTAGGTGTTGTGTCCGTAACTTTCCCTAAATCATAATAGTCAAATCAAGCAACCATTCTAACAGATCTTTATGATTAGTGTAAATAATCATTCTAACAGCTCATTATGGTTAGCATTAAATAATCATTCTAACAACTTTTGATGATTAGTGTTAAATAATCATTCTAATAGTTTTTTTATGATTATTGTTAATAAATAATCATTCTAACAGCTCTTTATAGTTAACGATAAATAACCATTCTGAAAACTCCTTATGGTTATGTTAAATAATCATCTTACTGGCTCTTTATTGTTGTGTTATAAAACCATTCTAACAAGCTCTTTTAGATAAGTATTTAGTGTTTGGATTAGGATGGTTGAGATATAGTTCATGATTCGTGAGACATTTGATCAACTTTTATTAACAAAAGGCCTATAAATATATATTTTCAAAATTCTTTGTATTGAGGTTTAATATACTGTATAATATCTTATAATTTATAATATAAGAATTGAAAAGTACGTGTATATAATAGGGATTAGTTAATAGCAGAGATTGATGTTTTTGTAACTTTATGAATAATTAAATCAAGTCCATGTCTGTATGCATACATGCACTTAACATGTATATGTACAGTAGGTAAAATCAATGATATAATGATCTCCTGGATAAAGGACAAGTCAAGACTCCACCAAGATACGCAATTTACCAACAAACTGGACTAAATGCTCTGGTTATGCTGGACATGATCAATGCAAGATTGATAATAGTCTGGGTAAAACCCTCATCTGGTAAGAACTTCTGGGCAACAAATAAAAGGTTGAAAATAGAAGCTGCCCTACTTAGAAGACAGAAGAAAACAGTACAGGAAGCCCTTTCTATTTCTCCAATTAGGCTAAAAGACTGGTCCTGTGAATGGAAACCATATCTCATAGCCTAAAAAAGACTAAAGGGCAAAATATCTGATAGCAGCAAAAACTGGTCCTGGAACCTTGAGGTCCTCAGTATTATAAGAAATACTGCTGAAAATCTATTGACAGCAAAGGTTGCAAATTATTTCAAAAAGTTATCTATCTCCAGCACCTTATACAGACCAACTTTATTAGTAAATCTAATAGAAAAGAAAATTGGGCATAGTCATTAGTAAAATATATTCTAAATAATAAAAAAACATTTTTTAGAGATTGTTATATAAGGCACTCCCCCTGGGTACAAGGCTAGAGTGCCTGGACCTATCAATCTTATATAATTGCCTTTTTTGCTCAAATAAAATGCAGACAATAGAGTATTTTGCAATACACTGCTGAGTCAGTCATAAGATATGGGAACTTGCATATAACTTGTTTGATCCCTCACAAGGAGTGGTCTTTCTAGCTATGATAGAAGAAGTATTTATAGCAGCTAACCTAAATCAACCCAATCGCATAAATCATTTATTTGGTTATATATCATAGTAATATATGAAATCTGGGTCTGGTTTAGAAACCAGCAGTAGGGTAATAGTATAATGCCAGAACTGACAATGCAGTTCATATAGAAAACCAAAGTTACAAAAAAAATAAATTTAGTATTGAAAAGCTGCCTGCTCAAAAGTAAAAAACAAACCTTTAAAAGGTGTATATAGTGCAAATAGTTCTAAAACTAATTGTATATAATAATTTGTAAATATAATTTAATATAATAAAGAGCATCAATTGATGTCATTTGATAATCACTATCTTGGGGTTTAATAAAAAATGTGATTTTCTCAAAATTAGATAATTATCCAACTGCCTTGTTTTGCTGTAAGAGATCTTATATAAAAATTCTGATGATTTAATTTAGACATTTATATTTATATTGATATAATTTCAGTTTATATATATATATAAGACCAAGCAAAGTTGACTTTTCTTTTTACATTACATTGATTTCAAAATTCAGCACAAACAGATGGATTATTTTTTTCAATTTTTTTTAAATTTACTGCAAATAGAATAATATTAATATTAAGGTTATACAGTGTTATACAAGGTAAATTTCATTTTGCACAACAAGAAATAAAAAAATTGGGCTAGCAATCATATTTTTCTGTTATTTTACATGTATTTTGTATTTGAATTCAAAAAAATCTTAATTTTTCTAAAAAATACTTTTTTAATTATACATGTATTTTGTATTTGAATTCGAAAAAACTTAATTTTTCTAAAAAATACTTTTTTAATTATTTAAGCCATTTAATTGTAAATGCTTTATTACCATAATAATAATTTAATTTTGATTAGATAAAAAAATTTTTTGATCAAATCAGAATAAAAAAAGGAATTTTATTGCAGAAGTATTCGTTATTCTTGCTCACAGTTCTATTTGAGTGGCCTGTAGACAATACTGTTTATTATTTAAGAATTTAGTACAGATTTCAATAATTAGTCCAGAGTGAAATAGAGAACTCTCTATTTTTATAAAAAGGTTTGATCTGCGAATATTTGTTTGTCTGATTGCATCATGTAATTTACAACCAATCACATTCAAATGATTAATAAAAACAATAACAAATATATAATTAACTTATATTGCTGTATTTATGTTAAATATATATATATTAAATATTGGCTCTGGATATACAATGCTATGCATTTACCTAGTTTTATTAGAAATTTTTATACAAAGTCATGGTGCCATACCTTTTTGCAAAAAATAAGAATCAATTCTATTCAGTTCCTAGATACAGATATATACTCTATAAGAAAATTGAACTGGATTAGCATGGTAGCTATCAGATAGGCATGGATCATTTTAGCACAGCTTAAGATCCAGATTTTACAAGTATAGTAGACCATGTGGAGCCATATACCTGTGCAAATTGGACTATAAATGTTACAGGTTTTGTAGCAGTTTACTAGTTGAATCAGCATGGGATTTGTACAGTTAAAAAAAGAAAATTCATGTGCTACTATAATAACCATATGGATTAACTATTAAAACATAAATTTATATAACAGGCATAGGACATGTCCCATTCATTGCTTTCTATAATTAAAATTTTTAAAAAAACATAAATTTACTATAAACTTTAACTTCAAATTAAATTTTTTGGAAATATAGAGCACAGGGAGAAGAAAAAGGTAGTACAAAAAATTGAATTTAAATTTTGCCAATTTTGCACCTTTTCAAAATGTAACTTCACCAAAAACAAAAATTTACTAATTTTAAATTAGCAGTTATGTGTAAAATCGTGCTCTAAACAAGTTTACTTAGGTGATCAAAAAAGGTTATCTTGTAAGAAAAATGGGTTGTCTATATACAAAATTAAAAATTTTTAGTTTGTAATATAAACCCATTTTTTTTATCAAGATAACCTGCTATGGGCCTCTAAGTAAACATGTTCAGAGGGTATTTCTACTCAGTCTAAGATTAAAATACGTTTTTTTAGCCTTTTTCTGGATAAAAATAGGGTTAAAGTTAGACAAAAAAATTTTTTTTAAAAAAATTTTTTTATCTAACTTTAACCCTATTTTTTACCTACAAAAAGGCAAGAAAACATAGTTTAACCTCAGACCGATTAGAAATACCCCCTGAGCAAGTTTACTTAGAGGCCCAAAATTGGTTATCTTGATAAAAAAAGGTTTTATATTACAACTGAAAATTTTTAATTTTAGTATATAGGCAACACATTTTTCTTACAAGGTAATCTTACTTTGTTCACCTAAGTAAAGTTGTTTAGAGTATGATTTTACATATAACTGCTAATTTAAAATAAGTAAATTTTTGTTTTTGGTGAAGTTACATTTTGAAAAGGTGCAAAATTGGCAAAATTTAAATTCAATTTTTGTACTACTTTTTTTCCTTCTCTTGCTCTATATTTTCAAAGAATTTAATTTGAAGTTAATTAGTTAAGCTAAATAGGATCTTCAGCTCAAAGTTTATAGTAAATTCATATATTTTTTTAAAAATTTTAATTATAGAAAGCAATTGAACCTATTTTAAGGGACATGTCTTATGCCTAATAAGTATCAATATAAGATAAACAAGCTAATTGTATATGAAGCAAATTTTGTAAAAAAATTTTTTTTTGTTAAAACACACAGAGAAACTTTATTAGTGAAATTATAAGATATTATTATTTTTTAAAAAAAATCCTTTACTGATCTTTTGCTTTTTACGAAATGAGCTAACACATGTATCACAAGCCAATATATATGTGTTATCTAAATGTACTATTTCATATAATGTAATATTATGTACTATCTTTTGCTATAATTTTATGCCATTTTTACTATACTATTCTATAAAATATTTCTGTACATACTACAAGATCTATACTATTTTGAGCATTTTTGATACCAACCCATACTATTACTTGTACCAATTTTCTAATACTAAATACATTATTAACTAAATTATATTTTAATAACAAATTACTAATCAAGTGTAATTAAGCCTTTAGTTTCATACAATAATACTGTCTGTATAGATTATATAAATAATTTGCCTTACAAGATTGTTTTTTTGTTGTAAACAGCTTTGTGTCTATTTTTTTAAAAATTTTAATGTATTAAATTACAGTTTACTTTTAAATTATGTATTTATATAATAATTTCATATATAGTTATGATTTATTAGTACATTAAATTATGAGTGACTGATATAGTATATAATTTTTATAGAGACTCAAAATATATCAAGTAGAACCTTTTTTTATAAGCATAAATATGTACTTGACCAAACTCATCTCTAGTTGAAACATAAATACTATTATAATAGTTTAGTGGTGCTATATACAGTACTATATGTACTTTACTATACATACTGTATATACTATATGCTAAAATTTTTGCTGATCACTTGTTCTAGCCAATCAGATGCTAGAAAAAACTAAATGTACAGTATGTACATATTACAATATGTACTGTCATCAACAAATTTATAGTAGTGCAATCTTTTGAAAGATCTTGTGAACCTGCAAAATCTTTTGAAAGATTTTAGATATACAATATATTTCAAAATATTTTGCAATGTATTCAAAATATTTTAGGTTTCAAAATATTTCAAAATTTTTTTTGAAAGTAAATTCAAATATTTTTTGAGAGGACTAGCTGGATTAGTAAATATGTAACCTAGGTCATACCAGGAATATATTGGACTATATTTTCGAAATACTTCAAATATATCAAAATTAATCTACAAATCTGTATTACAAAATTAGATTAGATCTTTTGTTTATAAATAAGATCTATTTACATTGTTTTTTATTTTGATTTGTTTTTTTATTTTCAATTTTTTTGTTTTCATTTTTTTTGCTATTGTTTTGTTTGTTTTTTTATTTATATATTTTTAATTTTTTCATATTTTACAAAAATACCAGCCCTTTGCAAAAAACTAACAATTTTTTAGCACAAAGTATATTGCAAAAATATTTAATAGATTTTTCATTATTAAAATTAGTTAATAATTAGCCTTAAATAGTATCACTATATAGTACAAAGTACTACTGGTAGTATGTCTAAATCCTATCTATTAATAAATTTTAGATAGGTAATATTTCAAATTTAAGAAAAAATTTTTTTGGAGAAAGTTTTTTTTTGGAAAAAAATTTTATTTGAAGAAAAATTTTTTTTAAAAAAAAAATTTTTTTGGAAAATTTTGAAGAAAAATTTTTTTTGGAGAAAAATTTTTTTTGGAAAAATTTTTTTAAGAGAAAATTTTTTTAGAAAAATTTTTTTTAGAAAAAATTTTTTTGAAAAAAATTTTTTTTATTAAGAAAATATTTTATTAAAAAAAATTATATTTGTTATATTTTGAATAAAATTATTTAAATATTAAAGTTTATATATAAAATAATGTTATTAGCTCTAATAAAAAGTAGATAAAATTTACAAAAAGTTTATACAGTATTAAAGCCAATATAATCTCTATATGTATTATTCAGGGTCCTATTGAAATTTAAGGATAATATAAAATCAGAAAATTTGGGTTTTTTCAGATCTATCAGGTAATTCCAGAAAATTAAGATTACTATTGGATGATACCAGAAAAAAATTAAATAGCAAAAACATAATAATTAGTACAATAGAAATTTTTTTAAAAAAAATTTTTTTAAAAAAATTGGGATAGTGGGTTATATTAAACGAAAAATTAACATTGCATAGCATAAATAAATTCAATATACACACTAACACTAAATCTTATAAAAAATTATTTTTTCTTTTATAAACTAAACAATATTTTTATATATTTTCAATTTTATTGGAATTTTAAAACTTAAGCATAATGGCCTTAAAAATTCAGATCAGGTTCAGATTGGATTAGGTTGGTGTTAGATCAGGTTGAAGCACTAAACTAAAAGGTTTCAACCTGACCTGACCTGTTCGGAGCACTAGCAATAGCTGTTCAAGAACCTCATATTGTGATAGGATCCTTGATTACTAATATATTATATATATAAACCTTTGTTTTTAAACTTTATATAAGTGTACAAAAAAATTTTATTATAGAAGTGTACAATGGCTTAAAGCTATATATTTAATGTATGACAGAAATTTACTAAGTTTTCTATACTTTAATAAAGTGTAAATAAAGCTAAATTTATTATTAAGCTAATATATGATTAAGATTTAAATATTTAAGTTGACTTTTTGAAATTTTTAAATATTTTCTCAAAATTTAGCCTGACCTTGCTCGTAATTTATGTTTATTCATTTTCTATTTGGAACTTTTCAGAATATATTTATTTTCTTATATACTGTATAATATACTATTCAACATGGTTAGTAAGTATGCACCAATCTTTTTTTAAAAATAATAATAAATATATGTTGAAGGTCAAGCAAATTTGCTGTCAAAAAAGCCAATTTTTGCAACTGTATAACTAATGTTCTAAAAAATTTAGTTTAAGTATACGATGAAGGTTTTTTGCATATATTCAGAGGTCCTGTTGTGATTAGGCTCTGTGGTTGAAATAGCAGTACAAGGACTATGGGTAAGTAACAATATTCATACTGCTATGTAACACTAATAACTGATTCTCATTACAGCTATGTGAATTCTTCTTGGTGACATTCGCATGCAAAGATGCAATTATAAGGCGGATAGTTAGTTTTGGATGAAGTGTATTTCTTAGAAGTTGGATATTTCAATATGCAAGATATAGTGCTTGTAATTGATAGTGAACAGAATCCCATATGTTCTTCTTCATCCAAATAAAAGTCATTTGATTGAACAATAATAATAACTAGCATCACCTGGTATAAAACTTGTTTACATTATAAATTTAATGTATTTTAAATAAGAATATGAGTTTAATATTTCGGTTGTTTATTATATTTATTTAATAGGTTGATATAAATCAAATACACTTTAAACTTATACTGGCTTTCAGTTTTTTGTAAGTACAGTATAAGAATTATGATTATATTATATATATGAATACATACTTGTACAGTAAGCAATTATTTTATTTTTCTATTACATACTTTTTTACACAGTATGGAATGCAATAAGAAAAGCGCAAGTTGAATGCTGCGTGATAAAAGAATTATACTATTATTGTGTTCTTTCTCGATTTTTACAGATCATGAGACCATAGAATAATTACTTATTAATAATTGCATTTATATTTTCAATGATCTTTTTCATTGATATTTATAAAAAAAATTCTTTTATTGTTTCATCTTTTTTTTTTTTTTTATACACTTTATTGAGCAAGGATATGCTTCGTGACTCGTAAAATTCATTATAATGAATGTCTAAATACTAAAAATTCTGATCTTCAGTATAACCCGAAATTCAAGCTAACCTTTAAGGTTTTTTATATTGGCATAAAAGAAGAACTGCTCATGCCAACAACTTTGGGATGCAAATTTGTTATGTTGAAAATTTTACAAAATAATCTGTGCTACCACCAGGCTGAGCATGACGGACATGAAAAAACCTGTAAAAGATAAATTTGTTTTTTTTTTAAAAAATAAAAATTTAGTAATTATCTTCTTATTAGACTTGGGTTAGACAAGACACCTGACAGATTCCTGCTGTGCCGAAAAACAAATGCGATGTGTTCTACGCGGGGAATGCAAAAATTACTAATTACATTGTTAAAATATATATGAATATTCAAATAGAGTTAACACCTCTATCCGGATATATATATCCGGATATATACTATGTCATGTGATATAACGTGACAGTGTTTTTATATCCGGATATAAATAAATCCGGATTTAAATTTAAATCCGGATATATACTATGTTAAAACCGGATATATCTGGATATAAAAAATATATCCGGATAGAGGTATCAACTCTATATTCGAATGTATTCTTTTAATGTATGAAAAGTTAGCATTTAATATTTAGTGATTCATATTTATTCGTGTTTATTTATTTATTTATTATTTTTTAAATTTTTTTACTTTATTATTACAGTATTATTATTATTTTCGCTTTTTTTTTTTATTAATTTATAAATGGATAGGCTCTAAAATGACAAATGACATTTCATGATGTGGTACATTATAATATAAAGGGTTTCATAATTAAAATTCGTATTTATTATCAAATAAGAGATGTACAAATCTTATTTATTTTTTAATTAAAATTCGAATACACTTATTTATATGATCTTCATTATTATAAATTATTTGATTGTTAATCGATACTGCTTCTAATATCGTTTTATTATTATTAAATAGTTCGTTGATCTGCATAATAAAAAAATTTTTACTTATTTCAATTTCGTCAAATGGGAGTCTCTAAACACCCCATTTCATTTGCCGATTTCAAAATTTTGATGCACAAATAAGATTTTTTAAACTCTTATTTATTTTCGAAATACGCCTCTCTTTGTCTGCCACTAATGACACCTGACGAATACGTAAATTAGAATAGTAGAATGTACAAAGTACAAACTTCATGCATAAATCATTTTTTATATTAACAATCTAGAGTTATTAATTTGATTGATGCATTATAATATAAATATCTTATCCGGATATAACCGTTATCCTTTTATTTGAATAGATCCGGTTATTAGACTTTGTTAAAGGTTACAACCTTTCGGATAAAGAGTTATCCGGGTACGAGCACTAACTCCAATAAGATAATCACAAGTATGGTATTATTATGATCGTCGAGTTATATACATTTCAGTAAACAGGAAATACTACGTTGAATTTTCTGATTGGTCGATAGCGTGACGGACGGACATCGGGATTTAATGTATTGATTCTTTCTTAGTTAGTGTATCTCATTATGATAATACAATCTATATTTTTTTTTGATATTGTAAAAAAAGGATTCTCATATTCAATTTCACTGATTCTTTAATTCATTAGCAAAGTCTTTTAACATTATCACACGACCTATGCAGGATTACTCAGTTATTCTGGTTATTAAAATGGCACTGTATGTGACCCGGTAATGTTCGCTTAAATGGGTGAGCTTAATTTATACACGTTCAATCTCTACTCCAGATGGTTGATCTTAATCGGCCAATCAGAAGCCACTGAAAGTCACTTAATCGTTTACTGGTAGATATTTATCAAAAAGCTAATTTTATTAACGTGTTCGTCCATTTAATTCACTGAGTCGGAATTTTAAATATAGAATTAGGTTATTTTAAACTCCACTTATTTTTTTATTTTTTATTTTTTTTAAACCCCGGGGTAGCATTTACCTGGGGACGTCATGTGACGCGATTTATTATTATATTCTTATATAAATAATACACCTAAGACACTAATTATTTATACATGTTTTTAAGCGCTAATCTCTCTACCTTTTTTAATTTATTACTTGCTAGCGTAACCTGCAAGTCCTTATTAATTCTGTTCCTCCAAATAAACGGCAGCGCCGGTTCTGGAAGCGATCCCTCCCCGAATTTCTTATTCGTGTACCAACACCAGATTTCGTAGATGACATTCACATGCAGCCAATTTATAACCGAATGCTTATGTGTTCCTTCTACATTCTCCGCTGTGATTATCTCCTCTATAGTGTTTGGGACTCTTGTTTCCCTTGTACAATCAAGCATATTATATGCGAGTTTCCAAATCCTTTTACTTAGACGACAGTTTAATGCAAAGTGTTCCATGTTCTGAACCTCCTCTGGGCACCAAGGACAGAACGGTGATACCTCAGGGACCACATATGCTAGTCTCGACCCTATTGGGAGGGCATTATGCAGCAATCTCCAAAGTATGTCCTTTTTTCTACTCGCTATCCATTTAACAGATTGCCAGGACCAATTCTTCCTGTTGTCACTCTCTTTGAAAAAGTTCTCTTGTGTAAGAGTTCGTGAGATAGAAGTCTTCCTTAAAAATTCTGTAGCTTTGGCAACCGTGAACTCATTACCTTGCTTACCCATGATCTTTAGCTCTTCAAGCTCCCAGGGCCAAGTCCCTGAATCACTCGGTATTTCGCCTCTTAATCTTTTCCATGCCGTTAAGTACGGCTTCCACTCGTCTGGCCAACCTTTTAGTCTTATTATGGAAGCAGATAACAATTCTGAAACTGACTTCTTTTTCTTATAGGATAAAATTGCGCTAATTCTTTCCCTTTCACTTTCTGCCCAGAGACTCTGGCTTGAAAGTAGTTTGATCCATATCATGCACAGCCTCGCATCTAACATGTCTGGGAGAACTGGGGCATTGAGTCCATTTTGATCATACGATTGTTGGTATATCGAATATCGTGGTAGAAGTTTTGATTTATTTTTAATCCATTCAATCATAAGACTATTTATTTTGTTAAGTTGTTTTCTGCTTGGCGGTAGAATATACGATGCGAACCATATTTTTGAGAGAAACAAGGATTTTGCAATCAAAATCCGCCCCTTGAAAGAAAGGTCCCTTTTTCTCATAGAATCCACCTGCTTCTTCATTTTTTTGATGATTTCATCCCAGAGACTTTTCCTTGGGTATCCTCTTCTATCAACCTCAAATCCCAGTATTCTAATCACACTGTTTTCATCATTCTTTGCAAATGTTTCCTCTCCCGGCAACCTTGTTCTTGTGGCTGCCTCGTTTAAGGATATTAATTTTGATTTTTCTTTGTTTATTGTAGCATTAGCTGCTTTTTCATATTTCTCTAGGAACTTCATCAAAGTGGACCAATCCTGTTGCGAGCCGATGCCAATCGTTATATCGTCAGCGTATGCTGCTATTTTGAATCTAAAATTGCTAACTGGTGCTCCCTTTAGATGTTGATTTAATTTTCTTAAGAAAGGTTCTAGCCCAATAATATATAGGAGCGGCGAGAGGGGGTCCCCCTGCCTTACTCCTTTTCCTATCTTGAAAGTTTCTGACATATAACCCGCATCTGTAATACTGGCTGTGAGATGAGAGAAAAGACTTTCAATCAACATTATGAACTTTGTATTAAATTTCATCTTCTTTAGTACTGCGAGCAAGTAATCATGGCTTAGCCTATCAAATGCCTTTTTTTGATCTACAAATAAAAGCCATGCTGGATCTTTTTGCCCTTCTTGACTTCGCATAGTGGTTATTATGTCTAAGGCCGCATCTACAATCGATCTTTCCTTTACGAACCCCTGTTGGTACCTCCCAATAATTTCCTTGCATACGGTGTTCACTCTAGCAGCAATTACCTTCATGAATATTTTTGCATCTGAGTTAACAAGAGATATTGGTCTCCAATTCCCTATATTTTTCAGGTTTTCCTTTTTCTTCGGTATTAGTGTAATTATGCTTCTACGCCAAGATTCTGGTATTATACCTGTATTTAATGCTTTATTAAAAACATTTTTTAGAATCGGTGTGGTTTCTTCCGCGAATGTCTTGTAGAACTCGTATGTTAGGCCGTCCATACCGGGAGCCTTATTATTCGGTAAGCCTCTAATCTCCTTTGCAATCTCCTCCATATCTATCTCTTTCATTAACATTATATTTTGTGCTGACGAAACTTCCGGCAAATCATTATTAATATTCTCAACCTCACACAAGTCAATTGTTTCTTTTTTGTATAGGGATTCATATTGACACCGTATATAATCAAGCACTTTTAGGGGATTACTTGCTGTTGTCACTCCTAGGACCCTTATTTTAGTGGTAGCAGAAGTCTCCTCCCTTTGTTTGTACCTGTCAAAGAAATACCGTATAGATCTTTCAACCATTGACTTTAGATCTAATTTGCCATTTGGTGGTAATCTTGGTAAGTTCTTCTTGTACTTCTGCTTTTAACTGAGATACCATAATACTAAGATCTACAAGGTCTGGGTTTCTTGCCATCTTTATATTTAGCTCATTGATCTGCTTATTTAATTTTTTTATGCGTTTTTCCGGAGCTGAAGGAGGTCAAAATGCCCGTATAATTGATTGAACCCATACTTTACACAGATCCCAATCTATTTTCGCTACTTCATCAGTAAGCTCTTCTACGATTTCTTTGACAATTCTAGAGTCTTTAAGGCTTCTCGGGTCTACCTTCCAATTTGTGGGCTTAGGTGTATCTGAACTACAGTTCAAGGAACACTGGACCAGCAAGTGATCCGAGTTGCCAAAGTTTGTTTCTATTTTCCTACAGAGCTGACTATGATTATTATCTATAAAGATGTAATCCAGTCTTGTTGACATTGTGTTGCCGTTTCTAACCTTCTGAGAGTATGTGAAAAATTGTCTAACGTTGCATGCCCTAACCGTGTCTGTAAAACCTTTCATTAATTCACTAAGCTTCTCCCTAGTCAGATAATTATGAATCTGTGTTTGACTTATTCTGTTATTGAGAGGATCGAGATTTGTATTGAAATCACCACCTATTATATTAATTGCCTCGCTATTTATACTCGGTTTCCAACTGTCAAAAAAATTTTCCCTTTCGGTACTATTAGAAGGAGCGTATACATTTGTTACTTGAAATTGCACATGTTTAAAAAGAAAATTTACTGTGATTACTTTTTCCTCGTGTGTCGAATAGCCGTTTTCAAACTTTATTTTAAGATTACCCGCTAAAATCGCTGTTTTTGATGACCAGATCGAATCATAGTGCCACTGCCGTTTTAGAAAATCTTGCATTGTGATTTCATTCAAATTTGTCTCCTGAATTATAATAATGTCTATCTTATAGGTCTTTAAAAGTGTAAGTGTCTCCTGACATTTTACCCTGTTGTTAAGTCCTTTAACGTTTAACGTTGCTATAGAAATAAGATGTTTACTTGACATATTTGGATATAATTAATGTTTGTTTATTACCTGTAAAGTGACCTTCCTCTTTTTCTTTTGGTTGCTTTTAACCTCGATAAATCCTTCCTCATCTTGATCTTGTCTCCGTTCCATCTTTTGTGCCATATTAGCTTTGTTAACTTCGAGACCAACTGGTTGTACTGTAGCTACTGTCGAATGGTTACTTTTAAATTCTATAGGTCTTACGTTTGTTATTCCTTCTTCCATATTTCGGCCCACCACTTCTGCTTGTTTTGGTGCTGGTTCCTTTACAACACTCTCTTCTGCCTCTGTTTGTTGCGACATTATTCCTACTGACTGACCTTCTTTTACTAAGTCCTCAGCATAACCTGATGGTTTCGCTACTCCCATAACTATGTCCGTATCTGTTACCGAAGAGTCCTGTAAGTCAGGTTCTTGAGTATTTTGATTCGAATTTCTTCCTCTTAGACTATCTTTAAATAGTTGATCCTTGTTTGTTTTGTCTGTAAATTCATCCCCCGTATACTTATTTTTTCTGAATTGCTTATATTGTTCGTTCAATCTTTTGGCTGCCTTTAATTGCTCACAGTCTTTTTTCAGATGACCTTCGCCATCACAAAAATAACATAGTTTCGGAGCCTCCTTCCATTCTGTAGTAACCTTTTGATCCCATATACTTATATACCTTGGGATTCTTTGTGTTAGATCCTCATCCTCCGTTACATCAAACACTACGACCCATTGGTCAGATTGTATCAGAGTACCTTCGTATAAGAGAGGTTTTATGGCCAAGATCGTGCCCACTTTGTCCATCACCTCTTTTATTTCTTCTGATATTTCTTCTCTTTTTGAAATAGGTACCCTTCTTAGCTTAACTGAAAGGATTGACCGATTTTGTCTGGACGAAATAAAGCCATAAAAGGTTTGCTGGAACATTGTTATCCCTTCCTTGGCATATTTTTCCATGATCCGTTTGTCTGCAAAAATTAATTAAAGAAACGAGCGGGTTCCTTTAACAAAGTGCGGTTTTGCACCAATAAGTTCTATTCCAATTTTGTTATATAGTATAGTAACTATATCATTAATAGAAATTTCTTTGAGGCTTTGGATGTCAAACAACAAAGCATTGTTATTTTTTGTGCTAATATTTGCACGAGGGGAGTAAGTGGAGTATGTGGCTCTTCCCCTAGTCAGTTTCGTGAATAGACTAGACCATGGCTTTTTAAGTTTCGTTGTGGCAATTTCCTTCCCTTTATTGTTTGCGCTGCTACTTACGCCTTCTTGCAGATCATGTGATCCTTTGTCA
>QKWP01000109.1:297079-390024 GCA_003550325.1 Gigaspora rosea
AATTAAGTTATTTAATAAAATACAAAATTTAGTTAATAAAACTTATAAAATTTAGTTAATAAAATAATAAAATTTAGTTAATAAAATAATGCATATACGATATATGTTATTATGTATATATGTATGGACATATGCTATTATATGTTACCTGCATGTAAATATGCACGAGACAATGCACGAGAAAACACATAAAATTGCACGTAAGTACGTGCAGCGTTGCACGGAATCCGCGCCCTTTTACGTGCCATGAACTTGCTTTCCCGTGCATTGTCCCGTGTATATTTACGTGTAGGTTTGTGTGGTCACGTATTCAAACTTTTCCGTGTATTTCAGTATTATTCCGTGCTGTAATTTCTCATAGGGTTGTAATCTGTGATAATAACAGTAATTTGAATTTATTTACTTCGTGTATCACAATTTACAAAACCTTCCATAAATTAATTATTGTGACTCGAATTAATCGAATAAAACTCGAACAAATAGTTTGATAGAATGATTCGAACACTCTTCAAAACGAGTCACGAGTTAATACGATAGCAGAGAAAATCGAATTACATATAAATGATAAATCGTTTCGGTTTGAATCGATTATCAACACCACTTGCGATGATCATAATCAATTAACAGCTTGTAGTCGAACATAATCGGGTATCAAATTTTTCTGAAGTATAGAGATCTGTATAATTGTAATCAGTGTTCGTAATTTCAGACTCAAATACTGTCTTCATGAGAACAGTATAATAGTTATTAATATTCTTAAAGTATTGTATAATGTTCTCAGAAAAACAAAACCCTATATTAGAATAGATGAGAACACTGTTACATTATTATTATTTTAGAACTTTTTAATATTGAACAGTAAAAAATTTATACTGTGCACCAATTCAAGTGTTCTCATGAAAACTCTGAGAAAACCAATTTCGAACACTGATTATAATATATTGTAAATGCTATAAAAAGTTGTGTATAATAATTTAAATAATGCATAAGCGTTATGGTACTACTTGTAAAACTATGCGCATTAATTAGCGACCTATTGTCCGGGACGTAGAGAAGGATATGTGTGTGTTCCTATTTTATTTGTAGTAACAGTTTTAATAAAACTTCTTAGCTTCAGATATTTAACTGTATTATATGCCGCAGTAACTATTACGCTTGATAAGGATTGTATGTTTAAATTTAGAATTAGTGATGTTTTGTATAATAAGATTTTATTGTGCAAAATATTTGATACAGCTAGCTATCGATATGTATAACTGACATCCTTACGCCAGATTTACCGCCAAATTTGATTTCTTAATAGAATGTTTAAACCGGTTATAAAGGATTTAATAGTAAAATGGTCATATTATGTATTACGAAAATATGTTTATAATGGGATTTAACATTTGTAATGCCTATTTCGTTATATATAAAGTTTTAGACTAGTCAGACAGGTTTTGAATAAAATAATAAATTTATAAAATTTTAAATATTATTAAAGCAATTAATCTAAATGCCAGTATAAAGCAATGAATTGTAATTATAAGTGCAATAAGTATAATAATACATACCAATAGGAATTTCAACGGAAGGAATAGAATAGCTTGGTAAAGCTATTAACATAATGTAATTAGCTTTAATAAAATAAATAAAATAGTAAATAGTGCAATTTTATAAAATTACCTTTAATTGCATTTGATATACTTTGCGTGTTAATAATTTTGCTAGTATACATAAAATCTGAATGTTTTGGTGAGGTATTTGGCAATTCTTTGGCTGCCCTATCTGCTTCTAAGAATTGCTTTTTAATTTTTGCATAATCCAAACCAACTGAATCATTTGCATCATTTTGATCATCCGAATTTTCCATGATTGCTTTCCATATCGAAAGTTGCCTATAAATATTATCGGCATCAGGCCGATTTTCTGGATTAGAATCCATGCATTTTTTAGCAAATTCAATATAGTAATCTGGAGTTCCAAGTGCAAATTCAGGCCGCAATCCACCGCAAATTTTCATCGCAAGTTTATCATCAAATTCGTAACCGTCAAAAGGTCTTTGTCCGGTTGAAATCTCTGACATGATGTCTCCAAAGCCATAAACATCTGCAGCTTTTGTAAGCTTTTGACCTGACAAAACCTCAGGAGCGACATAAGGCAAAACTCCGTAAATATCTCTATTTGATTCATTTTCGTTTTCCTTTTTGGACAATCCTAAATCTGTGATGTAAGATTGCGTATTTTTAATAATGCCTTTACTTTGTAAGATATTGCCACTGTGAAAGTCTGCATGAATATATCCTGCTCCATGAATGTTATATAAGTCAAATGAAATATCAAAAAGTAGGTCTAATTTTGTTTGCCAGTTAAGATCACGAAATTGATTTCTTAAAAACTTGTGAAGGCTTCCATTATCTGCATATTGAAATACCATCAAGTATTCATTTTCTCTGTTTCGAGTTAATCCGTATATTTTAAGTTGACCACCATACATACGGCATGTTATATGATTACCAAACTTAATGATTAATTATATTTAATAAATTGTTGAATAAATTGTTGAACAAAAAGGTTTAACTTACTTCTTTTAAAGAACCAGACATGGTCTTAAGTGCAATGATACTATTTGGTTCTCGTGATCTAATATACTTGCCACAAAAAAATTTTTGTATGCCTTTCTTAACTTCAATTCTTCGTATACCATCCAACCAAGTTGCTGAATATACAGAACCGAATTCTCCTTTACCAATTTCTTTAATATCAGATAATCTATCAAATGGAATCCATTCGATTGCTTCAATGTATTGTACGGTTTTAAGCTGGAACTTTTTTATAAATTCATCGATTTCCTTATTTCTACTTGTCCACCTTGTTGCAATGTCAGGGTCGCATGATTGACACCATGCTTCACTCATATTATATTCATCACAATGTACACATTTTCCATATGTAGGGTCGCTTTATAATCACAATATAGTATTTTTTACTTCATCTCCAAATGCAATTTTAACCTTTATATCAATGTATAAATAATTTTTTACTTACCGACTAAATTAATGTAAATGAAGAGTATCACGTAATTATAAATAAGTATTTATATTTTTGACTTGTAAGCTTGGTTTGCTATTTTTAATTCCAATGATTAGTAAATGTTTTTTATACTCACGAACTAAATTAATGAGAATGAAATGATTTGAAGGGTATTACATAATAGTAATGGTAAATAAGTATTTATGTTCTTGATTTGTGAACTTGTTTTGCTGTTTTTAATCCAAGAATTAATAAATGTTCTTTATACTCACAAACTAAAGTAGTGCCCATGAAATATTTAAGGGTACACGTAATAGTAAATAAGTATTTATGTTTTTGACTTGTGAACTTGTTTTGCTGTTTTTAATTCCAATGATTAATTAATAAATGTTCTTTATACTCACACACTGAATGAATGATTAATGCGAATGAAATGATTTGAAGGGCATTACATAATAATAATGGTAAATAAGTATTTATGTTCTTGATTTGTGAGCTTATTTTGCTATTTTAACTCCAATGATTAATGAATGCTGTTTATACTCACAAGCTGAATGAACGATTAATGCGAATGAAATGATTTGAAGGAATTACATAATAGTAATGGTAAATAAGTATTTATGTTCTTGTGAACTTGTTTTGCTGTTTTTAATTCCAATGGTTAATAAATGTTCTTTATACTCACACACTGAATGAATGATTAATGCGAATTAAATGATTTGAAGTTATTACATAATAGTAATGGTAAATAAGCAATTATGTTCTTGATTTGTGGACTTGTTGTGCTTTTTAATTCCAATGATTAATAAATGTTCTTTATACTCACGGGCTAAAACAAAATTATTAATATTTACAAACTTAATTAGCTAATTGTAAATTAATAGATCTTTGTATACTTACTCCCTGATAATTAAAATTGAATTATTAAATTGTATGAAAATATTCTTAATTTTTAAATTAATGAAAATTAAAAAAATTGACCCACGTATTAAGCCATTCTTCAAACTTATTATCATTCTTTTCTACACCAATTCCATAATAATAACAATAAGTAGTTTTCCAAATTCCCATGGAATTACCCGATTCAGCTGACTTCAAATAATATGTAAATGCTTTTTGCTTATCTTTTTTAACTCCAATTCCTAAATAATAACAATATCCAACTTGATACATTCCGTTAGAATTATTCAGGTCTGCCGATTTTTGGTAATAACTGAATGCTTTTTTTTTATCCTTTTTAACTCCTATTCCATATTCGTAACAATAACCAAGCCAATAAATTCCGTTTGGATCATTTTTATCTGCTGATTTTTGACAGACATTGAAATTTAGTTGATTAGAATCTTCAATAACTTGGGATTTATTTTCTTTTTCCATTTTACAAAAATAGACAGTAATAATGCAACCAATATACTGGCAATTTACCGTTACATATTTTATATATAATGTGGTTGTACAATATTCTAAAATTGTACCGGTGCAATTCTACACAGAATGCATCTTATACAAACGATGAATAGTAGTGCAATTTAACCCCTTCTAATTCCTTAGATCATTTCTAATAAAGTTTATGATTAGTGTTGGGCATCTTATTTATTGGTTGCATCTTACTCGTGATCCGCCACATTTCCTTTTAGACTAAAACAGAAAGGATTTTCGTATGGTGCAAGTTATCTATACTAGACAATAATTTTCAAAATGCTAAAACTTTTTACACAGACAATATTTTTAAAATCTGACCGGTCACGATAACTTTGTTCTTCATGATGAACTTTACAAAATTACCGGTCAGATTTTTAATATAATGTCTTCGTAAAATGTTTTAGCATTTTAAAGTTCGTTTAAAGTTTATTTTATATATAAAACTTAATATTTTAATATCAATTTTCAAACTGCTAAAACATTTTATACAAGAGGTTTTTCAAAAAATTGACCGGTAATTTTATAGAGATATATAAGCTCTATAAAATTACCGGTCAGTTTTTTGAAAAACCTCTTGTATAAAAAGTTTTAGCAGTTTGAAAAATTGAAACAAGTCACGTGATTGTCGAGTATAGATGTCTTGCACCATATAAAAATTTTATACATATATTATTTATCTTATATGCGCTATCTGATCGTTCTGAGCATGCTTCCAAAACTTTTTTATCGTATTCGGGTTGTATTTATAAGATTCAATAAGTTAAATAGATTTTGATTCCATAATTCGATGTATGCATTGCTATGAAACTTTATTTTGAATTTACATGCTAAAATACATGTACAATAGTAAACTTTATGTTCATCGCTCATGTGTCTATAGCACATATTGAATGTGTGCCATTTATTATCAAGTAATTAGCTACAGTGATCAGAACCATTTAAATTCTATCAGATAGACCTCGTTTAATTGCGTACTGTCACGGGCTAAACGTGATATTTTCCGATGATCATTAAAATTATACTGCGCCACATTTCATGTGAAATCCTTAATCGATCATGCATGTACGAGGCTTTTAGCCGCAATGTGGGTGATTTAGAAATCATACCATTTATCGTCTGCATGATAAAGTCGTATGAGATTCCCGATTCCTATAATATTCAGAAAGTATAAAAAGGTTGTTTCGCTTCTTAAACAATCTTCGGATTATCTATAATTACATAAATAAAGCATACAGTCTGACTGATCCGGGATTAAGCAAATTTCACGATTTTGATTGGTTAAAAATAACATGTGACTATCGGGTAATCTCGTGATGCACTTGTGCCTTAGACAGCCTCGTGTAGTTTTTCTTTTACATTATCTCCATTTTTTATTATGTAAATCGCCTTTCATTTATAATTGAAAATGTCAGTCATGTCAAAATTTGCATGAATCTAATAAAAACTCATTTTTCAAAAAATTTGCAAAATGGGCCTTTTTAATATGAATGACCCCATATAGCAAAAAACCTCATTATAGTCACAAATCACTTATAATCACTATCACAAAAAAATTTTGGATTTTTTTCATTTTTATTAATAATAAACCCTCATTATAGTCACAAAATTTGACTAAAATATGGATTATAACATCTGATTGGCCAATATTCATATTCATTATTTAAAATTTTTTATTAAAAATTCTTAAAGGTTGACAGCAAATAACTTCTGACGCAGCATTCCAATTTGGATGAAACTACTACCAAAATGTTCATTTCGATGAGACGATTCTAATGAGTCCTAGATCATTAAAATCCAATTACAAGTTCCTGTGATAGTTAAGAATTTGTGTCACTTTACATGTTTAAGAATTGATTAAATTTAAACATTTAAGTAAAAAAAATATTTTATAATTTTAGCATTTTGTAACTAGATTTGGACAATTTTAAACTCTTTAAAATTTTCTTATTGAGTTGTTAAACACTCTGGTAGTTAGTTTTTCTAAATTGGCCACTAGATCAAAAGTTATTCACTATTAAATATTTTAAATTTTTTAATAGTATTTCAAATATGCGCAAATATATTACTTATTGGCCTTTGATTATAATAGGGATTTTATTTATAGTCACGGCTTTATATAATCACCAAAAAATAGAGTATAACCAACTTGTAATTATAGAGAGGTCTGACTATATAATAAACTCAGACTATATTCATATCTAAGTCACATGTTTATACTAAATCTGGTTAAATCTCCAAGTCACATCTCTGGCAAGCTGCCTTTTATCATCTTTTGTATCGTACAAATAAAGTATTGTCATTTCTTCCCGTAACAATTGTGAGATATAGACTTCTCAATAGCAAAAATTGCATTAAAATCGAAATCTGGCAAAAATTATAGAATTTTACTCTAAGGTTTTGAACAACTGACAGTATATTAATTTATTCATTTGGTATAACCATGTGTAAAATTTTATATGGTAAACACATACTTTTAAGAAAAAATCAAAATTACAGTTAAAACTATATTTTAAATACAAATGGCTGAATAATAAATGTCAAGTGGACGAAGGCCTTTTGATACATAAATTCAATTGAGACTACAAGAAAAGCTGAAACCAGTATCTTCTGGAACAACCTTAATCCAAACTAACAAAATTCATACCATTGTATTGAATGAGGCATTATATTTGGCAAGTGAATAAGTCTAGACTATTTTGGGTGTAACTCTTTATTAACGAACAACTGCAGTATCTATAGTACATGAAACAAAATAGTCAACAATATATTAAGTGTGCTATACAATAGTACATTATCTTTTTTATGCTAATAAAGAATTTTACGCATATTTAAAATGGCTGTAAAATTTTCAAAAACTTTCAAAGAACAATTTTGAACTTCTTGATAATAAAGAAGATTATAATATGGTTATAAATGTTGATGAATTACCAGATACCAAAGTATTCTGAGCATATTCAAATGTTTTGAGATATAAATCTTGGTATTTTTAAAACAAATTAAAATTATGACATGTTGATTATAGCTAATTTTCATTTAATTTTGAAGTTATCTACATGTATATTAAGCTGTTAAACATTATATGAAATAATCAATTTTGGAAACTTCACATTTATTCAAGATGCAATTCAGCAATTTTAAAAAATAAAGATCTTTATACTTTCATATTAGCAAATATCAGAAAAGATAAGAACAATATTAAAATACTTAAATAAAAAAAATCTTTGGAGAAAAAGCTTGTAATTTCAAATCATTCAGTATCATCAATAATTCTTTCACCTCATATAATTTTAATACCAACTTTACTGAACAGAATAACAGAACTATTTTCAATTGTTATTAAGAACAAACACGCAACTGAAATTGCTTTATAGGTTGATAGAAAGGATGATGCATATTTAGTAACAAATAATCTATATGAGTTTAAAACTTTTTCGTGGCACTAAAGAGGACTTTACCTCTGATGCATTCTGGAAGATATTTAATAATCAAGTAATCTTTGGGAATAAAACTCAGATAGTGATAATGAAATCAAAAAGGCAATCTTTAGAAATGAATAATATATTACAACCAAGAGAAGTACATTGCCTGCCCATAATTATTTCGAATTTCAAGAGATTGGTTATGATAAACTATTCCTGGTATGGTTCTGTAATACAAGTGAAAGTAATAGATACTGTTCACCTCTCATTAAATATACCAAGTGGTAAAGGATTGCATACAATAATCCTTATTACTGCAGAAAAAGAAATAGTGATGAATATTGATAAACTTTAAAATTTCAGAAAGAGAGTGGCCAGGTTGGCATAAAATCCTTTGCCAAGAACTCTCATCACATGCAGTAGTGTAAGGCACTGTTGGGGAATTTGAGTTGCTACGGACTAATACAAAATGCCCACATCGATAAGTCTCTGATATTGTGTATATTCAGGGTGAATACAGGTTCTTGTCAGTCTAAAAAGGAAAAAAAGAGAAAGTAGATCAAATATCAATGAGTCATCCATGTGCATAGTAACGAATGGATTATAAAAGAAAAAAAAAGTGTGTTTTTATTGTTCTAATTGGTTGAGGAAACAATGATTATAAAAATTCACAAGTGAGATATCGATTAAAAATAAAGTTTTGATACAGCCCTGCGAATAAATAGGTATTAGTTTATTTATTTTTTTGTTAATTATTAAACCTAATACTCATGTCTTGGTGTCTGTTTAGCTCCAATATATCAAGAGTTGACTCAAAATTTGAAGAAGTTCCTGGTGGTACAGGATAAATTATCAATTCAATAACAACAAAGCTAGACTTACAACGAGCTTGCAGCAAAGACAAAAGAGGAAGAACAACTTCCCTTTCTCTCTTATATAACTTCTTCTTATGCCCATACCCACTCAACCAAAATTTCATCATATTTACCCAATTCCCCTCATACCTATTTCCCATTCCTTTCCCACATCTCATACCTCCCGACTGGTTACCTACATCATGGCCTAGATCACTGTCTCTTTGTTCATGGCATCTCAGTTAATAAAACTCACAAATACTTGGATTTTTACATGTGGTACACATAAAATACTCATGGGCAAGTGTCATGGGCTAAACGTGATATTTTCCAATGATCATTAAAATTATACTGCGCCACATTTATGTGAAATCCTTAATTGATCATAGCATGTACAAGACTTAGCCGCAATGTGGAGTGATTTAGAAATCATGCTATTTATCGTCTGATATATATGGCATAATAAAGTCGTATGAAATTCCCAATTCCCATAATATTCAGAAAGTATAAAAAGAAAGTTGTTTCGCTTTTCTTAAACAATCTTCGGATTATCTATATTTACATAAATAAAGCATATAATAAACTCAGACTATAGTCACACGTTTATACTAAATCGGGTTAAATCACCAAGTCACGCCTCTGGCGAGCTGCCTTCTTGTAGTCCATTAAATCGAATAAGCAAGTGCTGTCTGATTCACCCCGTAACAGTACATACATTCGTAGAATCTTTTTATATAAAACTTTTCACCCACCTTGTACTTCGTCAATTTCCTGTACTTTATAGGTTTTTTCTTCTAATTTGTAAATTGTAGATATAACAAAATTGAAATAAAAAGTGCATCGACAATATTACATGTGATTTGCAGGAAAGCGTTATTATTATTATTTTGTTTTTTTTAATAAGGTATGGCTTAGGATAGATTATATAAAAGTTTCTTTTGTTTCAAAAAAATTTTTAAACTATACAATACATTTAACCATATTCAGTAAGTATGAAAATGTTATCGTTGGTTTCTATTTAGTTGAATTTATGCTATTGCAGCTACGGAGCCTAACCACATTGTGAGGTCCTTGCACTGCTATCGTAGTTGCGGTGCTTAATAATCAAAAATAAGATTCTTGCGGCAGCCATAGAACCTAATCACAACATGAGTTTCTTGAATTGCTATCGCAGCCACGGAGCCTAAATACAATATAAGGTCCTTGTATTGCTATCGTAGTTGCGGAGCTTAATCGCCAAACATGAGGTTCATGCACTGCTTACGGCAGCCATAGAGCCTAATCACAACATGAGGTCCTTGCATTGCTATCGCATCCATGGAGCCTAATGATCCTTGCACTGCTATTATAGTTATTGCGCTTAATCACCAAACATGAGGCTTTTGTGCTGCCTGCGGTTGCCATAGAGCCTAATCACAACATTGGTTCTTGCATTGCTATAGCAGCCACGGAGCCTAATCACATCATAAAGTCCTTGTACTGTTTTTGTAATTGCGGAGCTTAATCACCAAACATGAGGTTCTTCCCTGCCCGTTGCAGCCATAGAGCCTAATCACAACATGTCCTTGCATTGTTACTGCAGCCACGGAGCCTAATCGCAACATGAGATCCTTGTGCTGCTATTATAGTTGTGGACCCTATAAAAAAAAGTCACAATTCTATTCAGATTTGGTTCAGATAATTATTTTAAAAATGAGCATTTTTCGTAATTAAAATCCGAACTGAATCTGAAAAAATTTCGATTTTTTTTTATGGGGCGGCTCAATCACCAAACATGAGGTTCTTGCATTGCCTGCGGCAGACTTAGAGCCTAATCACAACATGAGGTCCTTGCATTGCTATCGCAGCCATGAAGCCTAATTATAATATGAGGTCTTTGTACTATAATAAATATTAGATATAGTACACTTATCTCTAACTCTATTTAAGCAACTCAAGCACCTAGTTGGCAAAATTAATGTTTTTGTAACTGCTAAAATTGCATGCTAATTTCTTTGAACCATACATGAGTAGTTTTGAATAAAAGCATTAGCAGATGCACTTTGCAAAATTACCACGATGACTTCTTTGATCTGTTCGCGAAAATTTTGTTATGAAACTTGCTATCATGATACACAGTTTGTATTGGAATGAATTCTCAGTTCTATGATTTATTGTAAAAAAATTTTTTTACAAACTTACTGACATAAATTATGGTGCACATTATGCAGTTAAGATTTGTATTAAAATTATTATCATGTTGGCTGTAAAAAATTTTGTTGCAAACTTACTGACTATTGTGGTGACAGATGGCATATGGTTAGTTTGTATTGGAAATATAGTCATAAAATTACTGTAAAAAATTTTGTTATGAAACTTATGATCTATTGTGTATGTAGTTGTATTAAAATTAACAATCGTGATTTCTAGCTATTACAGAAATTGCGGTCGTGATTTCTGTCATTATTCACCATACATAGTTGTTAGTTTGCATTAGAATTATCAATCATAATTTCTATTGTTAAAAATCTTGTTACAAATTAACAGTCGTGACTTCTATTATAATTTACTGCAGCTTTTGTCTCGAACCATCTTCTACATGTAATTTTGGCCATTAGTACGATCAATGTTGAAAGTATTATATATGTGATCAGTATTATTAGTTATTAAGCCAAGAGTACTGGACAGTATGATAGTTACTGGCAGAAATGGCGTCGAAACGAAACCTACCCGAAACTAGTTTCGGATTTTATTCAAAAAAATCGAACCGCCGAAATCCGAAACCCGAAACTATAATCCGAAACCCAAAACTATAATACTAAACTCAAAAATATAATGCGGAGCTTTTAAATTTTATTAGAAAGTTTATTTTTTTTAATTAAATAGAGCCAAAATGGAAATTATTTTTGAATAAATTATAAAATTATATAGATAATTTAATTATGTTTTTGGCAATTTTTTTTCTCTGCTTCGTTTTGTTCGGCCTTTTTTCTAAAGCTGGCCAACTTTATTTTTAATATCTTACCGTTATTACAACTGATTTCAAAATCCTAGGACAATAAAAAAAAATTGCCAATGAAGAATTGATAAGTATTTTGATGCCTGTTGATACCGACAATTTATTTAATTCTGTGGTAACATAAATTCGATCATTAGTAGATTTGGACGTACTTTTTTTTTTTACTTATTATTACTTGATATTGTATCCAATTTTTACGTAGTAAGCAAAAAAAACTGATACTTGCAAAAGCAACATAAACTCCGGAATTATGCCTTTCATGTTGTACTTGTGAATCATAATAACGAAAAGGACTGCACGCATCAATATTGTTGGATCGGTGCATTTGATGTATAATTGAAAGAAATATATACGGTAATACATCAATGCAATCAATGTATATGGAAAATTAGGTAGTTTTTGGTTTTCAGGTGAGGTTTCAGGTTTCGGTTTCGAATGAGGTTTCGGGTTCCGGGTGAGGTTTCAAGTTTCGGATAAGGTTTCGGAAGCTATTTGTTTTGTCTCTCATTTCGGGGTTCTAACTATGTAAACACAGATTGGTTATTCTCCTGCCTATCGTGCAACCTGCGCTGTTTTCATAGGATCGGATTCTTCTTTATTTTGCATGTGCTTGACTGCCGTCTCGGCAGGTCACGAGAAAGCTGCATATATGACTGACGTCCCGTCAGGTCACAAAGACTGCATACATATATGACTGTCGTCCGACAGGCCATATCACAAGACAAACTTGCAAACCTCGCCCAACCCTACCCTCCATGACAGTCGTCCCGACAGGCCACCCAGTGATACTATGTTGGGCAAGGGGGGAGGGAACGATGTAACCAGACCGGTTTGCAGAAGAATTTGCCAACATACCTCATCGGTACTGTATATACTCAGAACAATACTATCGATTACTTCATACCTCTTACATGTACCAACCCATTAATCAATTCTTACCTCATATTCCTACATACACTCATACTTTCAAATGCCTGAGAACAAAATTACCTCATACTTACTTAACCATGATCGACCTAACGATCGATCAGACGATCGAACATGTGATCGTGACAGGGCGAGTCACATGTTTGAATCCGAGCTGATTCGAGACAAAAACTGCCTCGATACTTACGTATCGAGCAGTTTTAGTCTGAAACCCGAAACTTTCGGATTTGGCACAAAAGGTTTTGGCGCCAACTCTGGTTCACTGTTCAAAGGTTGGCCTGTCAGGGCGACAGCTTAGTTATTAACGCATAATGGAACAAGCGCAAAAAAAAAAATAAAATTATGTTATGTACCATACCGAAAATGAAGACAAAAACTTGCTATTGCGGTATATAGTCGAATTAGTTGGTTTGAAATCAACTACCTTAGTTCCTACCATAATTTGCCGTAAAAATTTTGTTGCAAAACTTGTTAGCTATTGTGATAACACGCAGTATGGATTTGAGTTAGTTTGTATTGGAATTAACAAAACTTGCCGATTATTGTGGTGACTCTCAATTTTGCAAATCGACACACAATACTATATGTGATCGTGATTAACAATTGTTAATGGATTTTGACATTCTTGATTATAACTTGCTCATCGATATATTAGTCCTAACATTTGATCACAGTTTGTACAGCCATTTAAAAGCTTTAAAGCACAATAACTTGATCCTATTGCTATATTAGTTTTAGCACACTGATCACATTTGGATATAAACATGATTTTATTAATTGGTAGATCGACATAAACAAGAATCGTGGCAAAAATTAAAAAAATTTATGAAAATGTCAAAATCTAGAAATCAATCATCTAAATCTTTAGCGAAATGTAATTTTTTCTTAATATTTGCTAATATATTCGCTTTTTATTAATCTTGCTTTTTCTTTTTATCTATTGCGGAGCAATTGTTCTTGTTCTTGCAATTGCACTTGCGGTTCTTGAACATGTTCTAGAACTTTCAAATTCGTGAATGACTTTTTAGCTCAAAATAATTTGTAAATATTAGGTAATCAAACAACAGAAGCAAATTTGGCAAATACAAGTTTAAAGGCGTTAAAAAATTTTTTTTTGATGTACAGGTGAAACTAATATAAGCAAATCATTGCTCAATATTAAAATATAATTATTAAATACCGGCGTGAATCAAGTGTAAGGCTCCACTTAGCCATAAATACATGCTGTGATCATCTTTGCATCAATACATGAATCGAGATAGGATCGATTAAGTAAATGCTGCGTTTTACATTGTCTTGAGGCTTTTCAATGTAACAGCAGATCAGTAATACAGTAAATTTAGGAAAAAACTTCAAACAAAATCACGCTACTCTTTTGTCATGACAAAATGAAATTCTGAAATAAGTACGTACTTACGTAAGTACATATTGTATTTCACATATTTATTCTACTCAAATGAATTCCCCAGTTATGAGGTTTTGCTGACACTAAAAGTGGTTTGGTTTGGATAAGTATTTCTTAAATCTAGGTGTACAGTAGTGATGCCTGACGAAATGACGAAACCTGACGAAACCATAAGTTTCGTCATTGACGAAACTTGACGAAACTTATGGTTTCGTCATTTCGTCAAGGCAAAATTAGTTTCGTCAGGCATCTATAGTGTACAGCGTTTTTTTAAGGATACTTTTCATTGGAAATTGCTGGTATAATAGTGGAGTTGTCACTATGGAGAGAAGAGTAAATCGTCAAAACAAGGCGTTAATAATTAAAAATAGCTACAGAGCTTTGATACAGAAAATTAAGAAAATTAGCTAATACTTTAATGAATACGCAGTATTTAGTTGTTATAATTATTTCCTTTACAGTATGTCATTAGAAATTGAGCCTTATGACTAGTGATGTGCCATTTATATAATGCCTGAAAAATTTTAGCGTACAGTACGTACAGTTCGTACTGTACGTATAGTTCTTTTCCGGCATCTGATTAGTGATGGGCAACGCGCGGGATCCGCGCGTGATCCCGCGCAGGATCCCGCGCGGGATGCGCGGGATTTAAAAACTCCCGCGCGGGATTTTTAATATAAGATTTTCTGGCCTGCGAAGCATATCATCTGGCCCGCATTAACAAAAAATCCGGCCTGCTTTAACATAAGTGGGCCAATTCCTAATTAGTATTTGATGTACTTAAATATAAATATTAAATCTTTTGAATGATAAGTTTAAATAAAATTCGAGCCAATCAGTTATGAAATTCAGAAATTATAAGCCGATTATGAATTTCTTATGAGTCGCTTATGAATTTTTGTATGTATATAACCTGGTTATAAATTTTAGTACGTATGTCAGTACCTTATCACTTATAAATTCTAGCACATTTATACCTGATTATGCACCTGATTACTTGTAAATTTTTATACGCTTATGATTGATCGCTTTGTTACCATTATAATTTTTAAATATATATTTATATAATAATAATATTTTAAAAATTGATAAAATTAAGGCAAATCTGAATTGATGAATTTAATAATTATAAGATCCAAATGTTTTAAAATTAGGTAAAATTTATATAAGCATTTTTATTTGTAATAAATGTAGTTAGATTTATAAGAAATGATCATTATTTTAACGAGAAATTACATTCCTAGTGATGATATATATATATATATATATTTATTAATCGGGAAAAATCCAGAAACTCTACTCGATCCCGCGAACCCGCGAATCCCGCGCGGGATTTTTGAAAATATCGGGATTTGCCCATCACTACATCTGATCGACTGGAACAAGTGATCGGCAAAAATTTAGCGTACAGTACGTACAGTATAGTACTGCACGCGGCTAGTGATGTGCCGCGTACTGTACTATACGTACTGTACTGTACGTACTGTATGTACTGTACGCTAAAATTTTTGCCGATCACTTGTTCCAGCCAATCAAATGCCAGAAAAGAACTATACGTACAGTACAGTACGTACTGTACGCTAAAATTTTTCAGGTATAATATAAATGGTATTATATGTTTTCACAATTGAGTCTACGTATAATGTGGAGTATAGTTTATTTTTAAATTATGCATAGTATGTAGTACGGTATCATACCTAATAGACTGATGATCAGATAGTTAATTTTTGTGTTACGTACGTACGTATTTGATGCGTGTTACAAGATTTCCATTTGTAAGATTGGAAAATTTTGAATAACGATAGTGTAGATACGTACGTACGTACATACTACCAGATGCACTGAATACGATATAAATCAAGACAGTAAAAAAAAAAGATGATTCTTGGTGTTATATTTTTAATCGGCATCTTACGCACCCAAATTTTTATTAAGATTAGAATGTCAAATATGCTTGCATATTTTAATTAAATTAAAGAATAGTTCCTTATAGTTATTAAAAAATGTAAATAATAAAAATTCGATTTTAATATATATACATATATAATCAATTTTTAATATATAAAAAAAGTTACATAAACTATTAAGTGTGAATACGATTGATAAATTTTTGATCAATTTAAAATTGTGATGCAGAAATGTATTTATAAGCTTATATATAATAAAAATTACTTTTACTCTCTTAGTCGTATCTATTGATTTTTTTTTGATTCGAAGGTCAACAATAAGTAAATATTTGAAATTATTTGATTTCTAGTTGTTTTTCATAACCATTGATTAAATATTGTTTGATTGAATTTTAAAGAATATGATTATTGAAATACAATCCGATGATGAGAATTTACATATTGAAAAAAATAATTCAAATTTCAAAAATGAATTTGATGAAGCATCAGTAATTGATTTACAGCTGATTTGAAAATTAGTGGGACAGTGATGAATTTTTTCGGCCGCGGTATCGTTTGTTTTGATTTTCGGACTGATCCGGGATGGTTGTTACAAAACATTCCGGATCAGTCCGAAAATCAAAACAAACGATACCGCAACAATATATCGGCCGAAAATTATATTATCGAAAAACTATACTGTTATTACCGAAAAATATGAAAAATAATTACCGAAATTTGGATGATCATCACAAAAATTCATCACTGTCCCACTAATTTTCAAATCAGCTGTAACATCAAATCCATCGAATCATGAAAGTTTATATGATAATGAGTCTGAAGTTAGTATAACTTAAATAAATTTAATGAATTTATTTATATATTTGTTTAAAATAGATTTATAATTAATCTAAATATTTTTAGAATGAATTGGCAAAAGTTAATTATCATGAAATCGAAGATAATGAGCATAATGAAAATGAAGATATTGAGTATAGTGAAATCAAAGATGCCGATTATAATGAAATTGACGATATTGATTATAATAGTTTTGAAGATACCAATTATAATGAGATTGAGGATACTGATTATAATGATCTTGAAGATACTAGTTATGATACAAATGAAATTCATTAAATAACAGAAAGCTTGCGAGTAAATGAAATTCAGCATACAATTTTTCCTATGGAATATCCACCTACATCGTCTAAAGGCATTGCAATTTGTTATAATATAAAAAATTGGGAATCATATGAAGCAGCATTTGAAAATGTAAGTAATCATATTTAATTTATAATTTATTATAAAATTAAACTTTATATTTTATATTAATACCTACTTTATTATAAGATGCAATATATGACCGGAAAACCAATGGGTGGTGGTGAAAAGGCAATTTGGAGTCCTTATTTAAATTGTACTGTAAAAAAATATTACAGAACATGTACAAGTGTAAAAAAATGCATGTTCTTAGATAATTCAATTAAAGACACAAGTCATACTGAAGTCGATATAAGCAAGGATTTTATTCAACAAAATGATGAAATTTCACTTTTACAAAAAACAAAAGAGGCCAAAACATATACGTAAGCAAATAAACTTAATTTATATTTATATAATATATTATATTGTTAATTAAATTTAATTGTTTATTAAATTTCAATAGAAAATTTCTTGCAATGAAAGAAATAAAATGTCCTTATTATGAACAAAAATGCCATGGCAATTTTGTAGTACAAAAGCGATCAAAAAATATTTCAAATGCAACAGATGAATGGTTTATTGGTTGTAGCCGCTGGCGGGAAAAAGAAAAAGGAAAACATTTTTTCAACCATTAAAAAAGATGTTGATCCAATTTTACTTAATAAATTATTTAAAAATGAACCGGTATTTTAATTTATACTTTTTAATTATTAATTTATTGTATTATTTTATTAATTAATAAACTTATTTTAGATTAATTTATCAAGTAATACAAATTCATGTTCAGTTATTCTTTCTACAAAATCACATAGTACTAAATGTGGTAAATATTTATATATTATATTTAAATATTAAATAATAATTTATTAATTTTATTTTAAATTATTTTAGGTTTTTTACATAAAGATTCAAATGGCATTATAGAGGAAGGAAAAATTATTAAAAAAGGCTGCGATGTTACTTTTTATAAATTTATTCCATGTGATTTAAAAAAAACACCATATGTTATATTTTGGTTAGTAAAAGGTATACACAAACATCCACCACCACCACCTGAAAGAGTTCCAAAAGAAATTATGAATAAATTAAAAACAATGATTGAAATAGCAAGTGATGATTTAGTAGATATATCTACACGAAAATTAATATCTAGTAAGTAAATATTTAATAGTTTATAATAATAATTAATAATATTATTACTAATATATATTAGATAATATAAATAGGTAATCTTATTAAAGCTACTTTTGGAACTAATTATCTCTCAGAAATTCATGTGTCACTTAAAAATTTAGATAAATTAAGACATTTAGTTTCAAAAGTTCAAAAAGAACATAATCCTTATGGGCAAGGTATTCTTGGTTTAACTTATAACATATGGAAAGAAAAAAAAGAATATGAAGATTATATTCAACAAGCAGGTAAATAACAAATAATTTAAATAATTAAATAGTGTATTATAATTATGTAATTGTTTATAATTAAATATTTAACAAAAATGATAAATTTAATATATATATAGACGTATTTGCTGATGGACAAATTATGGTGATTTGTATTTCTAAATTACAAGCAGAAGCTTGGAAATCTCTTGAATACTTTGAAATTGATGTAGCATTCAAACGTGTTCAAGGAAATATTAATGAACTTGAAATAAATTCTTATAATGAATGCTATAAAATTGGTAAAACTATTATTTATTATATATATATTTTATATTTAATTTTATTATTACTAATTTATAATTTAATATTTAGCATTAACATATGCTCGTGTATTTACAAATATTACAAGCTCTATTGCATATGAACGAATGTTTAGTGCATTATTTAATTGGATTAATCAATTAACTAATTCTTTTCCAAAAATTTTTCATATTGATGGAGCTGGATGGAAATGTATTCTTGGTGACTTAGATCAAGCTCAAGCTAAAGGCTTAGGGCTTGCGCTTAATAAGCTTTATTCAAATTTAACATAGGAAGAACATTTGCTTCATATTTTTAAGAGCTGTAGAATACATTATAATAGGTATATAGATTTATTATATTTTATCTATTAAAATAAAATTTTTTATTTAATTTAAAAATATATATTATTTATTTTTAGAAACATCAAAAATAATAAATATTCCAGTCATATTAAGCAATTAATGTATGAATATCCAAATGCTAATACAAATGAAAGAGTTGAAGAAATTTTTCAAATATTAAAAGGATCCAATGAACCAAATATAAATGGTTAATATTAATTAATTTAATTATTCTAAAATTTTTTATAATATATAATTTATTTTTTTAATTTTTTTTAGATTGGATTGCATATTATTCAATTTCTTGGATACGTGGTTCATTGAGCTATATTTATTCTTTTATTAGTAATGATATTTGGGATAAAGCTCCAGACAATACTAATGTTGCTGAAGCAAGCCATTCAAATGCAAATCGGGATGGTAAATTTTTATCACTTGAGAATGCAATTTTAATGTAAGTTAATTAAGTTTTAAAATTTTTTAAATTTTTTTTTTTTTTTTAAATGTTAAAGATGAGACCTTGCTTTTATCTTTATTAAATTTAATAGAAACTTTTTACAATACTGAAAGAAATTTCATTTTTTTAAATCTAATGCTAAGAATAAAAACTCAGACATATATCTAAGTAAACCTAAATACTTATCTGTGGCCTAAACCTAATTTTTTAAATTTTTATTACATATTTAAATTTATTAAGACTATTACTTTAATAAGAGCTAAAAGGTATGAACAAGAAATTTTATAGCATGTAATACTCAAAAGAAATATGGAATTCGTAAAACTGGCAAAAATCTTGGAGTAATAGCATGTGAAAAACAAGCTATTTGCAGATCAGGTAAATTTTTATTAATATATAATAATAATTTAATATTAAATATTAAATATAAATTTTATAGCAAAAAAAAAAGAGCGAATTCTATTAGTAAAGCAGAATCATCTACTAAATCAAAGCGAACAAAAAGAATTAAAAAAATTGAAAACTCTCAAGATTTAACAGATGCGTTGGCTGAATTTGATTTAGAAAAAGAAGAAAAAATTCTACTTTTAAAGGAAAAAAAATTAGAATTAGAAGAAAGGGAGTTGAAAATTGAAAAAGAAAAATTAGAAATTTTTAAGCTTAAACAAGAATTAGATCTTAAAGAATAGGGTATTTAAAGATGTAATTAATTTAGAATTCTTTGCATTACATAATATGAATATTATAATATGAATGGTAATGCAAATATGCAATTACTACAAAAATAGTCTGGATTATTTTCATTAGCGACGCACATAAGGATAAGACAAAATGCTTTAATTATTAATCATGCAAAAAGTGTGGAATCATAATTTTTAGCATAATGATTCAAACCTCTTAATCGTTTTTAGTTCATAAATATAACTATATACACATTTGATTTCCAAACCGTATGTACACATATTTGAATAGGTAATACAATATATATATTAATTAAATATGCAAATGAAACGATTTATAGTAAGAAGCGTAATAAAGACAAAAGCACATCATTGAAAATAAAAAAATTCCAATTATTTTTATCGATATTAGGTCCTGGTTCATTATAATCTGGTCTTGGTCTTATCAAAGACCGATCCATCACTATAAAGTAGTTACAATTAGCAGTTACACGTTTTAAATTAATTCAGTTGATAAACTTTATTATCTTATAATTTAGTTATATTATAGTTAATTTAATATTAAGTAGACGATCACATTCAACTCAGAAGAGCACAGAATCATTAGCGTACTCAATTCAGAAAAAAACAAATTTACTAGCGTACTCAACTCTGCAACGTGTGTAGACTCTATTGTAAATCAGATGACCCTATAAATGGCACATCACTATACGCGGCACATCATTACTTATGACATGTCAAATGATTGTTGCGTGATCATAAGGATATCCATTATTTGATATTATCATTATATTTTTATTCAGCATTTTATTTGATGCTTACACTGTGCATACCTAATCACGTGAGTTTTGTAATTCCAAAATAACTCGAGCCATAATCCCAAAAGGGCATGCAGTAACAAGTTGCTATAAAGTCGACCATCGGTATTATGTACTATCGGCTGTAATTCTCTAAAATCGTACGATAATTAAATATGATCGTTCACACAGAGTATAGAGGCAATTATTGTCTTGAATCGTCATTTAATCAATCACAGTCACATGTCGTGTCTGTTAAGAGACAAAAAAAAGTGCCGGGCCAAAATTACGCAAAATTCTGCTAATGAAACTGTGAGTAAAAATGCACCAGAGCCAATTTTACCATAGAGCAGGCCTATTTATTAACAAACTTCCTTTTTTGTAGCTTAAAAATTTAAAAAAAATCCAATTTCCGGCAAGATTAAGAATTTCGAAGATCGTTCCTAAATTAATTTAATGCAGGCCAAATTTTTGCCAGCTAATGAAAACATCATCTTGGCCATGTGATCTAAAAATTATATAGGAATAGGGTATTAATTATATAATCAAGTAAGTTAATATTGAAAAGAGAACTTTGTCTTTTATACAGACTCGACTTTTGTTCGTTAATATCATTCCCACTCTCTCCGCCAAATTAAGGTAAAATGGAATTAAAGATTACAAGATACATAAACGGGTTAATAATTGAAACATTTGAATTGGAATTTAAAACCATTCCTTAAAGATTCAATCAAATAAAGTATTATTAATGGCTGAAATTAATAGTAATTTTTACATGTTGGAACGACAATTACGTGTAATCACTAAATTAGGATGAGATTATATAGGTGAGTGACAAAAGCGATGCTCAAATCAAGGAATTAACATGAATTCAACTAAACTATATATTATACATTGGTAATCAAATGTACTGCTGATTTGTTATACCGTATCAGAGACTTTATTGCTATAATGGTTATCCGAAGCGAAGTGGGGAATTTATACGTACTTCTATATATCAAAATGTAGTCTTGACGTTTTATAGATTTAACGCCCTTGAGAATTCTAGTCTGCGGTATATAATATATGATTTTCAGGGCTGAATTCGTTGTCGTTATAAAGCTCCAGACATATGCTAATTTCCCAGCCGTATTACACAAAGTACAGTGTAAGCAATTACGTAGTTATATCAAGAATTTGTTAAATTTCAAATACTTTTCTAATTATAACAATGTACTAATAAATGAGTTATTTAAAATCTATAGGTCATACTACAGTAATAGAGCCTAATACCTGCTAATCCAAGGTGAAGTCCATCTTTATTACTAAAACATAAAGGCTTATCAATCAAATAATTCACAGCCGTTGAACACTCGGAGTGGAAAGTGGGTCCTTTACTCCAAGGCAAGCGATAGTAAAGAACACACATTTAATACAATTAGGGCATCTCATCCATAAGCAAATCCCACGTTTTCATAAACTATGCATGTTCTGCTGCCGGTTTATCGATATCTAAGGCACTTGATCTCCAATAACCATATGTATTCATATTACATCCTTAAAATATGTAAAATACCTGTAATAACAAGATAAGCTATTACTATTAGCATATAAAAAACTAAATTGCAATTGTGTGATCCATTACAATAGTCGTAATGATTGTTTTGTTGATAAGAAATTTACCATATCATTGTCCGGAACATGAAAGAGAATATCCTACTTCAACCCATACAATATTTGTTAGCAACACCACACCCGGAACATAGTGGAAAATATTCTACTTCAAACTATGCAATATTTGTTAGCACCACTAAAGTCTTCACACAGGTTACATACATATGAATATTCGCTTTGGAATCAGGTCCTTTCCTCCGCTATACTCCGACAATAAGTATTACGAAGTGATAAGTAGTTCCAAAAAAGGAAGCTTTGCGACTACATTAAAGTAAAATGTTTAATTATACCGTATTTGGGCTTAAATGCAATTATATTTAAAATGCTGTAACCGGATTAAAAACCGGATAGCTCAATAATCTAGTATTCATTTACAAATTTGGATTAAAAGAAATGAAATAGGATATCTATCCAGATATCCGGTTAGTGTAGATCATCACGATCGAAGATGGTAAATACTAACAAAATGGCACTATTATAGCCAAATAAATCTGAAATTATTCCAATTATTCCGATAATGTGATATTGATTAGATAAAAAAAAAAATTTTTTTTTTGACCAAATTCGAATAAAATGGAATTTTATTGCGGAAGTATTCGCCGTTCTGCACACAGTACTACTGGAGTAGCCTGCAGATAACACTATTTGAGAATTTAGTGCAGATTTTAATTTTACTAGAAATTTCCATACAAAAGTCGTGGGGGTCGTACCTTTTTGCAAACAATGAGAATCAATTCTATTCGGTTCTACGTACAGACTCATAGTATAGTACTTACATACCAAATACGTGACATCGACTAGATTACATTTTCAATAACAAGTGACTAATCAAGTGTAATCAAGTCCATCAGTTTCATACAATAGTACTATTTGCATAGATTACGTAAATACTATATCTTACAAGATTGTTTCTTTGTTGTATACAGCTTTGTGCCTATTTTTTAAAACTTTTCACCGTGTTAAATTATCAGATTACCTTCATAATTAGGTATTTATATGATAATTTCATATACTGCGATGATTTATTAGTACGTTAAACTGTGAGTGACTGACGTGGCGCGTAGTTTCCTATACGATCATACTTCACGGAGTCTCAAAATTTATAAAGTATTGGAACTCTTTTTTTATAAGCTTACATCTGCATTCTATGAGCTGAACTGTACTTTTTTGTTACGATGATAGTTGTGTTTCAACTGATTGAAAATGGTATAATGCTCAATCCAAGGTTGAGTCTATTGCTAACCTGTGCATGTATGTGCAAGGCTCTCTAAATCACTCTTTACATCAGAAAAGGATAATCTCTTTACCTATTTTTTTTTTTTCAATCTGAATTATAAAATATGAATTTTAAGATAAAAATCGCGAGGCTTCTTATCTAAAAGCTCATAAAGTAAATAAATAAATATAGATATCTATTGACTTATTTATGTTCTTATTTATATATATACTTTAAATAGTTTCTAATACTAAGTTCTATCAATCTAGATCAATCTATATCAGTATGTTCAATTTAATGTTTTTGATTCTAAATAAAATATTTAGAAATTTAAAAAAAATTTAATCATTAAAACTAGAAAGTGTTGCGTGGTGACATAGAAGGATTTTATTGGCCATTGTAAATCGCGGCCAAATATGTAAAAACTGCGATAAGAAACTAACACAGGTAGAATCATAAAAGATTCTAAATCTATTATGATAGAAAACTTTTGTTAGCTCAGAAAATTTGAAATTTGATTATAAAATCTGATGATTTTAATCGATTACAATAACCCCAACCGATTATTGTAAATGCGATAGAGATTTTTTATCGATTATATACAATCGATTTAATTTAATCGCTTTTAGTCAATTTTATAACCTTTATATTTTATTTTGATTTAAATCGATTATTAACACCCCACCGATAATATCGCTTAAAGCCAATCGATCATAATTGATTAAATTCTTGCAACCAATTATAATCTGGTTTCAAATTTTCCTGATAAGATATTACATTTTCTATCAGTTTTCTTATACAAACATATTGTGCAATCTAAACACAAAGTATCCTAGAAGTTAGGTGTAACAATAATAGTTTATGATAAAGGTTAGCAGTAAATCAAAGTTAAGATCGAGAATTAGCAAAAACTTTTGCTCTTCAAAATTTCGCAAGGAATTTTATTTGTTAGAACACAAGTTTGTTTTTTTTTTTAAACGTCTCTATTTTCTTCGATTTCACATTACACCTGATCTACGATTTGATTGGTTGATAATCCTATATGAAATATTTGTAAAAGCTGCATATCATGCCAAAAGATTTTTGAAAGAATACTTGTAAAAAAAGGGTTATTCTTCTACCCGTGTAAAGTATCTCGAGGAAAATAAACGCGAAAATTCAATTTCAAAGAATGTGTAGTTTCAAAGTATCGAGTTAATTATAATCTAATTATACCATAGTTGCTTCATTAAGTTTTTAAAGTATATAAAACATGCTCTTCAATAAATCTCAGACTTTGTCTTAATAAAGTGTAAACAAGAATCATTTTTTGAATATTCTGTATTCCGTTCACTGAAATGCTATTTATATAATCATGTTTATATACGTAATTTTTATTTTTTCACTATTAAAGTTGCATCACATAGGGTACTTTGGTGAACGAAATACGTTATTTTGTTATCAAAGCGCTACCTCATCGACGTCATAATTGGGATCTTTGCTAGCAAAATGACCTTACGAGCCATTGTTACACAAGATTTTTATTAAGAAAACATTATAAATCTATTTTTAGAAAAAACAATCCTAGCAAAGATCCCAATTACTCGATCGCATAAATTGTGTAATTGCAGCCTAAATGATCGATATTATTTATAACAAATTACGCGAAAAACACTAAAGATAGCTGATAGATTTAAGTCGATTAATTTCTACGACTCAAATTTATTGGAGCTAAATTGGCGCTACGTAATACGGCACCCCTAGGCAATAGTAACACTAAGTTGTACGAAAATATCTTCGTGTGCCCAAGGCGCTTCCGGTTGATTTATCGGTCCGTACATGAAAATCCCGAAAATACAAAAATCAGCAAGCCAATCCTAAAAGGAATTAAAAAAATAATTTCATTTGTTACAATTGCCGAACTAAAGAAACTTTTATTTTGATATATCTTTCGGCATTCAGTAAAAAATTTGAAAGTTAATAATAAAATACTTTTGGTTTCAGCTAAAACCATGTGATTTCATGCATTGGCAAACCAATTAAACTAGGGATGTGATTCTGCTCATCTGATCTCTGTGCGTGGGACCTGAACCAGTTAAGCACAAGTTTCAATCACGTGAATTTAATTATTTAAAATAAACTCAGTACGCTCGAATTGAGTTCGAAATCGAGCTTACGAGCAAAAAGCTTCATGATATGTAAATTTCAACCTTTTGATTAAATAATATGACGCCCTTTAATTAAATTACTTTTAAAACTAGCTTTAAATGTTCTATCTGCGATCATACTTTTTCTAAAATAATAAAAAAGTTTTTAATAAAATTTAATGTCTTTTGAATAGTATGACAATATGACGTTTTTAATTAAATGATTAATTAAAAATTTATCGATGACATTTTAATTAAAAAAAAATTGCGAAAGTTTATGTCAAATACATAAATACATCGCTTTTGTTTTTTTTTTTTACTTCAATTATTTCAATTTTACAAAAGGGATGAAGAAAGCTCATTTGGACAACAACTTAATGTAACTGAACTTACCTCAACGCGAACTCACTGTTATCTCAAGATGAATTCGGACCAGAAGCACTTACAGTTCAGTATATGTAATAACGATAAATATGTATTATGCAAATACTAATATGTTTGAAGTTGATTCTTTGGTTAACATCACTTTTCCAGGACTCTCGGGGGGGGGGGTTAAAATGAAACGAACATATGAAATGAACATATAAAAATGAACAAAGATGGGCCAATTTCATTGGTTGATATAAATTAGGTAACTGGTGAGAGTCATCCAGCGTTTTGATTGGCTGTTCGTTTTCGGGGAGAGGTGGGGGAGACTTCAGCTGGGGGGGATGATGTTAACCAAAAAATTAACTTCAAACGGCCTTATGCATGTATTCTAAACAGCTAACTGTTCGCATAATTAATATTCATGTGTATAACCGGTTTTAAAGCAGAGTTTGAAACCCAGTTTTTGTGTGTGCTTCGGAGCAGTGTTCGGTCGGGTTACTAACCAATTTAAGCAGGACCACATCCCTAAATTTATTTAGCACGAATTAGAAAAAGGCCATCTAACAGTCTGTTAAAATTTAACCAACTTATTATATAATCTTTATAATAAAATATCTACTGCCTTTGTTGAATATTAAATACGATTAATATTAATATATTTGTAGTCATTGTTTCAAGACTAGGTGTAACACGAAATCAAAATAAAAACTTCAATATTTTTATCAATTACACAAAATTTTAACTATGTAATATCTTCTACGTTCTAATTTGAAAAAATTTTTATCAATTGCACAAAATTTTAACTATGAAATATCTTATACATTCTAACAAAACATTTCTAATTTAGTTTGTGCTATGCCCCAACCTTAACCTCGTACCAACCCTAACCTTAATCGCGAGGTATTGTTGTTATAAATAAAACCCGGCTTGATAATAACGTTACATCTGACTGAATACAGATACGAATATATATTAATCCTTTTAAATAAATAATTAAATTTAGATATAGATATTATAAGGCTCCTAATTTTTCACCTGACTTTTTTTACTGATATTTACATGTCAATATTTTTACGGCGGACTTTAAATCTTTTTGCAGATTTTTTTTTTAGATTGCATTGTGAGAATTTGATCGTAAATTATCTGTAAAGAAAAACAAGAAATGAATCTTAAAAAGAAAAAAAAAACCAAAAAAATTTATTTTGCTGTGAAGAAGAGTCGCAAAAAATAAAAATAAGACGGCTGCTAGGATCTGTGTAATAAATTATTACACATAACTACCATCAACATTATGAAACATCCTAAATCAGTCTCGTTATTGGAAACCCTGATTCCTCCCCGAAGTTGTGGTTGGATGTATGAAATCTCGTCTCTAATTGGATAAATTAGATCATATCATCTTAGAAAGCCACAAATAAATCATTCATCGTTTCGTAAAAAAAAAAAAAAAAAAAAAAAAAAAAAAAAAAAAATCAAATATTAGTTCTTTTTCTAGTGGAATGTAGATCAAAACCATTAACGAAAATAAGAAAAAAAATTCAAAATCAAAATATTTTTAATTGAAAAAGAAAATGAAATATTATTGATGCACCTCCAGAATTCATTTGTTAGTAAAAAAATAAATCGAAAATAATCAAAAAATATGAAAAAATTAAAATATTTATTGCAAAATGAAGCAAAATTATAATTTACACATCCAATGTTCTTATTGCTAGTAAAAATAAATCGAAAATATCAATAATATTAACGAAAAAAAAGAGCTAAATTCAAAGAAACAAAACGTTAGTATCCCTATGAAAACTCGATACACGGAAATGCATGTATAAATACGAAATTGTATGCGGGTAAGCACGGGTTTCATAATCACTGCACGGAAACTGCACGGAAACTGATCATCCAAAAAATTTAATACCGGTACACGTTATCACACGAAAAATTGAAATCCGTGCACTATCGTGCATAGTATTATATCCATATATTGACGTGTATTAATCTTAATGATCCGTCCACTAACGTGCACAATCGTTAAGATTCTTAACGATCATAATTTTCGTGCACTGACGTGCACAATCGTTAAGATTCTTAACGATCATATTTTCGTGCACTGACGTGCACAATCATAAAGATTCTTAACGATCGTAATTATAATTTTCATGCTCTGACGTTAAGATTCTTAACGATCAAAATTTCAGTGCACTGACCACAATCGTTAAGATTCCTTAACGATCAATTTTAACAATCATTTCTGTACATGATGTCATGATGTCATGATCATCACAATCGTTAAGGCTCCTTATCGTCACAATCGTTAAGATTCTTAACGATCATAATTTTTGTGCATGATATCACAATTGTCACATTGTTAAGATCCTTATCGATCATAATTTCATGTACTAAGTGATGATCATTAAGATCCTTAACGATCATGTGATGATCGTTAAGATTCTTAATGATTATAAATTACGTGCATTGACGCGCACAAAAACATTCATTTTGTTGTTTTTTTTGTTTTTTTTTTTTTGCACTTAACAATAATAATTAGGGTAGTTGCGCGACGCAGTCGCACTAAAACCAGGAACGTGATGTAACTGTTATCTTGCTCAACTGGTTATCAATTTATAAACGTCTCACTTGGAACAAGACACGCATTGAAACAACTTTCAGGCGTAAAGTATTGTTACTATACGCTTTTCTTCTCTTTATTCGTTACAGTCAAAAGACTAACTTTTGCTCTTTCTATTTATATTAATTCTGCAATTACATATATTGTGTAACTCTTATAATTATCTAATTTTACTTTTTTCATTGTAATAAAATAAACACTTAAACTCTGCCAATAAAATCGTCTTTGTTACGGTGATCGATGATCACAATACCGTTGCCCAACATTATAATACTTGTCATAATTCTAGTCGACTATATTACCAAATAAGCCGTTCGAATTTATTTTCATTCTATCTTTGCCATTTTCGCTTTGTTATACATTTTGTATTAAATCATTGACAATCACTTTATAGACAACTTAGTTCATAGACAATTAATTTACAGACAAGATTATTCTACAGACGGTTAATTCAAGACAAATTCATTTTGTTGACAATATATTTAGCCAACAATTTCTTCATAAATTGCACCAGCTTTACCGAAATTCTTGAAACAACACCATGCCCGCTATTTCGAGAACTTACGGTAAATTTTAAACTTAAATCTAACGAAAATGACTAGAATTAATTTGTCTGTGAAATCTGATGTCATTGAAATAACTGCCAATAAAACAAACTTGTTTGTGAATAAATCGATTGTAAAATAATCTTACCTGTAATTAAGTTCTCTGCGAACTAAGTTGTCTGTGAAGTAATTTTTGGTGAGTTGATGCTACTGAATAGAATATTAAGTAAAAACTCAATAAAATCGAAATAGATCACAATAAATACAATTTGAATCTTAAGGCAGTTTGATAGCGATAGAGAATATTTCGTTGATACATATTACTGCGTTCTCAGAATAACACAAATACCAAATCTGGTGTTACGAACAGTTGGGAGAACTTGATGAAATTGGGCCGGTTTAGTTCGTTCGTGAACAAATTGTGATTAAGGTAAAACGATAACTAACACACATATTACGGGTATAAGGGTCCTCTTTAATAATATGATCAATACATTGGATTATTACAGAAATACTATCTACAACCCTACTTGTTCTTCCTCCATATGCTAAAACCAAACCCTTATATATTTTTAATTCGTATGGGAGCTTTAATCACTCGTTTGGAGATTCAAATCTCTAAACGGGTGATCAACGAGTAATTGATCACCCGTCTGGAGATTTGATTGCCAGTTTGGAGATTTGATTACCCCGTTTGGGGCTTTGATCACCCCTTTGGAGATTCAATCACCCGACTATGCCACAAAATATGCCAAAATAAGAAATAAATAACGATAACTAACTAAAAATAGAAAAAGTTAAGCATGAAACACCGGTACACCAGCACAGCACATTTGACATGTGAAATGATAGCTTTTTAACGCCCAATCAAATGCAAGATTTTGCGAACTATCATTCTAGATGGAAGGTAACCATACACTCCGTCAATTTGCATGACTGCGTTCCTGGTAGTTCCGTGCATTGACGCGCACAAAAACATTCATTTTTTGTTTTTTTTTTTGTTTACTTATAATTTTTATTATTTTCTTATAAAAATTTTTTTTCTAGAACTCATTAATTTTTTATATAATATTTTTTAGTTATTGTCATTGTTTTTAAATTATCCTTTAGAATTATTGACTTGGAATTTACTCTTTTGGAATCACTATCATTTTTGGCGTATGTTTTTTCATCATTTTTTGTGGTATCGCAGTTTTATTTTTGTTTACTATACGTATTATTTTTTTCTTTTATTTTTAATTACTATCTGTATATTATTGCATTTTAGTATCTCCCTTGAGTTACTGCCATTGGAGTCGCCTCAATCGGAGTTGTCCCTATTGGAGTGATTTCTCGAGTAGTCATTTCGAATTTTTTTTGAACCTTTCATTGATTTTTTTTCAATATTATTAGTTTCTGGGTTATTTTAAAGTTGGTAGTTTTAGTAATTAGAAGTATTTTCTTATTCGGCATGTAAATTATTAAATTAACGTATTTGTATCATAAATTTAATTAATAAAATAATTAAAGTTAGCTGTTAGTTAATAAAATACAAATTTAGTTAATAAAACTTATAAAATTTAGTTAATAAAATTGTAAAATTTAGCTAATAAAATAATGCATATACGATATATGTTATTATGTGTATATGTACGGATATATACTATAATATGTTACCTGCACGTAAATATGCACGAGACAATGCATGAGAAAACACTTAAAATTGCACGTTAGTACGTGCACTGTTGCACGGAATCCGCGCCTTATTACGTGCTGTAAACGTGCTTTCCCATACATTGTCTCGTATAAATTTACGTGCAGGTTCGTGTGGTTCCATATTCAAACTTTCCCGTGTATTGCAGTATCATTCCATGCAGCAATTTGTTATAGGGATATTAAATGTAAAATTTTAATAACAATATTCGTGAAATTTTTAGTCACTGATCAGTAAATCCCTCGCTTTATTGTGACTATGCCATAATATCGAGACTCACATAAGATGAACAATAAATTATAAGCAATGTTACACGAAGATTATTATTACATTGTTAAACCCAGATTGTATATACTACGCCTTGTGAATAAATATTACGTGAGATTTTTTTTTTGCATTGCCACAAGCTAACCCAATTTAGCAATTTTTTTATACATTTATTTCACGTGATCTAATCAATTATATAAATTGTAGCAATATATGAACTTCATAAATTTCTAAATACATGTACATAAATAAATATGTGTTTTTATACTTAATATTTTTAGTTACTATTGCGCTGTCACAAATTTATAATAGTCGGGTACAAATTATTAAAATATATAGTAATCTATTAAAAGTATTTATTTCAAAATAAAGTCTTTCTTTTTATGTACTTTAATTAAAACTTATATAAATTAATAGTTTGAGATTATATAGATTATATAAAACATCATTAGTTACAAGATCCTTTTGAAGAATTCTTTTTAGAAGGAAAGAAGACGCGTTCAATGCTACGCAAACTCATTTTAGATTCTCATTATCAATTTCCCAGGTTTAGTTATTTTTATAATATCAGATATCACATCTTCCGATTCCGTAACGTTTGGAGAAGCTTTTTTTACACACGGAGGGCGCTAAAAATTTTTTAAAAAAATCTATTGGCTAATTAAATCGGTTGGGTAAATGTTTCAAATTGCAAACTTGTTTATCGGAACGTTATCTAATTTGGCTAACGCAATCAAAAGTAAGATTGTAGATGTCTGATCATATTTCTAATAATACAGTTTTTATTTTTATAATGAGTTATCAATATATATATTTATAATTTTTTTTTAAATAATTGCTATAGGAATTTCCTTATATGAGCTTCTATTACATTTGAAAAACTTTTTTCTTTGATTTCGGAGTTCTTATCCCATCCAAACTTTAATCTGAATTTATTTTTCCGTTTTATGGTTCAGAATAATCAAATACTTAAAAAATTTTCATTACATCAAAAAACTTATAAACACACTTATTTCTTTGAAAATTTGTTATGGATTCTAATCAGTCCTCAGTTTCTATTGAATTTATTATTTTCAAATATGTACGATATCCAAAAAAATTTGGCGTTAACCTGCAGAACCTGGTCACGCGTCGCAAAAAATGAAACCGCGCGCGCAGAGTGGGTTATTTACCATTATGGAAAGGCACATGCGCTTTTTCACGCCGTGAGACTGGGACCGACTTTCATCAACTTACCCGTTGCGCAGGCTATTATTACAAGGAGTGGAATTTTATCGAGATATTTCGTTCAAAAACTTCTTGTTCACTATGGAGGTTATGATTTCAAATTAATTGAATTAAAAATCGTGCATAATGTTGGTCAAATTAGTTTTGATCGAATTAAAACATTAAAGGATAAGTCTCAAGAACCATGGGCGAGTAATTTAGAATTAGATGTCTTCGCGTATTTTCTAACAGTGGCGCAAAAACAATTTGATACCAACGAATTTTATTTAAAAGGAAATGATATGGAACTCTTTCATTTCCTTTCTGGTGGTCCACATTCAATAAGTGATGCACAAGGGATTTTACAAAAAAAATATTAATGCTATTAAAGATTTAATACTGCGTATGAAATTTATTCCATTCCCTCCAAGACCATCAAAATCACTTCGTGCGGCGCAAAATATTCCAGAAGAATACCCACCTAAAGATGGTTACGAAAATAATAGACAATTAAATGTAATCGCTCGCGCAATTTTGTATTTAAGAAATCTATATTATATAACTACTGTCACGGGGTAAACGTGACATTCCAAATATCGGATGATCATTAATCCGTATACTACGCCACATTTCATATGACAATTAATCGTGCATAATCGATCATGCACGCTCGGGGCTCGCCTTACGGCGAATTAATTCAAGAAATCTGAAAAGAAGAAATTAAGAATTAGTTAAAAATAGTTAAAGAACATAAAACATTACTAAACATAACCTTCGTTATTATAATCATGTAATACTCATCATTATAAGTCCCTTAGTTATAGTGATTCCTCCTCGATTCTTTCTTGATGAAAGATCGATTTATCCCTAAGCCTCTTTAGTTCACTAGTCTAGTAAAAGTTATAAAAGCTCTGTAATTCCCTCTTGTAAAAGATATCAATCCTACGGGATTCCGATATTCTTGACCTAATATATTAAATAAATTACCTTAGTTAATAATTTAAATAAATTATTATCAAATCACCAAAGTCACGCCTCTGGCGAGTTGCCTTTGGTTGTCTTTTGCATCATAGAAATAAGGGACGTACGATTCTCCCCGTAACACTACTTAGCATTTAACCTTATACGAAACATTAATCCTAACTTTAAAAATTTTGTCGACCTATTTACATGATATTCATAACCGGGCACAGATTTCTTAAATGCCGCAATTTTACTTTGTAAAATTTTGGAAAGAAATTGGCTATCATCAAATCTGCGATGATGTCTATAACCTAGTAATTCAGGGGTTTTTCTCCTATCCTTCTAATCCTTCTGCTGATTGAGTTCGACCAGAAGTAGAATCTATTATTAAGCGGATCAGCGATCTTGGTTTTCAACTGAGTTATGGAGTTATTGACAATATTTTGTATTTATTTGAAGATAGATTAGAGAATATTGATGAAACTTTAATGAAGTCATTTATACATATTAAATAAATCGGTGCTTAATAAGATAAAGCATAGCTCAATAACCATGAAATGGCATTCTATTATAGCATTTGATTATTATTTACAAAAAAAAAAAAAAAAAAATTTGACAGTCGTATCTGGAATCAGGCAACTCTCATTACCATCAAAATTTCATAATTGGGTTCTTGTGAAATTTGGGTAGATGCACAAATCACAATCTATTCTTTGACGATATATTAAAAGCACACATTAGTATAGATATCCAACTACAGCAAATGGAATAAATCAACTTGATTTTCAAGCAATTTGTAATATTTTTAAAATTTATTGTAATGCACATTTAGATATGATCTCTCAATGTACTAGTCAGGATATTCTGGCACCACTATTCAAATATTATTTGCCTGATTTATTTAATGTTAAAATATCCTTCGAAATGCCGATGAGAGTAGTTGAAGACAAATGCGCACGTATTATTATTACAGTCATGTATTACTAAAACCAATCACTAGAAAAAGAAACATTAAAAGAATGGAATCAGCATTATACAATCTTTCAACACATAATAATTGCAGATTAACAAACATATTTCGCAATTATCTTAACGAATTTATTTATGAAACTCGACGAACTTCTAAATTTAAACAACTTAGGATCCTTTTTGACATATAATTTCTCCAAGACAAGTTTAGTTAGTTATTCTTCGTTTCTTTCATAGTTTTCACAATTTTACATAGTCTGATTAATCAAATTACGTACGTGAGTAAATCACAACTCTCTTGCCATACCTAAACACGGAATTAGCAAGTTTGCCAAATAAACAAATAAGTTTTGGGGATATTTCCGTTTTAGGTAATGTACAACTTTATATATAAAAAATTACCATATGAAATTGAACTAATATGTATAATGATATATAAAGAAAAAAATAAATAAATTATTGGCGATTCATAGGTGATTTCTGATTTCTTAAAACTATTCTAATATCTGGATATGAAATTATCATGTCTGTGTAGTTTTAAGTAATAAGAAATCACTGCAAATGATTTCATTTTTTTGATGATCCGAAAATTTCACGAAATTATGCAACTGCATAATATATAGATATATAATTTCAATATATTATTCGTCTGTTATTTAATTTATTCTTAATAATTTAGATTTTTCTCAAGCATTTCAACGAATCAAAGGCAAATCTTAAATATATTCAAATTAACTCTATAAGGATTAAGTTTTAACATGCACGGAGGGCACAATAGTAAAAGTGTGCTTGTGGAAGGCATTCCTGACCAAAATATGAGTATGCATTTGAAAACAAACATTTAGAGTAGTCACTCAATTCCCTGAAAGGTATTCCTCAATAGGTTACTTACCTGACATTCCATAGGGTTAGAGTTAGCATTCAATTAGTTCAGTTATATATTTTTAGCCAATTTTCACACTGTGTGATGTCGAGTCAAGAAATAACTTTCAGGAATTTGTGCCATAACCTATTTAGTGTTTCATTATATATATTTATTGCTTCAAACCAACTTCGTTCCCGTGCCTCCTTAACGGGTGATATGTTTGTCTTATCAAAAAAACGCACATGTGTATGTACTTAAATACTTTCAGTGTCATTCAATGAAGCATAGATCGAGACAACATGCATCTATGTCGGTTTGAAACCAATACTCAACCAATGAAAGTGTGATGTCAAAAGAACCAATCATTCTGGTAAACACAGAATTTTTGCCGGATCACCATTTACATGATTTCCAGGCATTATAGGATCTCTTTTAGCATAGGCGGCCCTGCTCAAAAATCAATTGATTAATAATATATTTTGTGGTACCCATACTGAAAGAGATTACATATAACAAAGCTAGGAGTTTGCCTCGGATTTAAATTATGTCACTAAATATCTTTTTTGTAAACCTGTTACCTTGACTCAAGTACAGCATCATGATTAGTTTATAACATAATGTTCCCAAATGTGTGTCTTAGTGAAGCAGTTAGAATCATCTAGACACTAAAAAAAGATATAAAAATACCTGCTTTCGTCTTTTTTTTTTATTTTTTTTTTAAAAAAAAAAATTAAAATAAAAAAAATACACAATTACAATCATGAACCAACCTATGAATCAAACTTTAGGTGTTCAACGACAAAATAATAATCGCCAATTACCAAGACCGCAAAATGCAGGTAGACAAGCTCCAAGACCTCAGAACACTCCAAATTTATTTACCGATACTTTGACTGCTGTTCAGCAATACAATGACTTAGTTGAAGGTTCAAATCCATTCATTCGAACACAAGATGTGGAAACTTCACCACAAAGCACCCAACTCTCAAGGGATTTATTTTTTGGATTCTCTTTCACATAAATAAGGTTACACATAAATATATTTTTTTGAAGCTAATTTATATGATATAGTCTTATAACATTTCGCATTCTAAACACAAAATTAGTTATCTTAGAGTATTAAAAACATTCTAAATTCCAATTTTTATATAATAATTTTGTATGATGTTAACATAAAGAATATTGATTATATGTCTGATGCAATTTTGACTTTTTTTATTCATATTTTGGTTAAATTTTATAAAAACGACGTTTTTTTTTTTGATTAACTTTATATATAGTCAACCTACTGTATAATCACACGTTTTTTTACTTAAGAACTTTTTTTAAAAAATGTGCTTATAAAGAGTTTGTGCTTTTATGAGGGTATTTTTTATAACCAAAAATATGAGATAGAGAGGTTTTATTTGATGTGATTATAGAGATGATTGTATGGAGGATTGACTTTATATGACAGAAATTTTTAGTGTCCTAAAGTTAATACACTTAAACACGTCAAATAAACATGCTATAATGTTCTAACTATTATTCCAATGTTTTAACCATGGAAAATGGAAATGTATATGCTCATTTATATGCCAGTAATTGACTATAAATTTGTCACATTTCGGCTTCGTTATATTATATTACTATATGTGATTTAAAGTATTACACAATACATCAAGTTATATGGGAAAGAAACTACAATAATTAATGTTGGAGTAACGAAATAAAGAAAACACGTGCAGTACATTCTGCTTTAAGCCTGCATTTACATAGATTTTAGTTACATAAAAAAAACAGCGTGTCACTTTGCGGTAGATCTGCACTGTCTAATTGCGATTATTTGGCCAAATTTTAAATTGTTACAGTGCTATTCAAGGAAATCAGAAATCTAGAAAAATATGCAAATCTGTGATTGATTAGAAATAATTTTTAGTAAGTCATGTATTGTTATCAGGCAAACTCATATGATCATGAAATTATTTCTTGTTATTTTTTCATGTGTTACGATGCAATATCTAGTTATTGGATGCTTCCCATCCAATAACTGGAGTTATTTGGCATGTGGTAACAATAATATCGTGATCTGCAAGATCACGATATTATTGTTACACATGACAAATAACGGAAAGTATCTGGGCCAGAATTTGACCGCCCAGTAATCTCCCGGTCAAATTCTGGCCCAGATACGATAGTTATTGGTGCGTGTAGCATCCAATAACGGTATTATCGAATGCATCTATGCGCCCCCAAACCAGTTTGAAAACCGGTTTTTAGCCACTATGTACTTCCCACCCAAAATGGAGGTCGGCTAAAGCGGAGTGAAATTTGGTTAGGGTTAGGGTTACCTTTTTGATGCAATTATTGTTAGAAGGTTATATAGGTATCAATAATGTAATTTATGCAGTGTGTAGATCATATATTGAATTAACTCCGCTTTAGTCGACCTCCCAAAAGGATTAACTCCGCTTTAGTCGACCTCCCAAAAGGGGGTCGTTTAAAGCAGGTGCAATCACGTGATATGGCGCCAATCAACTTGTTTGTTTTGATCAACCCGGATCAGCCCGACAAAGAAACAAAGAAGAAAAAAAGTGAAAAAACGCAAAAATACAAGAAACGAGCGTCAAAACCTACCTTGGGGCATTAACAAAAAATGTCGGGAAGGCAATTTTACTATAATACTATTCCTAACCCTAACCGCCGCTAACCCTTACCCTAACTTTAATTAAAAAGTCAAAATCATATAACTGCACCCTGCTTTACAGCTGATTTCAAAATTAGTGGGACAACGTGAAAAATTTTTGTTGATCCGCAGTAAATTTTCGGTAATTTCATTTACCGAAAATTTTATAGTTTTTCGATAATATAATTTTGGCCGAAATTATTATCACGGTATTGATTGTTTTGATTTTCGGACTGATCCGGGATGTTTTGTAACAAAACATCCCGGATCAGTCCGAAAATCAAAACAATCAATACCGTGATAATAATTTCGGCCAAAATTATATTATCGAAAAACTATAAAATTTTCGGTAAATGAAATTACCGAAAATTTACTGCGGATCAACAAAAATTTTTCACGTTGTCCCACTAATTTTGAAATCAGCTGTAAACGACCCCCCAAAAGGGAAATGATCGTCATTGTTGTTATTTAACGTTAAAAACAACAAAACTAAGGTTAACTGTTAGGGTTAGGGTCAGGGTCAGGATAGCGTTAAGAGTTAGAAAGATATCTATACCAAAATTTTGCAAGGAATTTTTTTTGTTATAATGCAAAAGATAGTTTCATATGCGAAATTTCAAGATAAAGACGATTTTTTGAATAAACGAAATGTTTTTTTAATTTTAACGTTACACACTGATCGTTCGTGTAGCATCTACATATCTGATACTGATTGGCTAGGGAACCGGTTTTCAAACTGGTTTGGGGGCACATAGATGCACGCGGTATTATCTATCAAATTACGGCGATCGGGCATCACGTGGACACGACTAAGAGTAAAATTAAAAAGAAAAGGTAACTTATTAATAAATTAATATACTATTACATTTAAAAAAAAGTTTTTAATATACTTATTTAAATTACTTTATATTAGGATCGGGATCACTTGAATGAGTGATAGTACGAAAGATAAGTATAGCTTATTTGATTTCAATTTTTTTTTATGAATTTTATGTAATAGATAAATTTTAATTTATAGCAACAGAAGTTTAATTAAAAGTATATGACGTAATATATACCGTCTATAAATATTTAACTGATCTATGATTGATTACAATTTTTTCTTTCTGGTTGATTAATAAAAAACAATGGAAACGACGAAAAATAAATATTACAAACCTACGAGCGCTGAAATCAATGAGATAATTAACAGTACAATTCCTGAGAACACCCAAAAAGCAACAACGAAGTGGGTAAAGATTTTAGAAAACTGGCGCCGTGACGTGGGATATGATTATGGAATCGAAACAGTTACGGATAAGGACCAGCTTGAACGTGAGATGACCGAATTTATCTTGGGGATTCGACAAGTCAACACTGATAAAGAATATGCACCATCTTCTCTCATTAACTGTATTAAGTTACTCAGCGTTTACATTTCAAAGCATCCGAGAGGTACTAAGTCTTTTAATATATCGAATAGAAAGGAATTCACTCATTTATGGGAGGCTTTAAACGGAAAAATGAAGAAACTTAAGAAAGAAAGGATAGTATCTCATCACCACGATCATCTTACTGATATGGAATTACAAACTATCTTTCAGCACTATATGGTTGCAAATAATACTCCTCAGGGCTTGCAATACCGCGTGTTTCTGTGGTGTTGCTTACTTTTCCAACCTCGTGGTGGCGAACATTACATTATGTTGATGGAGCAGTTCGAATTTACTTCTAATGGCGGAATTCATTTTAAGAAATATTCTCAAAAAAATAACCAAGGCGGAGTGGATGGTAATTTGGATGCACTTATTGTACCCGTCCCACCTGATCCTGAAGAATTTCACGGTCCCGTCTATGATAAAAAGTTCTACTTTTCAAAGAGGCCGTTAAATTCTAAATGTCCATATCTGCATCTAAAAATCCATAACAAAATTAATAGTAAATATGTTGTTAATTAGAGATCTTTAACTTGTTATGTGATTTCACGGACATGAAGGTCTGTGAAATCATGTAAAATTGAAATCAAATGCATAAATTTAACTTTTTTAAACCACTTATCTTTATTTAGACTATTCGAAGGATCCATGGTATCTCGATACAAGACTAGGAGCAAAGTCTTGTGGATCTTTCATGAGGACATTTGTACCGCAGTAGGAATCGATATAAAGGACCGTGACATTGTAAATCACTCAGGTCGATCAACTCCAATCACTTCCCTTTTTCAAAAAGGCGTTGCAATGGGTACCACTATGTCCATTACTGGACATAAAAGTGAGTCATCTTACAGAATTTATGCTCGTCCCTCTAACAAGCAAAAGGAGGATGCATTGTCTCTATTAATCAATAGTGTTGGTGCACTTCCTTCAAACCCGCAAGAATCAGAAGCTTCAATTAAGGTAATAAAATTTTAAAATTTAAATATTTTTATATTAAAATATTATTAATTTAAAAATTTTGAATTATTTATAGGACGATGAGGTTATTACAGAGTCAAAACGAGTATGTATTGAAATTTATTTATATTATACACATATAAATGTTAACATTTTTTTAGCCAAAATTTCTTCATTCATACCAGCGTCTACACTAAATCCTAACCTAACAAAACCATTTCGTCAACCATTACGCAAGACTACTAATGCAAATTTGACATTACACACTAATGCTTTGAAGCATAACCCGACAATTGGTGGGCGTCAAAAAATTTATAAAGTACCTCGGGCAGATAATTTGTATGAGTCTCAGGAAGATAATTCATATTAACCTCATGAAGATGATTTTTATGAGCCTCGGGAAGATAACAAGGATACTTCTAGTGTCTCTATAATTAAGAATTATTATATAACGGCAGAGCATGCTAACATAAATTAGATGTATTTAGTCAATATATTTTATTAAAAATGTATTGCTGGGATAGTTAAATTTTAAGTATATTGATTAATTGCTTCATTCTGCAAAAAATATAGGCTTGTCATATTTTATCAATAAATAAAATTTTTAAATCCGGAATTTATATGATTTACAGTTTTTTCATAATTCCTAATAAAAATTGATCGAATGATGTTCTGGCCAATTCAATCAAGTTTGTGATTTTAGCATAATAGATTCCATAAAATTGATATATATGTGTACGTAATTTACATGAGATCAGGTAAATATTTTTAATATTAGCACTTACCGAAATCACAAACTTAATCGAATCGGCCAGACCATCATTCAGTCAATTTTTATCAGGTGTTTCAGGAATTATGAAAGCAGCTGTAATAAATACTGTAGAATTTTGAAAATCGGGTGCCTACTTTATATGATTTACCAGTATAAAAATCCAGGAACCTAAATTATATGCTTCGACTGGCAAAGCCTCAGCTGTCCGATAAAATTATATGTCCGTCATTTTTGTAGCGCAAGAACTATTTTTGCCAAATAACCCAAATAGACTACCATTTTTTGCCGAATAACCAAAATAAGCTATCGATTTCTGCTGAATAACAAAAATAAACTTTTTTCTGCAAAATAACCCGTGTTATTTCGCAGCCCGATCATAATAATCTGATGGATAAATATGTTTATTTAAATTAAAACTCAACCGATAACTCTCTACGAATCACGATCATAAATTGCCGGAAAACACCAATACTGTGCAAATTGCCGAATACAGTAATTTGGCAAATAATTGGCTACACATGCCACTCTGCGGCACGTGTTCATTTGCCAAATTACCGTTATTCGACAATTTTTGCCCAGTATTGTATACAAATTTTTTCTAGATTTCTGATTTCCGTGAGATGCACGGAATTTGCTTGTCACAGTAATTTGAAAAGCACTGTAATTTCAAATCCAGTAAGGTGACCAATAATTTTGATAGGAATTATAACTGATGGACAAAATTTCAAATTTCCGATTTTTAATAAATATTTGAGAAATATATAAATTTAATCTACTCTTATCTAACTTAGAACTCACTGAAGAGCTCTCTAGCACCTAAATTAATAGGTCGGGGCTTAAAGGTTAATTAGTTGAAATAGTTTCGCAGGCTAAAGTGCCAATGAAAAATAGCTGTGATCCTCTTTTTTTTTATAATAGAGTTGTGCTGATTGGCTAAAATTTAATCTCTTTTTGCAGTGTGAATATTCAGCAAAATTATAGAAGGGTTACTTCAATTAATCTTAACATTTGGCACGATCTCTCGATCACTGGCCTGAGAATTCCTTGACATTTAAATTTTGATATAAAACAATTTTTAATTTGATGTAAACATTTACATTTGTAAAAAGAAAATACAGTATTTATGTAAAGGATTTTTTATATAGGCAATGTTTTCTTAGGAAGATTTCTTAAATGACTGACAACTTTCGTAATAGATCGCAGTACCAGGATGCTCTACTTGGTATCAACAATTATAAATCTGAGCAAAAAGAAGAAAATGGTTCGCTTTATTTAACAAATAATCAACACCTAACCAATATCATGACATTAAACAAAGTGGAAACTTACAATATATATCTGCATTAATCAAATGCTAACACTAACCCTATGTGATATCAGTGAAATTATTGTTGAAGTTAACTGCATCGAAAAAAAATACGGTAGAACCACGTTTTAAAAACTCAGCATTATACTTCAAGAAGTTTAACAATCAAAAGGCTTTCCAGATATAACTTATGTGTAAATCATCAAAGACGTTGAAATTATAAATTTTATTGGAATAAGAATATAATATGTCAAGTTCTACCTGATATAGTCCAGATGAGAATTAGTAAGGAGTTAAAGGTTCTGAAAGCTTTACAAAAGGAGGGACATAACAGTTTAAAAAAGGTAACGAAGTATCTTTATCTGAACTTTCTAAGATAGATTTTAGGACAGGTAAGAAGGACTTGTCCCGGAATAAAAATGTAAATAGTTCGATAGTCTATTTTTATTATAATATAATTTTGTATTAGGTGTCAGTCAGTAAATTATCAATAAAGTACGCCTACATGGCGTCCTCTTCGGAGGTTTGTTAAAAAAAAAAATGTCAAGTTACGTTAACCATATTATCCATAAATCTATATCATGCCTACTATAGCCAATAATATCTTATTGAGTAATGTCGTATAAAAAATATATTGTATATAATTGGTAATTTAGAATTATTTTGACTATATATATAAGACAACTTTAAATTCCAAATTTTGTAAGACTATATCATAGAAAGCATAATATTAAAAAAAATGTATTTGCGCATAACTATTTAAAAAATATATTTGCGCATAACCTTAGTTATGCGAAAGGAACTCCAAATAATTGCATTGAAAATAAGCACTGTGTGATGGAAATCTTGCACCTTATATTCTAATGAATGAGTTTGTACCTTCAACTAGGTTAGTGTATTTTTTGAATGGCAGTGTAAGTGTTCTTGGTCTTAGAGCCTACCCACCAATATTTGTGTTCTTTGAAGCATTCCGCCAGTATTTGTGGACTTTGTTACTGACAATATTATTATTTTGCTTTTGAATACCAAAATTTTGATTTGTAGATTGATTCATAATTATTATTTTTCTTTAAGAAAAAACTATTTAAAAAGAGTTGTTGAGTCGAATTATATATATATATTTTAGTACTTAATTGATACCTACATCAATATTCACAATTTGATCGTCCAATAGAATTTTCCGATTGAATTGTAACATCAGCGAAAAAATTTGCCTGACGATCATGTTTAACAAGATATTCATGTGAGCATGTTTAGCCATCAAGATTTTTTGGTGGTTGCGGATAAATTTGTCAATGAAAACAAAATTATGCTTTGTTAGACGGGTAGAGGTTTTCAGGCTTCTTACTATTTTGCGGTCGCAAAAACTTTGAATTTGCATTTGGATGTTTAGATTGTTTATTATGATTGCATATTATTAGTTTTAAAAGAAATAAATACTTATTTGTTCAGTATTATTTCTAAACTCCGTAACGTTATGTAATTATTGTCAGAAAGGGTAAATCTAATAACATACATTCTTTCTTGGTGCGTGTCTATACTTAATTAGGATTAGCAGCAGTGACCCGAATGAAGAATACAGTTGTGATCCGCTTGTGAACGAAGTCACAAGGCGGATATTTATTGCGAGTCACCGGACTTTTCAGGTGATCGCAGATCATGGACGAGATGGTATTTGAGTAACCTGATGATCTGCTCGACAGCTCAGTCGCAAGAACAAGCCAGATTTTTTAGCAAGAAAGAAGGAGAATTTTCAAGTCTTCAAAAAATTTTCAATACTGTATTACTAAACGAAAGTTGTTATCATTTTGGACGACTCCAAAAAAAAAAAAAAATTTTCGATCTTCACGATATTTTTCTGGGACCAGAAGGAGGGAAAGTAATGGCCGATTGCATGGTGCAAGATTACTAGATGGACCTCTCTGGATCTTGGTGAAGATGTATTTTGCAGAAATACTGACTGAATGTATTATGTTGGACGTAAAGGAAATTGGAGTTGGTAAAGGATGAGCATAAAGCATTCATTTGTGCTCAAATCTGCAGATATGGGTAATGCTGTTGAGATAAAGGCCGTTGGTGTCCTTTATCATAATGAAATGGAGTTGGGAAAGAAGGACACAAGGCATTTTGTTCGTTACCAAATCTGCGATCATATGCTACTAGAAAATTTGATCTTCATGATAATTGTCTGGGAACCAGAAGGAGGGAAAGTAATAGCCGATACATGGTGCAAGATCACTAGGTTGACCGACGTATTTGCAGAATTTCTGACAGAATGTATAATGTTGGACGAAAGGAAATTGGAGTTGGAAAGGGATGAGCATAAGCATTCATTTGTGCTCAAATCTGCAGATAAAGATAACACTGTTGAGATAAAGCTGTTGGTGTCTCTTATCATAATGAAATGAGAGTTGAAAAAAAGGACACAAGGCATTTGTTCGTTACCAAAAATTTGCGATCACATGCAATGCTAGGAATTTCGATCTTCGTGATAATTTTCTAGGACTGGAGAGAGGGAAGAACACTAGGCCGATCTCTCTATGTCTTGGCAGAAATAGTCTTGTAGCAAAGTAGAAAGAAGTGTTAGTAGATGCATGTTGCAAAAGTGTTGCAATAAAAATGATAAGAAATACTGACGAAACATAGGATGTTGGACATTGTGATATAAGGAGATAGAGGTTGAAAAAAAGGAACATAAGACATTCATATATGATCCAACTGGCAGATATGGAAGAGCTGTTGGAATAAAAGCTATTGGTGTCTGTTTTCATAACGAGATTAGAGTTGAGGAAGAACACAAGGCATTTGTTTAGGACTAAGAATCTGCACTAATCTGCGGATATGTGTAATGCAAAAAATTTTAATCTTTACGATAATCTTTTTTGGAACGAAAGGAAGGAAAAGAATATTATGCGGACCCTCTGGATCTAGGTAAAAATGGTCATGAAAAAAAAGGAAGCCATAGCAGATGTATATTGCAAAAATGTTATAATAATAGTAGGAAATATCGATAAAATGTATAATATTGGACATTGTGATGGAACGTAAATTGGAACTAAAAAGAAGGCACATAAAGCATTTATTTATGACCGGAATTGCAAATATGGGTAATGCTATTGAAGCGAAGGCCATTGGTGCCTGTTACCATATTGGAAAAAAAGAACACAGGGCATTTGTTCAATACCAGAAATCTGCTGAGATGCATAATAGAAATTCCAATTGGTATGATGATTTTCTGGAACCAGGCAGAGGAAGAGCATACCAGGTGCATTTTGCAAAAGCACTAGTTGACCTTGCTGAATCCTGGAAAATAGTCCTGGGGTAAAGTATGAAAGCATTAGCAGATAGAATTTGCAAGAATGTTGCAATAATGATAGAAAATATGGATAGAACATATAATATTGGTGTCATAACGAGGTATTCATTTGCAATTCGAATTTGCAGATAGAGAAAATGAATCTAGAATCCTTGTTATAATAAAAAAGTTTTTTTCTTTAAACACTTGAAATAAATTTATAGTTTTTTGAAATTTTTATACTAGAGATATAACTGTACTATTTATAAATACTATTTGTGGTACTATAAAATATATGAACAAATTGCAATAAGTTTAAACTTGAATCTAGAAAGCCATTGGTGTCTGTTTTCAATGGAATTAAAGTAGAAAAGAAAGATACAAAACTTTGGTTATTACCAGGAATCTGCTAGTATATGTGATGCTGGAAATTCGAAATTATGATAATCTTTTGGGACCAAAGGAAGGGAAAGCGAGAGCAGATGGTCTCTCTGGGTTCTGGTAAAATAGTAGTGGCAATGTAGAGAAGCATTAGCAGATATATTTGCAATAAGGTTATGGAAGGTAATATATAGAAGATCGAGAAAAAAGGAAATCGGAGTCGAAAAGGATAAGCATAAAGCGCCTATTTACAATTAGTTCAGCAGATATAGGTAACGTTAAGAATGAAAGCGCATGGGTGTCCATAATGAAATTGGAGTTGAAAGGATGGATGTGAGGCATTTGTTTTTACCAAAAGTCTGCTAAGGTTGGTGACAGTAATCAAAATGGGAACAGAGTACCAAGAGATGGATAACGAACCAATCACTGGAATAGTGGGAAGATGATCCTACAATGAAATCAGAAATTGGTGCACTGAAGTTAAATAGGTAAACCATTTGTACGAGTGGCCGATATAAAAGTAATTGAATCATCTGAGTAAAGACTGAAGTTTGCAGATTTATGCAGCGGTAGAGATGAATACACAAATGTGTATGTTTATGTATAGATGTGAGGTGGGTGTGTACACCCCACACAATACTCGAATTAAGGTTAAAAGTAGCAGTACATAAGTATATGGTACAGGGCAATAAAAAAAAATATTTGAATGAATGCACATGTTCATGTATGGGTATAAATATAACTTATGTTATGGTATATATGATTGAAGTAGTGTGTACACCCCACACCACTCCTAAGAAACTGTATAGTATATAAAAAAAAATGGGTAAAAGAAAACAAATGCACATGTTCGTATAGAAGTATAAACTGGGTATATGAATATATATGTTTGTGTATAGGTATGAGTAGGGCAAGTGTGAACACCTCACACCGCCCTTTATTATAGTTATAGTTAAGAAAATTTGTGTAGTAAGGCAGGTGCGTACACCTTATATTGCTCTCAAAGTGAGATTAAAGATAGTAGTATATAAATATATAGTACAGGAAAAAAGATGAACGCGTATGTTCGTATAGGGGTATAAAAGTATATGAATGTGTATGCATGTGTACATAATGTGTATATTTAGGAGTGTGTACACCACATACCACTTTGAAGTAATGGTATAGTATACGAGACGAAAAAAAAGAAAGAGAAGAGGAAATCCAAATGCGCATATTTGGGTAAAGGTATAAACAAGACATATGAACATATAAGTTTGTGTTAAACAGGTGTAAGCACCTCATTCCACTTTGATGATAGTTACGGTTAAGGGAATTTGGATATATACAGTAAGCAGGTATGTACACCTGTACTGCTCTTGAATTGAGATTGAAAGTAGTAGTATATGGGTATAGTACAGAACATTGTAAGGGAAAAAAGCAAACATGAATGTTCGTGTGGGATATAATTAAAGCAGATAACTGCATATAGTATGTGCGTGTTTAAAGTGAAGCAAGAGTGTACACCTTACACTGCTCATAAGTAATAGTATAGTATAGGAAAAAAAAAAAGGAGAGGGAAAAGGGAAAGGAGAATGAATGCATAGGTTTGTATTACTCCACATGCCTTCAAATTGGAATTACACATAGAACTACATGAACATGTATATTCAGGTAGGTGTGTAGGTTAAAGCGGATATGTACACCCACACTGCTCACAGGCTAAACTAGGTTTGAAATATCTAGAAGAGCTAAGAAGGTTTGCAAGATTTCACATGAGGTGATGTTATGGAGTAGGTATAATTACATTTAGATACAGTTGTATATGCATGGGCAGGTATAGTAAAACAAGTGCACGCATTTTGGGCCACATGAAAGAAAAAAAAAAAGAAGAAGAAAAGAAGGGAAAGAAGAGAGAGTAGTGGATACAGGTATGGGGATGTTTCTTATATCCAAGACAATACGATCCTCGTCAACAATCTTATACTGTATTACATCATTTGTACAGAATGATATGACTGTAGGTATAAGGTTTGTCATGACTGTTGTGTGCGAGAAAGGGCACACAATAAGATGAGACGAGCAAGAATAATGATCCACTTGTGAATGAAGTCACAAGGTGGATATTTATTGCGAGTCACCAGATTTTTCAGATGATCACAGATCATGGACGAGAAGGTATTTGAGTAACCTGATGAACTGCATTGATCTCTTTGTTCTTTGATTTTTCTGTTTAACATTGTGTCTAGCTACCCTCCCACCATGCCCAAAATAAACAAAACAGGATCACTGGACTTTCCAAAAACAAAAAAAAAGAAACAAAAAGAGAAATTGAGGCATTATGCTCGAAAAGATCTGCTCAGAGACATCCTATAGCTTGTTTTGCGACCCCTATCCCACATCGTTTGTACAGAAGGACGTGACTGTAGGTATAAGGTTGGTCATGACTGTGTGTATGAGGAAGGGGCACACGACAAGACAAGATGAGCAAGAATAAAAGTAAATTATAAAAAATTATGCTTTTATTAGATATGTGTTTCAAGTTGTGTGCATTATTGCATGTTTTGGATATAATAATTTATTGTGAAATTTTGTTATGAAACTTGCTATTATGATACACAATTTGTATTGGAATGAATTCTCAATTCTATGATTTATTGTAAAAAAATTTTTTTACAAACTTACTAACATATTAAAATTATTATCATGTTTGCTGTAAAAAATTTTGTTGCAAACTTACTGACTATTGTGGTGACAGATGTCATATAGTTAGTTTGTATTTGAAATATAGTCATAAAGTCTATTAGAAATTACTGTAACAAATTTTGTTATGAAACTTATGAGCTATTGAGTATGTAGTTGTATTAAAATTAACAGTCGTGATTTCTAGCTGTTACAGAAATTGTGGTCGTGATTTCTGTCATTATTCACCATACATAGTTGTTAGTTTGCGTTAAAATTATTAATTATGATTTCTATTGTTAAAAATCTTGTTACAAGGCTTGCTTGCTATTGTAATGAATTAACAGTCATGACTTCTAACATGATTTACTGCAGCCTTTGTCTCGAACTATCTTCTACCTGTAATTCTGGCCATTAGTAATCTGATCAATAATGAAAGTATGATATATGTAATCAGTATTATTAGTTATTAAGGGTAAAGTATATACCGATCATTTTTACTAATAAACTATTAGCAAAATTTAGCTGGCATTATGGAGCTAAAAACTTTTTTTATATTGATTTAAGATTTAGCACAATAAAAACATAATGCATATTAGTAGTAATCATATGATAAATTTTGAACCAATTTGAATTTGTTATCAAAAAGTTAGATAAGGGCAAGATCCACGAGAACCTGTAATATGCCATAATAGGCTCTCGCAGATTTGTACAGGCTCTCACAGATCTTGCTCTCATCTAATTTTTTAATGACAAATTCAAATTGGTTCAAAATTTGTCATATGATTACTACTAATATGCACTATGTTTTTACTGTGCTAAATCTTAAATCGATATAAAAAATTTTTTATTTATCTATGTACTAATTACTAAATTTATAAATTTGTTAATAGTTTATTAATAAAATGATCAACATATACTCTACCCTTAAGCCAAGTGTACTGGACAGTATGATAGTTACTGGCAAAGCTGATATTGAAACAAACCTACCCAAAACTAGTTTCAGATTTTTTCAAAAAAATTGAACCGCCGAAATCCGAAATCTGAAACTAGAATCTGAAACCCAAAACTATAATACGAAAATCAAAAACATAATGCGGAGCTTTTAAATTTTATTAGAAAGTTTACTTTTTTTTAATGAAATAGAGCCAAAATAGAAATTATTTTTGAATAAATTATAAGATAATATAGATAATTTAATTATGTTTTTGCCAATTTTTTTTCTCTGCTTCATTTTGTTCGGCCTTTTTTCTAAAGCTGATCAACTTTATTTTTAATATCATACCGTTATTACAACTGAATTCAAAATCCTAGGACAATAAAAAAAATTGCCAATGAAGAATTGATAAATATTTTGATGCCTGTTGATATTGACAATTTATTTAATTTTGTGGTAACATAAATTCAATTATTAGTAGATTTGGACGTACGTTTACTTATTATTACTTGATATTATATCCAATTTTTACATAGTAAGCAAAAAAAAACTGATACTTGCAAAAGCAACCTTGATTCAGAACATAAACTCTGGAATTATGCCTTTCATATTGTACTTGTGAATCACAATAATGAAAAGGACTGCATGCATCAATATTGTTGGATCAGTGCATTTGATGTATAATTGAAAAAAATATATACGGTAATACATCAATGCAATCAATGTATATAGAAAATTATGTAGTATTTGGTTTTCAGGTGAGGTTTCAGGTTTCAGTTTCGAATGAGGTTTCGGGTTCTGGGTGAGTTTTCGAGTTTTGGATAAGGTTTCAGAAGCTATAATACAAAACCTGAAACTTTCAGATTTGGCACAAAAAGTTTTGGCGCCAATTCTGGTTCACTAGTCAAAGGTTGGACTATCAGGATGACAGCTTAGTTATTAACGCATAATGGAATAAGCGCAAAATAAAAAATATATGCTCTTTGTAGTTATGTACTATACTAAAAATGAAAGACAAACAAATACTTACTTGTTATTGTGGTATATAGTCAAATTTAGTTGGTTTGAAATCAACTACTTTAGTTCCTAACATAATTTGTCATAAAAATTTTGTTGCAAAGCTTGTTAGCTATTGTGATATCACGCAGTATGGATTTGATTAGTTTGTATTGGAATTAACAAAACTTACCGATTATTGTGATTATACTCAATTTTGCAAATCGACACACAATACTATATGTGATTAAGGTTGATTTGGTATCATCGTGATTAAACAATTGTTAATGGATTTGAATTGTGATCACATTCTTGATTATGATTATAACTAGTACCAATCTAAAGAAAGAAAGGGATCATGGAGTTCAATATTCGTGACGGACCTGCCATACCCAAAATGGGGGACCGTTAAAGCCAAGTACCTTTATATGTTTTTTAATCAAAATTAGGGTAAGGGTTAGTTAAAAGTTAGGTTTAGAATGCCTTATAGGTAAAATTTTCTTTCCGACATTTTTAATTAATGCTTCGAGACAGGTTTAGACACTTGTTTCTTGTATTTTGGATGTTTTTCACTTTTTTTCTTGGTTTTTGTCTCATCAGTGATGATCAAAATTTACAATGAGATTGGCTGCCAGTCACATGATAACACCTGGTTTTAATGGATCCCCTGAAATGAGAATGTCTAAAGCCGTTTCCAGTCTAGTGTTAGAAATTTCAGACTCAAATACTGTTCTCATGAGAACATCGTAATAGCTATAAGTGTTCTCAACCGATTGCTTATGTTCTCATTTGTGCTCACTAAAAAAAAAACAATTCAAAAATATATTATATACTGTAATATATGTACTTTTTACCTATAAAAGCATAAATGGTATCAGACAAATATAAAAATTAACATAATTCTATTAACACATCTATATGTAAATATACATTAGAGCATGTCAAATATCTTTTCATTTATACTATAGTACATAATTATATATAAGTTCAACTAAATAATTTGATAATAAATTATTATTACTAGTTATATTTATTTATTTTAATTTGATATAAAAATATTATGTAGTTACTAATTACTACTTATGAGAACACTATTTTATTTTACTGTTCTCAAAAAAATTTTAATAGAAAACAGTAAAAAATTTTTACTGTGCACAAATTTAAAATAGTGTTCTCATGAGAACTCGGAGAACACTAATTTTGAACACTGGTCTAGTCACGTGTTTTGGGTTTTAAATTAAAGTTAGGTAAGGGTTAGTTTGGGGTTAGGGTTAGGGCATGTCTTATAGTAAAATTTTCCCCTGACATTTTTTATTAATGCACCAAGATGGGTTTAGGCTGTTGTTTCTTGTATTTTTGCAACTTTCGCTTTTTTTCGCTGTTTTTGTCTCCTCGTGCTGATCCGTGTTGATCAAAATAAACAATCCTATTGCTCTATGTCATGTGATGGACACAGCTTTAGACGACCCCCGAAACGGGGACGTCTAAAGCGGAGCAGATTTTTATAAAGTATTTTATCGAATTAACTTTAGGGTTAGGGTAATCTTAGATTAGGGTTAGATAGGTTTTAAGTTGTAATATATAAGCAAAATTGCCTTCCCGACATTTTTAATTAACACATCAAGGTAGGTTTAGACTGCCGTTTTTTTGTGGGTTTCGCTTCTCTTTCATGTTTGCTTCGCCTAAGATCATCAAAATTCGATAATTTGATTGGTCAGATATCACATGATTCTGCTCCGCTTTAGACGACCCCCGAAACGGAAGGAAGACCGAAACTTCGAGAAGGAACGGATAGGAAGTACCAAGTGGCACGGGATGGACTACCGGAGACCGGATAGGAGCTGAAACCGAAAACACCGCCAGCGGGCAAGGTGAAGAATGAAGGAGTACTCGGAGACCGAGTATGGTACTGTCATACCTGTAATACATGTAAAAAATATGAAGTGTAGGGGACCTGGTTTATAAGGCCTCATGAAATTAGTAAATAATAAAATTGCGCCTCCCGGCGTCCCTTCATAGAAAGGGTATAAAAAAAAAGCGTTAAAGCACAATAGCTTGATCATATTGCTGTATTAGTTTTAGCACACTGATCATATTTTGGATATAAACATGATTTTATTAGTTGGTCGACATAAACACGAATCGAAAAATCTAGAAATCAATCATCTAAATCTTTAGCGAAATGTAATTTTTCTTAATATTTGCTAATATATTCGCTTTTTATTAATCTTGTCTTTTCTTTTTATCTATTGCGGAGCAATTGTTCTTGTTCTTGCAATTGCACTTGCACATGCATTGGTTCTTGAACATGCTCTAGAACTTTCAAATTCGTGAAACAATTGATTGACTTTTTAGCTCAAAATATTAGGTAATCAAACAACAAGAGCAAATTTGGCAAATACAAGTTTAAAGGCGTTAAAAATTTTTTTTGATGTACAGGTGAAACTAATGTGCGCAAATCATTGCTCAATATTGAAATATAATTATTAAATACCGGCGCGAAATCAAGTGTAAGGCTCCACTTAGCCATAAATACATGCTGTGATAATCCTTGCAGCAATACATGAATCGAGATAGGATCGATGAAGTAAATGCTGCGTTTTGCATTGTCTTGAGGCTTTTTCAATGTAACAGCAGATCAGTAACACAGTAAATTTAGGAAAAAACTTCAAACAAAATCACGTTACTCTTTTGTCATGACAAAATGAAATTCTGAAATAAGTACGTACTTACGAACGTACTTACGTACGTACGTACTGTATCTCGCATATTTATTCTACTCGAATGAATTCCCCAGCCATGAGGTTTTGCTGACACTAAAAGTGGCTTGGTTTGGATAAATATTTCTTTGAGTTGGTGTATGGTCCTTTACAGTATGTCATTAGAAATTGAGTCTTATGACATGTCAAATGATTGTTGCATGATCACAAGGATATCAATTATTGATATTATCATTATACCGGTACTTTATTCAGCATTTCATCTTTTTTTCAGCAACACAAATAATATCCTGATGCTTACACTGTGCATATCATAATTATGTGAGTTTTGTAATTCCAAAATAACTTAAGCCATAATCCCAAAAGGGAATACTTTACTGAAACTTAAAAAAAAGTATATATGTTTTTATAATAAAATAATAATATTTTGAAAATATAATAAATATGCTTTTATATAAAAAAATATTTTAATAATGTTTTTATAATATATTAATAATATAATAAAAATTTTAAAAATAAAATTAAAATTTAAATCTGTTTTAAAAATATTATAAAATTATTATAAAAACATTATTATTATATTTTAAAATAGTTTAAAATAAATTGTTTAAAAATATTTTAAAATATTATTTTAATATTATTAAAAATATTATAAAAACATTATTATTATATTTTAAAAATATATTTAAATAAGTTTTTTAAAAATATTTTTTAAACCAAAATTATTTTTAAAAAATGCTTATATCTCATAATTTTGCTTATGAAACCATCCTTCGTATTTTAACAAAAAATCTTTTTTGTGTGATTTTGGGGTAAACACATTTGTCTAAATCATTATATTATTAATTTATTTTATTTATATTATATTTAATATTATAAAATATATTATAATATAATATATTAATATAATATAAATATTTATATTATACTATAAATATGAAATTTATTTAGTTTAATAATGTTTTAAAAATGATTTTATTAATATTACTAAAACAGTTTTAATATATATTATTTATATTATTATTATTAACTTATAACTAGTAATTATAACATTTTTTAAAACATAATAAAAACATAATTAATATATAATAATAATATTTTCAATTTTTTTATAGTTTCAGTGAAGTAATACCGACGAAGTTGGTTTGCGGTAACAGGTTGCTATAATGTCGAACGATTTAGCCGGTATTATGTATATTGGAAAAATGCGTAATGCAATACTGTAATTCTCTAAAATTGCACGATAATTAAATATGATCGTTCACACAAAGTATAGAGGCAACTATTGTTTTGAATCGTTATTTAATCAATCACAGCCACATGTCGTGTCGGTTAGAGACAAAAAAAAAAGAACTAGGCCAAAATTACGCAAAATTCTGCTAATGAAACTGTGAGTAAAATGCTCCAGAGCCAATTTTACCATAGTGCAAGCATATTTAATAAAAAATTTTCTTTTTTGGGGGTCGTCTAAAGCCAGGTGTGTCACGTGATAGAAAGCCAATCAAATCGTAAAATTTGATCTTTATGGATCAGCCAGACGAGACAAAAACAAAGAAAAAAAGTGAAAAACACCGAGGAGCATTAATAAAAAATGTCGGGAAGACAATTTTACTTATAAGCCAAGCCCTAACTCTAACCCCTAACTAACCCTTACACTAATTTTAATTAAATAATCAAAAAACATATGAACGCACCTGACTTTAGCTATCCCCCTTTTTTGTAGCTAAAAAATTAAAAAAAACCAATTTCAGGCAAAAATTAAGAATTTCAAAGATCGTTGCCCTAAGTTAATTTAATGCAGGCCAAATTTTTTAGATTTAAAGCCCCTGAGAATTCTAGTCAGCACAGTACATGATTTTCAGGGGCTGAATTCGTTATCATTAGTGCTCCTAATCGGGTCGGGTCAACCCGAAAACCAACCTGACCCGAAACTTTCGGGTCGGGTTCGGGTTAGAAAAATTGAATCCGAAAAGTTCGGGTTGGGTTCGGGTCGGTTCGGGTTGGCAATGAACCCGACCCGACCCGACTCGAAATATTATAGATAACCCAAAGTAGAAATATTATTTTTTTATTATAGCAAATCATAGATAAATATGTACTTTATTTAAATCTTTAATAAACATATTTGCATTAATGATAGTAGATCTTAAATGAATGCATTTTAACTAATTTAAAATTAATATGACGAATATTGATATGATCTGATCTTTAAACTATAATAAGCTAAAATTGTATATCTTTAACAAATTATATGATAATTTATTTGAAGCAAATATAGTAATAATTTTATTAATCATTCAGTAAATATATTATATATTTATATTAAATATTTATTTTTTTACCTCAGTCTAAATTTTAATTTTTTTTGCAACGAAATTATCTTTATTTGCAATGAAATTGTTTTAAAAATAGTAAGTACATATTAAATTACCTTAAAGGTTATACTCTAAAATTATAATAATATCTTGGCAACCACTTCATCAAATTTAATAAAACTTCTTTTATTTGAATTCTACAGATTTGTAGAATTCAAATAAAAAAATTTTATCGATTTTCATCAGGTGGCTATCAAGATACCTTCGCTCAAAGGTTTAAAAAATTTTAGTATAACATCTATTTTTGAATTGTTTACTGACTTTGAGTGAAGATATCTTGATAACCACCTGGTTAAAGTTAATGAAATTTTTTTTATTTGAATTTTACAAAATGGTAAAATCAAAATAAAAAAGATTCATTGCTTTTGGTTAGGTAGTTGTCAAGATATCTTTCCTAAAAATTTAAAAAAAATTTGCTACAACATCTATTTTGATAGACGTTTTAAATTGTTTACTTACTTTGCATGAAGATATCTCAACAACCAACTGTTCAAGGTTAATAAAAATTTTTTTATTTGAATTCTACAGAATGGTAAAATTAAAATAAGAAAGGTTCATTGCTTTTGTTTAGGTGGTTGTCAAGATATCTTCCCTAAAAATTTAAAAAACCTTTGTTACAACATATATTTTAATAAATATTTTAAATTGTTTACTAACTTTGCATAAAGATATCTTGACAACCAATTGTTCAATGTTAATAAAAACTTTTTTATCTGAATTCTACAGAGTTGTAGAATTAAAATAAAAAAATTTATTGATTTTGGTCAGGTAATTGTCAAGATATCTTCACTTAAATATTTAAAAAAATTTTGCTATAGCATCTATTTAGATAGATATTTTGAATTATTTACTGTATTTGAGTAATAATATCTTGATAACCACCTGATCAAAGTTAATGATTTTTTTTTATTTTAATTCTATAGAATTGTAGAATTAAAATACAAAAAAATTTATCGATTTTGCTTAAGTAATTATTAAAATATCTTCACTTAAAGTTTTAGAATTTTGTATAACTTTAATTTTGATGAACATTTTGAATTATTCTCTGATTTTAAGCAAAGATATCTTAACAACTATCTGACTAAAATCAATTAAATTTTTTATTCAAATTCTATAATTTTAAAGAATTAAAATAAAATTTTTTTTATTGAATTTGATTAGTTAGTTGTCAAGGTATCTTTAATTAAAATTCAAATATCTAATAAAATTAGAACAATTAATTTTTTTAAAATTTTAACAAATTACTTATTATATTTTATAATTAATTTATTATTTTAATCTTTAAATTATTTAGAAATTAAATATGGAATTTGATGAATCAAATTTTTTTCTTGATGAAAATTATATTATTGAAAGTAATATTTCAGAAATTATTGATGATGATATATCAAATAATAGTTCAAACCAAGAAGAAAATTTTGTTGAAGATAATGAAACATCTAGTAATGAAGATGAAACAAATTCTAATCAAGTAAATGAAGAGGATATTCTTATGGAAGAAAATATCATTATAGAAGAAAATTTTCCTAATACTCCTAATGAAGAAAATGCAAATACTAAAACAGATAATAAAAAAAAGCTTAAATCTATTGTTCATAATCATTTTACTATAGATCAACAAGCTAAAAAATATAAATGCAATTATTGCAGGTAAAATATTAATTTTTAATATTAATATTTATATTATTTATAAAATTTTAATATTATTTATAATTATTTATTATAATTTTTAGTCAAACTTATAAAATTTCAAAAGATAAATCAACATCAGTATTAAAAAGACATCTTGAAAAAAATCATAAAAAATTAATTGCAAAAAAAAAACTATTGGAGCATTAGATAAGTTTATTCAAAAAGATAAATTAGTAAATATTTTTTATTATTTATTTATTTTTTATCAATAATAATAATTAATTTAAATATTATTTAAATAGTTATTCATACAAGAAGATTGGCTTAAAGATTTAATTAATTGGATTATTTCTGATGATCAATCTTTTACTGTTGTTGAAAATAAATTTTTTCAAATAATGATTAAAAGACTCAATAATAATGCAAAAATTCCTTCAGCTGATACTATTACTAACAAAATTTCTAAAATTTTTAATACTGAACAAGCTAATCTGCAAAAACAATTTCAAGAAATTTCTAGTAAAATTTCATTTACTCTTGATTGCTGGACATCTAGAAATCAAAAATCTTATCTTGGAGTAACTGCACATTGGATTTCAAATAATTGGCAACTTCAACATTGTACTATTGAGTTTAGTTATTTTGAAGGCTCTCACTCAGGCAAAAATTTAGCTGAAGTATTTTTTAAAATTTTAAAAGAAAATAATCTTTTAACAAAAGTATTTATATTTTATTATTTTTAACAAAAGTATTTATATTTTATTATTTATAAAATATTAATTAATAACTAATTATTATTTTATTTTTAGATTTTGGGTATTACTACTGATAATGCTACAAATATGAATTCAATGTTTAATAATTTAGAAGAAAATTTTAATAATGAAAATTTAGAATTTGATTCTAAAAATCAACATATATATTGTCTTGCACATATTATAAATCTAGCTGTTCAGGAAATTTTAAAATCTTTTTATAATAATAATAATAATGATGAAGGTGATAATTCTGAAGAGAATAGTGATGATGAAATATCTGATATAAATACTTTAGGAGCACTTGGAAAAGTATAATTAATTTATTTTAAATATATTATTTATTTTTAAAATATTTGTAATATTTATAGTATTTATATTTTTAAATATAAAATTAATAATAAAATTTATATTTTATAGAATAAAATACTATAAAAAATACTAAAATTTATTAATTATATAATTTTATATTTGTAGTTAAAGAAAATAATAATTAAAATTCGTAAATCTCCACAAAAACGTGAACGTTTTAGCAGACAATGTTTTATTTCAAATATTAAAAACTTAGAATTAATTGTTGATGTAAAAACACGATGGAATTCTACATATGATATGTTGGAAAGAGCTTTAATTTTACAACAAGTAAATTTATATATATATTTTTTAATTTTATTTACTAAATATTAATTTATATTTTAGCCATTAGATGAATTAATTTTAACAGATAGAAGTCTTACAAAATTTTCATTAACAAATGCTGAATGGAATAAATTAAAACAAATAAAAAATATTTTAGAGGTGAATAAAAATAATATATATATATATAATAATTTATAAATATTATAATATATATTATTAATTTATAACTATTATAATATATATTATTATTTTTAAATTTTTTATTAGTGTTTTAAGGAAGCTACTCTTGAAATAAGTGCATCTAATTATCCAACACTTAGCTATTCAATTCCTATTTATAATTATTTATTAAATATAATTGAAAAATTTCTTAATGAAGATTCTTATTCTAATGATATTATTTCTGCTATTAGCAAAGCCAAAAATAAATTATATAAATATTTTCCAACAACAAATGGACTTGTTTATATTATTTCTACAAGTATGTAATTTAAATTTATTTATTAAATAATTAATAACTAATTTTTAATTATATTTTTATTAATAGTTATTGATCCACGTCTTAAGTTACAATATTTTAAAGATCAAGAATTTGATGATGAACTTATTGAAATATACAAACAACAAATTATTAATTTATGGAAAAATAAATATAGACAAACAGAAAATAAAAATAATAATCAAACAAATAATAAAGCAAGTGGACTTATAGCTTATATGTTTGAAAAAAGAAAACATATTGAATTTGATGAACTTGTAAAATATTTGAATGAACCACCATTAAATTATGATATAGATATATTAACATTTTGGAAGGTAAATATTTATTATAATATATTTAATATACTATATAATTAACTAATAATTTAATTTAATTTAAAAATAGCTTCATGAAATAGAATATCCAAATTTATCAAAAATGGCTAAAGATTATTTAGCAATTCCTGGTATATTTTTAATTTTAAATATTATAATAAAATAAAATTATTATAATTATTTAATAAAATTAATATAAATTTTTATATTTTAGGAACAAGTGTTCCTGTTGAATGTATTTTTTCAAGTAGTGCTGATTTGATTTCTGCTAAAAGATATAGTTTAAATTCAAATACAATTAAAATTTGTATGTGTTTAAAAAGTTGGTTAAAATTAAAATTAAAAAATAATGTAGATTAAATTTTTAAAAATCTATTTAAATTTTATTTATATATTAATATTTATTATTAGTAATAGGTTTTTTTTAGTTTGTAAATTCAAACTTTTTTCCTATTAATTTTTATTTAAATATTATATTATATTATATTATTATTTTATCTTTTATTTATTTATATAAATAAATTTATATTTTATTTAAAATTTGAAAATGAATAAATATTTATTAATATTTTTATTTTAATACTATATATTTATTAATAAAATTTTTATATTATTTAAATTAAAATTATTTTATACTATAATAATAATAAATGTTGCTAATTTATCTCCTTAGTAATTTAATTACTCTATATAATTTACTAATCAAATACAGAATCTTGTATAACAAAATAATAAATTTATTTATAAAATTTAAGAAAATATTAAAAATTGTAAATATCTTAAAATTTATTATAAAATTAGCTTTAGACTTTTAAGTAAAAATTTTTAACATCTAGTTTTACATATAATAACACATTCTAACTCTAATATAGGCCTTACTCTAACTCTAATATTAAACCAATTTATTTGAATAATAGAGCAGTTAATTAACTAGATATTAAAATTAGTTATATTTAATAATAATTTAAATAAGTCTAATTTTAAATTAAATATAATAAAATTTTTTAATAGTTTTACTAAATTATACTAGTATTAATATTATAATTATATTATTTAATAAATTATACAAATATAGTATAATAGAAATAATCTAGTTGTCAGTGGCAGTAACAGTCACTGGATTACAAATAACCAACCAGATTGTGTTACAGGATCAAAACAAATACTAAAGTTAATTGTCATTAGGGTTAGGATTAGAAGTTAATTGTCATTAGAGTCAGAAATAGTTTGAGTTAGGGTTGGGGTTGAGAATATTATATAGTAAAATTTCACAAGAAATTTTTTTAATTAGAACACAAAAGGTAATTTTATAGGTAAAGTTTTATGCTATCATGAATTTTTGATGTTTTCTTCACTTTTGGATTATATAAACGTTACACCTGATCCCGTGATGTGATTGGTCAATTGCAATTTGGTGACTGTCACCGCCGATGACAAATAGATTCGCTCAACAGGAGAGACCATCCCAAATTAGGAAATAGTTAGGATGATCATTACACAATTCATTAAAGTTTTTTTATACAGTTTACAATACTCTTTTCATGAGGTCATCGTGACTTATTCGCATTATGAAACATGATCAACTTAGTATATAAACTTGTGGCGGTCATATCATACTTTAATAAAATAGTTGGATTCAAGAGGATTCGTGGATATTTATATTACAATTTCTGTATTTATAAGTTATAATATAAATATCTGGTGAATCCTCTTGAATCCAACTATTTTATTAAAGTATAATATGAAAGTCACAAGTTTGTACTAATTTGATCACGTTTCATAATGCGAATAAGCCACGATGACCTCACGAAAAGATTATTGTAAACTGTATAAAAAAACTTTAATGAATTGTGTAATGATCGTTCTGACTATTTCCTAATTTGGGACGGTCTCTCCTGTTGATTCGCACTAATATAAAGATCAGTATTATAAAATAAAAAATTTTTAATTCTAATAATAGCTTAGACTCTAACTTTAAACTAAAGAAATTTATAATTTTTTTGTTTATTGTTTTAATAATAATCTATATATATTAATTTTATATGTAACTATAATATTAGTATTACAAGTATTATTTAATATAACTATTTTTTAAAAAATATAATAAAAATAAATTAATATTCTAAATTAATAAAAAAAACATGATTATATTATATTATATTTATATAGATAAATTAATAATTTACTTAAATTTTAAAATAAAATAATAAAAAGCACTACTATATATTAATCTTAAATTTATTTAATATGCTATAATAATAAATTAAATAATTCAACTTAAAATAAAATTAAAAATTTAATATAAAAAATAAAAAATAAATTAGTAGAGAGAGCGAAAGATCAAAATTTGATATCACCTTTGACAAAGTTTCGGGTCGGGTTCGGGTCGGTTCGGGTTCTGGTCGGGTTCGGGTTGGGTTGAAGTGCTAACCCGAAAGTTATTCAACCCGACCCGACCCGAACTTTCGGGTCGGGTTCGGGTTGACCCATAACCGACCCGACCCGACCCGTTCGGAGCACTAGTTATCATTATCAAGCTCCAGACATATTGTTACGACTTGTTGGGAGAACAATGTGCACGATCGCACAGTTTAGCTCCAGTCGCAACTTAATTTAATTTATTATTAAACTAAAGTTTCTTTTTATTAATTCGTATTCAGGAAATAATTGAAGTCTGAGATTTTTCAATGAACTTTATTAAGGGGAAAACTTGGCTTTAAATACATTTTCAGTTATTAAGAACTACTGCGCTATATTTATTACATCATTTGGTTTCCACCTTTACATTTGAGAAACCTTATTATTTACCCCCAATTTTGTTCACAATATTGCTCACAATGTCGCTCACAATATTGCTTGCAATTTCGCTCACAATTCCCACAACCAGGAGTCAACTATAACCAGTTCACACAATAAACAATCATCGGGATCTCTAAGCCTCCGCCATAACTTAGCACCTTGTAATTTCGGATGGCTTGGGTCACAGGAGTCTTCGGGTGTTACTAATTTCATTTAAGTCACGGGTTAAAGATTTTAACCGTGACAATATGCTAATTTCCCAGCCGTATTACCCAAAGTACAGTGTAAGCAATTATGTATTTATATCAAGAATTGGTTAAATTTCAAATACTTTTCTAATTATAACAATGTACTAATAGATGTGTTATTTAAACATCTATAGGCCATCCTACAGCAATAGGTCCTAATACCTGCTAATATAAGGTAAAGTACATCCTTTATTACTAATACATAAAGGCTAATCTATCAAATAATTTACTGACATTGAACACTTTACTCCAAGGCGAGCGATACTAAAGCACACACACTTAATACAATTATGGCATCTCATCCATAAACAAATTCCAAGCTTTCATAAACACGCTTGTTCTGCTGCCAGTTTTTCGATATCTAAGGCACTTGATCTCCAATAACCATATGTGTTCATATTATTATCCTGTAAAATATGTAATAACAAGATAAGCTATTACTATTAACATATAAAAAACTAAATTGCAATTGTGTGATCCTTTACAATAGTCATAATGATTGTTTTGTTGATAAGAAATTTACCATATCATTGTCCGGAACATAGCAGAGAATGTTCTACTTCAACCCATGCAATAATTGTTAGCAACGCCAACCTTAACATAGCTGAGAAATTCTACTTCAAACCATGAAATATTTGTTAGCGACACCAAAGTCTTCACACAGGTTACATACATACTTATGAATATTGCTTTGGAATCAGTCCTCCGCTAACTCCGACAGTAAGTATTACGAAGTGGTAAGTGGTTCCAGAAAAGGAATTTTGCGACTACATTAAAAAAAATCGTAAAATTACATTCTATTATGGAACGTTGATTAATGTACTAGAACCCTTTTTTATAAGCTTACATATACACTCTATGAGCTGAACTGTACTTTTTTGTTACGATGATATTTGTGTTTCAACTGATTGAAATGATATAATACTCAATCCAAAGTTGAGTCTAGTTCTAACCTGTGCATGTATGTGCAACGCTCTCTAAATCAGTCGTTACATCAGAAAAGGATAATCGCTTTGCCTATTTTTTTTTCAATCTGAATTATAAAATATAGATTTTAAGATAAAATCGCGAGGCTTCTTATCTAAAAGCTCATAAAATAAATAAATAAATAAATATATATATATACTGTAAATTGATTTATTTAAACTGTATTTTTATTTATATATATATACTTTAAATAGTTCCTAATACTAAGTTCTATCAATCTATATCAATCTATATCAATATGTTCAAATTAATATTTTTGATTCTAATAGAATATTTAGAACTTTAAAAAAATTTAATCATTAAAACTAGAAAGAGTTACGTGGTAATATAGAAGGATGCAGTTTAATTTTCTTTGTAAACAATTCCAATTCCTTTTTATTGACCATAATAAATCTCGGCCAAATATGTAAAAACTGCGATAAGAACTAATACAGGTAGAATTATAAACATTTCTAAATCTATCATGATAGAAAACCTTTGTTAGCATCAGAAAATTTGAAATCTGATTATAATATCTGATGATTTTAATCGATTACTATCACTCCCACCGATTATCATAAATTCGATAGAGGTTTTTTTATCGATTATATATAATTAATCGATTACAATCGATTTAATCGCTTTTCAATTTTATAATCTTTATAATTTATTTTGATTTAAATCGACCCACCGATAATATCGTTTAAAGCCAATCGATCATAATTGATTTAATGTTTGCAACCGATTATAATCTGTTTCAAATTTCCTGATGAGAAATTGCATTTCTATCAGTTTTAATATACAAACATACCGTAAATGGCCGGATAAAAGATAGTAGACACACTATACCCGGGTGCAGATCGCAGGAACTTCTTTAATTCTTTTTTAAAATCTAAATTGCATATTATAAGCGCAAAGAGTATGTGCATCTCAAATTTTTACACTATACAATATAAACTCTCAGCCGCATACTATACCCGGGATCTATTATAGGGTTCTAAAATTGATGGAATGTAACAGACCCGGGTCTTGTATCCGGCCAGTTACGGTATTGTGCAATCTAAACACAACGCATCCTATAAGATAGGTGTAACGTGAGATCTAAACATAATTGATAATGGTTTTATGATAAGGGTTAGCATTAAATCAAAGTTAAGGTCAAGAAATAGCAAAAATTTTAAACTTTCAAAATTTCGCAAGGAATTTTATTTGTTAGAACACGGGTTTTTTTTAAAAAAAAAGCGTCTCTATTTTCTTCGATTTCACATTATACCTGATCTTACAATCTGATTGGTTGATAATCCTATAGGAAATATTTGTAAAAGCTGCATATCATGCCAAAATATTTTTGAAAGAACGAGTAAAGTTTCTCTTATTGTCAGATAAGTTTCATATCAATTCTTAAGTGGCGTTAAATTGTGCGTAAATATAAAATCATATTTTTATACAGTATATAGTTTATATATTCTGTATAAAATTTTAACAAGCATAACAGATAAGCACTCATAAAGTTCATTCATATTGAAAATATTGGCGTTAAATATCGATATTTGTAGTGTAAGAAATGCTATTTATAGGCCATCTGATAGCATAATATTAATTATATATTTTAAGATGAAAGATTAAGGTATTATGGGCGCCTGCACTAAAAGAGATTCCATATAGCAAAGCTACAGTACGAGCTTGACCCAGATTGAAAATATACACTAATATCCCTTTGTAACACCTGCAATTTTTATAAAAACACCAGCTTTTCGTCTTTTAATTTTATTTTTTTTTTTAAAAAAATTACAATTATGAACCAATCTACAAATCAGACTTTTGGTCTTCAGCAAAATAATAATCGCCAGTTACAAAGACCGCAAAATACTGGCAACCTTCAAAGAGCATTAAATACTGGCAGGCAGGCTCTAGGACCTCAAAACACTCCGAATTTGTTTAACGATACTTATAATGACTTAGTCAGAGGTTCAAATCCATTGACTAGGACGCAAGGTGTGGAAATTTCACCACAAAGTGCCCAAGTCTCAATACATTTATTTTTAGGATTCTCTTTCGTATAAATATAGTTACGCATAAATATATTTTCTTTAAACTAATGTTTTCTATGATATAGTTTATAAACTTCCTCATCCTAAACATAAAATTAATTATATAAAGTGTATACAATTAAAATAATTCTAACTCACTACTTTCATATATAATTTTATCCGGTGTTACCATATAAAGAATTACTGAATATAATGATGATTTAATTTAGACATTTTATATTCATATTCAGATAAAATTTCGATTATTTTTTTATTTTTTTTTTTTTAATAAACCCCGAAGCTTCCTGAGCCCAAGGACGTCATGTGACGTTCTTTATTAATGAACAAAATAATAAATATTACAGTTTAACTGTCACAAATAATAAAATACATTTAAAGGACGTGCCGTCTCAGCAAGGTTTTATCCTTATCCGAAACTTTCCTATTCGCTAGTGCTACTTGAATTTCCTTCGCGATTCTATGTTTCCAAATAAAACCAAGTGCCGGTTCTGGGATGGAATCGCTCTCCCACCTCTTATTTGTAAGTAAAACCCAAAATTTCGATTATTTATATATATGGCCGTTTGAAGTTAATTTTTTGGTTAACATCACCCCCCAGCTGAAGTCTCCCCCACCTCCCTCCGAACCAAACGCCCACAACAACCCTTGAATCACCCCCCCCCACCCCCTGTTTTATTTAAACAAAAAAATTTGGCCCTTTTTTCTTTTTTTATTTTCCTTTCATTTTTTTCTTTCCATTTTTCCCCCCCCCCCCCTCCCGAGAGTCCTGGAAAAGTGATGCTAACCAAAGAATCAACTTCGAACGGCCTAAGTTAATTCTGAATCATCCTAATAATTTTATATTAGGGGGTTTTCATTGGACAAAAAATTTTTGAATCTGATATCGATTAATCGATCACTGCAGCATGTGAAATCACGGAAGTCCCGGAATTCTAGCAGAACGATACTTCGATAATTTTATTGATTTCGAAAATAAACATAGGTTTTTCGAACTAAATATATGTACTTGTGGAATATTAGATTTTTACCATCTCGGAAAAATTCAAGATAGTGTAATATTCGATAATCAGTTCTAGATTGATTCCTAAAATAGAATTATCTCGATTTCACGTGATTTTATCAATTCTATGATAATAATATGTGTTTTTGTACTTAACTTTTTAAGTTACTGCTGCGCTAGCATAAATTTGTAATAGTCAGGTACAACCATTTAAAGATATATAGTAATCTATTAAAAGTATAATTTAAATAAAGCCATTTCTTTTTATATACTTTAATTAAAACTGATATATGTCTATATGAGATCTGGTGTTGGTACGCCCAGGTCAAATGGGGACAGAAATGGATACCAGAATCGATACTATCTGATATAGTCCAGATGAGAATTAGTAAGGAGTTAAAGGTTCTGAAAGCTTTACAAAAGGAGGGACATAACAGTTTAAAGAAGGTAACGAAATATCTTTATCTGAACTTTCTCAGATAGATTTTAAGACAGGTAAGAAGGACTTGACCCGGAATAAAAATGTAAATAGTTCGATAGTCTATTTTTATTATAATATAATTTTGTATTAGGTGTCAGTCAGTAAATTATTAATAAAGTACGCCTACATGGCGTCCTCTTCGGAGGTTTGTTAAAAAAAAAAAAAACTGATATAAATTAATAGTTTAAGATTTTAGAAAAAAAGAAGACGCGTTACAAGGCTACACAAACTCATTTTAGATTCTCATAATGATGCTTGTTGTGAACATATGAATAACCAACTTTAGTTATTTTAATAGTAAAACATCTTCCGTTCGGAAAAAGCTTCTTTTTTTTTACACACGGAGGCTAGATTTTTTTTTTAAAAAAAATTCTACTGGTTAGTTAAAATCGTTGGGGTGATTTTTTTCAATTCTGTACCTTTTATAACCTGGTTTATCGGAATTGTCTAATTTGACTACGAATAAAAGGAAAAATTTGTGTAGATATCTGATCATATTCTAATAATGCAATTTTTATTTTTATAATGAATTACATACATATATATATATTCTAATGTTTAAAATAAACAGTATGCATTTCTACTATTGAAATTTCCATATTAAGAATCTATATATTTGAGTTATCAAGGTAATGCTATTAAAATTTTTTTTCTTTGAATTTCCGGAGTTTCAATTCAAACTTTAATTCTCAGTATCAAAAAGTTATAAATCACTTATTTTTTGAAATTTATTTACGATAAATTTACGATTTTATAGAAAAATGAGTAGTAATCAGCCCTCAGTTGCTATTGAATTTCTTATTTTCAAATACGTCAAAAATCCGAAAAATTTTGCGTTATGTTGTAAAGCCTGGTTGCGAGTTTACAAAAATGAACATGCACGAGCAGAATGGATTATCTACCATTATGAAAAGGCACATGCACTCTTTTACGCCGTAAAACTTGGGCCGACTTTCATCAACTTACCCGTTGCACAGTCTATTATTACGAAGCATGGAATTTTATCGAGATATTTCGTTCAAAAACTTCTTGTTCACTATGGAGGTTATGATTTCAAATTAATTGAATTAAAAATCGCGCACAATGTTGGTCAAATTAGTTTCGATCGAATTAAATCATTAAAGGAAAAGTCTCAAGAACAGTGGGCTAGTAATTTAGAATTAGATGTCTTCGCGTATTTTCTAACGGTGGCGCAAAAGCAATTTGATATCAACGAACTTTGTTTGAAAGGAAATGATATGGAACTATTTCATTACCTTTCTGGTGGTCCACATTCAATAAGTGATGCACAAAGCATTTTACAAAAAAATATTGATGCTATTAAAGATCTAATACTGCGTATGAAATTCATTCCATTCCCTCTTAGGCCATCAAATTCTCTTCGTGCAGCGCAAAATAATCCCGAAGAATACACACTTAAAGATGGTTACGAAAATATTAAACAATTAATTACAATCGCTCGCTCAATATTACTTTGTAAAGATTTGGTATTGTTATGGAAAGAAATTGGCTATCATCAAATCTGTAATGATGTCAATGACCTAGTAATTCAGGGGGCTTTTCTCATTTTCTATCCTCCTAATTCTTCTGCTGATTGGGTTCAACCAGGTGTTGAATCTATTAATAAGCGGATCAGCGAATTAATTGATCTTGGTTTTCAACTGAGTTATGGTGTTATTGGCAGCATTCTGTATTTATTTGTAGACAGATTAGAGGATATTGGTGAAACATTAATAGAGTCATTTATGCATATTAAGCAAGATTCCCATGATAACTTTTTAAATCGTTGCTTAATAGAATCATTAAGGCCAAAGCATAGCTCAAACAAACCTCATGTTTGGGATTTTCTTTATATTTTCGCGAAAGATAACTCTGAGATGGCATTCAATAAAGCATTTGGATATTATTTACAAAAAAATACAAATTTAACAGTCGAATCTGGAATCAGGCAACTCTCATTACCATCAAAATTTCATAATTGGGTTCTTGCGAAATTTGGCGTAGATGCACAAATCACCAAAATATGCTTTGACGATATATTAAAAGCACGCGTTAATATAGATATACAATTACAGCAAAATGCCAACGCAGACATACTTAATGGAATAAATCAAACAGAGTTTCAAGCAATTTGTAATATTTTTAAAATTTATTGTAATGCAAATAATTTTTATATACCGTTACATTTGGATATGATCTCTCAATGTACAAGTCAGGATATTCTGGCACCATTATTCAAATATTATTTGCCTGATTTATTTAATGTTAAAATATCCCTTCGAAATGCCGATGAGAATAGTTGAAGACGAAGGTGGTACGGATAATTATTACAGTCATGTATCTCTAAAACCAATCACTGGAAAAAGAAACAAACGCGCATTAAAAGAATGGAATCAGGCATTACACAATCTTTCAACAAATAATGGCAGATTAACAAACACATTTCGTAATTATCTTCACGAATTTATTTATGAAGACTTGCCAAACTCGACGAACTTTTAAATTAAAACAAAATAAGATTTATTACTGGTAATGAAATTGCCTTTTTATCATTTTATTTCTCCGAGACAAATTTAGTTAATTATTCTTCTTTTCTTTCGCAGAATTCATAATTTCCCTAATTCGATTAATCAAAATACGTACGTACGTACTGTACAGTACGTACGCAGTAAATCACACTCCCTTGTCATACCTAGAACAGAATTAGCTATTTACTGCTAATTTGTCAAATAAACAAATAAGTTTTAAGGGGATATTCCGATTTAAGTAATACAGCTTTAAACAAATTATCATTTGTTATATGAATTGAACTAATTAGGTTTTCAAAATTAATTTTGTTTTATTTTTCTGATTTATAATTTAACAGTAAAAACGCTATTTAAAAAAATTCTACTTATTTCGAAATAAGTGACTTATTTGTTAATTTTGAAACCCTTAATATGGACGTTACATATTAAACAGCCCATTGTTACAATTTGTTGAAATTTCTTTTAATTGATTTTTGAATAGATATCTATTAAATAAGTAATAAGAGCTAATTGTATAGTAAAAAAAAACAATTTTTATTACTATTTGTAGATCATTATTTAAATATCCATGTAATAGTGGGCTGTTTTAATATGTAATACCCATATGTATAATAATATCTAAAAAAAAGTATCATATGACTTAAAAATAATTAATTCGGATAATTTATCTATAATTCTTGTTCAATTTACTGTGCTCATCAGATGATAACCATCACGCAAAAACCTACTTATTTTGCAAAATTACTTGTTGAATACTATTTCTATATAATATTTATTATTATACTGGTTCTTTCGAATAATAAAAATTTTTAATTTTATTTACTAAGCTGACAAACTTTTATTGAAATAATCATACCAATATCATGCTCATTTCAATGTTTAAGGCTATTCTCGATTAATGAGATTCTGAAATTAATCAGCCATTATTGAAATATCTTCAAAGTTCGAAAACGTATAGAACATTAAACGTTTAAATCAAATTCCGTTTACAGGTTCCTGATTCTATTGACATATAGATCACTTGATTTAAATCAAAATGATAAAGTACTATTTTCTAATATAGCATGTCAAATTTGAATGGGTAACTTATATTACGACATGAATATTCTTCTTGTTCTATTTTATTTTATTACTGTGTTATCCAACCAAAATAAAGATTATTTTAATTTGAAATGAAAGATATAAACTATAAAAATCTTAAAAAAAACACATACCTGACTTTCTCCAGTCATAGTTCCGGGAAATACCCAGTTTTCCAGAAAACAACATGTAAATTCCTGGTTATTTCTTAAGATACTAGCAATTTTCCAGATACAAATCAAATGCAAGTAGTATTCATGTTCTAATTTGACGAATTGCAAAATATTGGAACCGAATGTCTAAAATTGACAGGATTTTATAATTATTATTATTATTTATTTATTTATTTTTTTTTAGTCAATAAAATGGTGGTTCAAACGATCAATGAACATGTATATACACGAAACCATAATTGATATTATAAAAATATTAAAAACGTTAATGAGAATTCTATATCTTGAGTGCTCGTTTTATGCTTATCCTTGTTTTCCCGACTTTTTCTATTGATTGCCAAAGGCTATCTCTTAAACCGTTTCTCCTGCAAATCTGCCCTGGAATTTTTTTAAAATTTTGTTTTATTACTTTATATGATCCACTAATTAGGATTTAATGATTTTGGCATAATTCGATCATTGAATGGTGTCAAAATTTTTGACACCATTCAAATCGTCTCATCGAGATTAGTGATACGGGTCGACCACGGCCCAACGGCCGGGTCGATGGGCGGGTCGACCCTCAGCCCGCACCTTTGTGGGCCGGGCCGGTTGGTAAGAGAAATGTTAGAATCGATTATCTTCTAAAGTTTATTTCAGGCCAGGAATTAAATAAAAATCGGCTAGCCATTTATAATAATGTAAGAGAATTGGCTTATTTAGGTGATAAACTGCAAATAGCAAATATAATCTAAGTAGAAGAATGTTCGGAGACATAGACAATCAATCAACATGAAATACTAACATGCTGGAATTTTTCTCAAGGACAAAAAGAATAAAAATTAAATCATTTAATATCACTAGAATTCGATAAAAAACTACCTGATGGCTTTTACACGTTTAATATAGATAAATGTTGACTGATTCTGATTAGAAAAAATTACACTAGCAAAAGGTCGGCCCGATCGACCGGCCCGAGTTTTTTTTGGATCGGCCTCGGCCCGCGATTTTTTTATCGACCCGTATCACTAGTCAAAATCATTGAATAGATCGAGAGATATTTGCGCGCCGCGAATAGTTATTTCCAAATATCTCATGATCTAGTGGTTCAAACTTGATAAATTTGATACCATTCAAACCGTCTCGTCGAGACAAATCGAATGATATCAAAAGTTTTAAATTCGAATCACTAGATCATGAGATATTGACATTTATATAATCTTAACCTTAAACCGTTTCTCCTGCATAATTGCCCTGAAATGCTGAATTTTATTGGCAACTCACGTAGCATTTTATGAGCATAAATAAATAAAATAAATAATATATCACCTTATTTATGACATATTGTATCATAACTGCATTATGTTATTATTTTTGTGTATTTGTAATACACGTAATTATCGTAGATCTGCCCTGAATTCAATCGGTTTAAGAGATAACGAATAGCAAAAGATTTATTTTGAGTACTTTTGATATAGTTAGGTGACATCAGAAAATCTTTTCGCTGATAAATAACGATAGTCAACAACCAATCGATTATTATCGATAAAATTTAATCGATAACAGTCAGCGGTGGAGTTTATTTTCATAAAATCTCCCTATCAAAAATAAATAACAATGCTACTGATCATTTTCTAACAATAAATAATTATTATCGAAAAATTATTTATCGATATCTAATGATAATATTTATCGATAGTAATCGATAATGCTAACTAATCGTTTAGTAACTAATAAATGATTGTTAACAATAAATTTTTTAACGATATTTAACTCTAATTTTATAGTAACATTGATTGATAACATCCCTATCGATACAAATTACATAGATAGAAATCGATACAGTAATACAGTATATAGAAATCGATGTAGATAGAAATCGATATTGGTAACTATCGATTTCTACTATATTGATTTTTATTAATGGGTGTTGCTAATCGATTAATAATTGTAGATAATAATTGAGTTCAAAAAATTTCCTGATGATAACATGCATTATTAAATTGTGAATCGTGATTCTAAAATGTTATGTTAATGTCTGATAAGCCACAGATAACTATTCTGATACGTACGAACGCACGTACATACAATACATGAAATAGTTACACGGGCCAATTTTTCTTGTAATATTTTTCCAAAAGAAGGGAACGTCTAAAGCCGCATGCATCTTATGATTTTAATTTTTTTGTTTAAATTAGATAAGGGTTAGTTTCGGGTTAGGCGAGAGCAAATCTTATAGTTAAATTGCCTCCCCGACATTTTTTGTTACTGCCACGAGGTAGGCTAAGACACTCGCTTTCTGTATTTTTTTTTTTTTTAAGGTTTTCGCTTTTTTTTTCCTGTTGTTGTGTCGGCTGATCAAAATAATGAAATTTATGGCAATAATCACGTGATTGCACACGGCTTTAAACGACCACCAAAAGAAGTATGATCTGTTAGCAATGACATAGAAATTGACACGTAAACAAGCCATGATTATTTGACGCGTGTGCCTATTTAAATTTTTATGATTTTTATTTTATTTTATTTTTTTATTTCTTTTTTTGCACGATGAATAAAATTGGTAAAATAGAAAGAACTTGTTTTATTGAGCAAAAAAAAAAAACATTAATCCTGTAAATTGATAATTTAATAATGGGATGAAACAAAAATAAAATTGAAAATACAAGAAAGGAAATATGTGTGCGATGCTAAATTTAAAGCATAATAAGTGAACAGAGATTATCACGATAAACCCAAATCATTGCCCCAATTATGCATGTGACCGAAATATTTCGGCTATTTCGGCAACTTGGCAAATGCTTAAAAGTAAAATTATTAATAATTTTGTAAAGGTAGTAGAAATCAGCTTCATATATGTTAAGCCAATGATCAAGGTTTTTGATACATTGACTATGTGAATGTACGATTACAAATTACTGACATATACTATTATTTTTTGTCTCATACCTTTTTCTAAACCAGTAACTACGAAAGCCTCCATTCATTCATGCCATCTTTTTAAAGGAAAAGACTAATCTAGGAATGCATCGGTCCGGGCCGGTCCGGTCTTTATGAGGACTGATTATCGGCCCCAAAATGACTAATTACTACGTACTTCGTCAAATGTAAACAAATGCAGTCTTTGCCCTGAAAATAGGATTCCTGGACCCAAAACCAAAGTTGGAATTTTGTTAAATCTTAATTCATGAAACACAGATATTTTGTACAAATTTTATAATTGTTTAATTTTATGTAAGCCCGAAAATTTGCGGAATACTAATTTTCGCGAGTGATACAAACCCAAAAAAGGGGATGTGTCCAGTCATATATTTTTGATTTTTTAATTAAAGTTAGAGTAAGGGTTAGTTTTAGGTTAGGTTTAGAGCATGTTTTAAAGTAATATTGTCCTCCAGACATTTTTTATTAATTCCCCGAGATAGGTTTAAACACTCATTTCTTGTATTTTTTTGTGGGTTTTTCTTTATTTTCTTTTCGGGCTGATCCGTGTCGATCAAAATTGACACGACCCCAAAAAAGGGGTCGTCTAAAGCGGAGCAGAATCACGTGACATTTGACCAATCAAATTATAGAAATTTGATGATCTTCGACGAAGCAGAAAGCGAAAAACCTGAAAAATACAAAAAACGGTAGTCTAAACCTACCTTGGTAGATTAATTAAAAATGTAGGGAAGGTAATTTTGCTTATATATAATACCTAAAACCTACCTAACTTTGATCCATTATGACCATAACCCTAGAGTTAATTCTCTAAATATATATTATAAGAATCTACTCCGCTTTAGACGTCCCCCAAAAAATATATGATCTACTTACTGCATAAATTGGATTCTTGATATCTATGTCGTAGCCCAGATGTTAGGGTTATATTAGGGTTAGATTTGGCCAATTTTCATATGGGCTGCCAGAGATTGTCATCTGTGCAGGATTGTCATCTGGGCTACAACATCTATGTATAAAAAACTTTCAACTGCATCAAAAAGGTAACTCTAACCCTAACTAAATTTCACTCTGCTTCAACCCCAAAAAAGGAGATTCAGCGTAAAAATAAAATAAGTTAAAAAAATTAGGGTTAGGGCGTTAAGGTTAGAAATAAATAATCAGTTTCTATATGTAAAATTTCATTCCCATCATTTTCAATTAATGTCCCAAGAAAGATTTAAACACTCGTTTTCTTGTATTCTCATTTCCTTCGCTTTGCTCACATGTCGAGCTGATCTGGGACAATAACATTTATGTTCTCCAATTGGCTAATTTCCTTTGTATCGCTTGCACTAACAAGTGCACGCAGAAATTTGTACTACCAAAAAATGGATTTACTTATTTGTGCCGGTGTTACACTAGAAAAATTAAAATTTTTCTTTTCCGATAGCCCTATCGGTATCCCGTGACCAACTTATGTCGATCACTCTGAACTCTTGAACTGTAAACCCCGATAATCGAATTGATCGATGACCGATTGACATACGAATATTCTTTTCTATTTCTTTATTTGTTAATATATACATATCTCTTTTATTTCCTATTTTGTTATACGTATACATATCATTTCTTATTACTTTATTGGGATATCATACTAAGAATTGGATCGAAGTCTATTATAGATACGATAATCGATCGGAAGTTGGATCGACTGTCATCATCCGGCCTCCGTTTACACCAACGCGCTTGAATAAGAAGTCTTCCGTACGTGTCTCATGGCGACACTTGATTATTTAGCCTATCTCGGATGCTCCGAGGCATTCAAATATTTTCAGGAATCTGCCGATATGTCTCAGAATTTCATTTTCGCGGACGGAACTTTTAAATAAGGCAAAGGCGCGGTTGAAACTAATGTGATTAATGAAGGGATTGGTGTTGAAAAGAATCGAATGATTCTGAAAATAAGTTGACCGCGGATAAAAGTTTTCTTGAATAGACTACTGTAATTAATTTATGTATCTAGAAACATGTATTTAAAGGCTCGAATTCTGCCTTCAATAAAGACTTCAGACTTCGATCTGATCCTTTGTTTAATAATAAACCTTGACCCTATATAAGTTAGTAGGCATTTCAAAGCCGAAGGCAACTTATATACACTTTATTATCGAATTCTCACTACTGCTGTTAACGTTACGCTGCTGTATTGTTTATTTGTTTTATTAGTTGTTTTATTTATTGTTTGATTATTTTTACACTGCTGCTGATACACATATCGACATACCGATATTTGATTGTTTATTGATAATACGTTTAAGACTATAGATAGATTTATTTGACTGCTGTATTGTTTAATTGTTTCTGCTGATTAACGATTGATATCGTTAGATAACCCCTTTGTTTAATTATATACCGATTCATCCCTTTTTAAGCCCTTACACCCGATTCAACTCCTTTTACGCCAAAGTACCCTAACTCCTCCATAATTCTCTCTCCATATTTCTCTGCTGTTATCTCGTAAATATCGTTCACTATCCCGATAGCTCTACCGGCGGGTCTGATATCTCCCAACCGGATAGTAACACAGGTAATATATCCAAAAAAGGAAATTTAATTTTGTAAAAACTTTTATAACCTTTATATTATATTTAAAATTAACGGAAAATCAAATTTTGGTTGTTTTGGTTACATAACTTTTATTTGCTGGGTACTCAAAAAAAATCATAGTCAAAGCAAAAACCCATATGACTATGTTCCGATCCTGGACTGGTCCTGTCCGTCCCACAGTTCTTATTGATTCAGTTTGGTTCAGTCTGGATTGGTATTTTGCAACCCACGGCCTTCGATTTTGTGGAATGCTAAAATTATACAGTATACACTATATTTTATTTATTTTAATCGATAAAATAGTAATTATGCAATAATGGATCTTTTTATGGTCTAGTGATACAGATCATAAATTTATTAATTAATGGTTTTCTTACTATATGTACTGTTTACTTTGTTTTCCAATTTAAAAACAGCATTTTGTTCTGTAAATCTCTTTATTTTTACTCGTGTTTAAATTAAAATTAATAATGTTTTCAAAAAGTCGTGACTCTGATTTTAAGACCGAAATTTTATATTTATTCGATTGATAATAGCTGATTTCTAGTGATTTCATATGAAATATAATAAGCACAACAATTGATAATCATCCTTTCTAGTATTTTCTTATTGATCAGTTAGATTAGTTACATACCTCTATAATTTTTGCATCGATGATTATGTCTAAATTCATAATAAAATATATGCCGAGAAGTGAAACAATTATTTCGATAATCAACCTGAGATTTGCTTGTATTCACAAAACTGTGTGTCAACCCTTGGCTGCACTACTTAATCAGCATATATCTCTGTATGATCAAATTATCTCGTTATTAAAATCTTCTAATACCAAAAGCACAATGTCAAGCCTTGATAATAATAACAAGGATATTGTGTAAAACAAAACGCCAAGATCTATTAAACTCCTACAAAATGGAGCATTTGTAAAATCAAGTACCCAAGATCTATAAAACTTCTACAAATGGGAGCTTGAAATACAATAATATGCTAGCACTCGAATTCAAGTAATAATATCTGTTATGACAATGTAACGCAATCCAACAGGATTGATATTGAAACTTAATAAAATCAAACTCAATACTTCGATCAAAACTATATATAGTTTTTCGATGGTCCTTTATAGTTGAAACATAAGACCAAAAATAGAAATGCACAACTTTGCATGAGCTCGTATGGATTCGCATGAATGCATATGATCATGAGTCAACCACGTAATAAGGTAACTTTTAAAACTCATGTGATCAATGCGTTAATTTTCAATCCAGCAAAGCTTTAATACTGAGATAATATTCTTATATATACAGTAAGTTATAAATTTACGATAGCTTAAAATAAGAAATAAATTTGAATATGGATTTATTAAATGACAAGTAGACTAAGCTATATTTGCAAAGCTTATTTGTTAATGGAACAACAAAAATCAAATTTCTGTACAAATCTTTGGTTAGCATTCATACGCGTCTGCCTATCTTAAGTCATGAAACATGAACTTTCTTCCTTGTCCAACAATCATTTGTGATCATCAATAGTTTTATCTATCTAATTTACTGCCTATAGTCAGATAAGTTCCATATCAATTCTTAAGTGGCGTTAAATAAGTGCGTAAATAAAAATAATCAACAAAACGGAGAGCTTCATGAATATTAATAATAAACCACTAAAAGTTAATTATTAAATGTAGTTGCCAAGTGATATATAAACGATTATAATGTAAGAACGAAAGCAGTCACGCATGTTTTGTTATAAATTATGATTATATTTTTCATTTTGAATATGTTCATGCAACTTGGTCATAAGACTTTACTTTACCTCTTTAATGTTTTTGTCAGAGATTGAGATTACATAATCATTTGTAAGCATTGGTCGTACGGTCCATATTTCATTCAAAGTTCATATGTTACTATATAGTAATACACTTGTTAAGAATAAAAAATCATATTGGTTTGTATTATTTTCTGAGTAGCTAATTGATGTCGAAAATGCTATCTAGCACCTAAATTAATAGGTCGGTTTTCAATTTTTGATCAGTGGAAAATAATTTATGCGGCCAACGAGTCATTATCATGAAGACAAAAAAGATAGTCAGAGACCATCTTTTTTATCATGGTGTTGTGCTGATCGACCAAAATTTAATATCTGCATTTCGCAACAAAAATATTTGGCAAAATTATCGTAAGGATTATTTCAATTAATTATAGTTCCTGTGCACGACTCTATAACTGGCAATCACACTGAAAGTGATACTTAAGAGCACCTTTAATCTGCTATGTTAGTCTTTATAGTTACTGAAATTAACTATTTGATTTTTATATTATTTGCGAAATTTTTTAAACTCTTTCACAAGATAAATATTCATATAAAAATGTAGTTTGCCGAAATACTTTTTAGAAACATTTTAAGCATACGATTATAGAAATTCTAAATATCTACTCAAAAAGTAGAATACTTACTTACATTGAGGGGTTTCATGATTAAAAAAAATTGTGTATTTCGGAAATATATGGGAGCTTTAAAAATCTTATTTGTGTATCAAACTTTTGAATCGGAAAATGAAATGGAAGTGTTCAGAGACTCCCATTTAACGAAATAAATAACTTTTCACCGGTAAGGATTATCATTTCAAATTTATCGGAAAATGAAATAAAGTTAATACACCGCTCATTAAAAATTAATACGTCATCTATTTCTGTCAAATTTAGATTCGCGCACTTTAATACTGAAATCTCTCATTATTTCGCAGGTGTGACTTTATGATTTTCGCGTTTAAGATAGCGGAAACTTTAAATTTCTTGTAGAATATATTTTTCAATCAGTAACGTCTATATTTATTGAAAATTTCAGAGAACTAAAAAATCTTCTAGAAACTGTTGATTCCCGTATTTACAAGAATGATCTGCAGAGGTCACATTTTTTTGCAAACTGCTATAGGCTAGTTATTTTTAGAATTTTTGACTAATGTTAAGATTTAACATTCAGTCAATGAATGCTACTAAATATTTTACTTTTAATTAATTATCAAAAGAAAATTCTACAAATAATGAATGTAAAAATGTTCTTGATTATGATTTGACGTTACGAAAATTAGCTTTAATGCATTTAATGCAATCGTTCAAAGCACCAGAAAATAAGAGGTAGCTTAATAATCACTAATCCTATAAATTTGTTTATCATGATAACGAAACGGAAATTAACAAAAAAAAGTCGAGAAAATATTAAATTAAAAATTTTCTACTTTGTTTAGTTGGTAATTAAAAATTAAAAAGCTGTTACCTCGATATATGCCAAACAAACTTAATAAAAAATATCGAGTGGTTTATCTTTATTAAATTCTGAATGATTAAAAATTGTCATTTATTGATCTACTTCTCAGACTATATTTTATTTCAACTAAGATTTAATGTTAGATTATTGCAAGTGTCATTGCTAATGATATTTATCTTTAAATTAAACTCACTTATTTCAAGAACTAAGAAGTCATGATGGTGTTTATGCAAAGTAATATAGCGTTTTTGCAAAGTACTTTGATCCAAGTTCATTCCGATAGGTTAGTGTTTTGCAACTTCCTTTGCCGATACTATTCTATTTTCTCTCGTAAGAATAACGTCATTCAACTTGTCTACGTAAATAATTCCATCCATTAATTCAAGCTTTCCGTTTTAAAATTCAAAGTCAGGGCAACAATTTGTAAAGTCCCTCTTCCAATGCATTTTCTTTCTTTGAAAAAATTACTTTACCAAGTTAGTACGGCATTTTCCCAGAACTTTTTAATCTATATATTTTCTCTTAGGAAATTTTGCAAAGTGTTTTTACCAATATTTTGTCCCCAAAAAATTAGAATAATGTTGTAATTCTTTTCTGTTTTGGAATCAAAATCTTTTCCAGCTTGAAGCATCTCTCAGTCTTATTCATTTCCCAAAAGGTGGATTCGATTCTGCAGTTCATAAAGTTATGTGAAAATTTAAGTATTTTAAATTTGTCATGATTGAAGAATTTTATAACTTTCAAATAAATTTGAATCTGCTAATAGAAAATATTTCAAAACTTTTACTATCATAGACATCATAGGAACACATCTTTTACAAAGTGCTAATTAGGCGAGACCAACTGGATTCTGTGTTTTGCATTACCCCACTCTCCCCTCCTGCGCGTGGTTCACATAGTAAAAAACTTTTTTCCAAATTGTTCCATGACTGATAAAATTTTCCGAGATTTCCCGTAGCCCTAAGTATTTATCTAAATTTTTTTTTATGAGGGAGAGGGGAGACTCTGAGGAGGGGTAATGTAAAACACAGAATCCAGTTATTATGTTAGTTGATCTTAACAATCTGTTTCCTTCATAGCTCAAGTATGAGAATTAAAGTTGTTTACGGACGATTGTCAAGCTCATTGTAAGTCTTACTTAAATTAATATGCCATTTTATTTTGTAGACAATAAGAATGTCTTTAAATATTCATTAATCCATAATGCGCATACGTAAGTGCAGAAGTTGTATTTGATTTTTCTTAATTGGCGCAAATTTTTTGAATTTACAAATGTAAAAATATTCATATTTCAATGATGGATTCTATTTATAGCAAATCACGTTTGAAATTAGCCGCTACATTCAAAAGAAGGATTTGCCGAACGCACTTATTCCATACTTGATTTTCAAGGCAAAGACCGCATATATCGGAATGTGTCGTTTAGGTATCTTACACAAAAAACAGTCATTTTTCCTAAATTTACGTCCCTCATAATACACCCTAACCCTAACAATTGTATATTATTTCCTATTCATACTTTGTATTACTCGATAAAATCAATATCCGTATAAGTCAATGAAGTATTTTAAATAAGAGTTTGTTTAAGCCTAAGAAATACAATATTTCAAACGTTAACACAATTAATATTATATGCTAGTTATTGGCCTGAGGGTAGCTTAATTTTTATGCAAAGTGATGCAAAAATTACGTTTTTGATGTATTTCGACCAAAATTATTTACCTTTTTTTTGATGCATCTACATAAACATTATGAAGATCACATCAGAAATGTAATTTTGAAAATTTTTTGTCGGTCACGCAGTGTCAATATTTGTGCTTTAAGTGTAACAAAAATATGCACACTTACGCGTCATGTATCCCGGACACAATAGGCGTTATAGGCAAGAATCCCATTATACTTTAACATGGCTAAATAGGAAATGATACACAATAAACGTGCGCAAATTTCTTAATTTGACTGGTTTTGGAATTTACTAATTTACTGATTTTTTCTACTAATTATCCATTAAAGATATATAGCAATCTATTAAAAATATATAGCAATCTATTAAAAATATAATTTAAATAAGCCGTTTCTTTTTATATACTTTAATTAAAACTGATATAAATTAATAGTTTGAGATTATATCAAAACATCATTAATTGCAAACTCCTTTGAAAAATTCTTTTTAGAAAAAAGAAGACGCGTTACAAGGCTACACAAACTCATTTTAGATCCTCATAATCAATTTCTAAGATAACATATGAATAACCAACTTTCGTTATTTTAATAATAAAACATCTTCCGTTCGGAAAAAGTTTTTTTTTACGCATGGAGGTTAGATTTTTTTTAAAAAAACCTATTGGTTAATCAAAATCGGTTGGGGTAATTTGTTTCAATTATGTACCTTTTACAATCAGATTTATCGAAACGTTGTCTAATTTGACTATGCATCAAAGGAAAAATTTGCAGATATCAGATCATATTCTAATAATATATTTGTATTTTATAATGAATTTCCTCCTAATCCTTCTTCAACCAGATAATCTATTAGTAAGCAGGTCAGCGAATTAATTGATCTTGGTTTTCAACAGAGTTATGGTGTTATTGGCAACATTTTGTATTTATTTGTAGATAGATTAGAGGATATTGGTGAAACATTAATGGAATCATTAGGCATATTAAGCAAGATTCTCGTGATAACATTTTAAATCGTTGCTTAATAGAATCATTATTGGCGTTAAATATTGATATTTGTAGTGCAGATATATCTAGAAACGCTATTTATAGGCCATCTGATAGCATAAATATATTTTAATATGAAAGATTAAGGTATTATGGGTGCCTATATTAAAAGAGATTACATATAGCAAAGCTATAGTACGAGTTTGACCCGATTAAAAATATACATTAATATCCCTTTGTAACACCTGCAATTTTTATAAAGACACCAGCTTTTCGTCTTTTTTATTTTTATTTTTTTTTTTCAAAAAATCTCAATTATGAACCAATCTACTAATCAGACTTTTGGGCTTCAGCAAAATAATAATCGCCCGTTACAAAGACCGCAAAATACCGGCAACCTTCAAAGAGCATTAAATACTGGCAGGCAGGCTCTAGGACCTCAAAACACTCCGAATTCGTTTATTGATACTTATACTGCTGTTCAACAATATAATGACCTAGTCAGAGGTTCAAGTTCATTCATTAGAACGCAAGGTGTGGAAATTTCACCACAAAGCACCCAAATCTCAATACATTTATTTTTAGGATTCTCTTTCGTATAAATATCGTTACACATAAATATATTTTCTTTAAGCCAATGTTTTCTATGACATAGTTTTATAAGCTTCTTCATCCTAAACATAAAATTAGTTATATTAAGTGTATACAATTAAAATAATTCTAACTCACCATTTCATATATTATTTTATCCGGTGTTACTATATAAAGAATTTCCGAATATATTGTTGATTTAATTTAGAATTTTATATTCATATCCAGATAAAATTTCGATTTATTTATATATATATATGACAAACTTTTCGTTCACGACCTAGCTTCACCCCAAGGTTTAAAATTAACATTATGATTTTTTTTTTTTTTGTATGATGATACTTTTTTAATATTGTTTTATTCTATAATACTTACAATCGTATACAAATGTTCTTTTTTTGACTTGAGCAATAATATAAATAATTTTACGATTTTTCTTCTTTTTTTTTTTTGCATTAAAGATCATATTAAAATTACAAAATACCATAGCTGAAGAATAGTCTTCGTTATTTTATATAAAATTTAAGAGAATATTATATCCATGACCCTAGAAGTATTGAAATTTGAAAGAATTATAGGCATTATTTTAATATTGAAATTTGAAAGAATTATAGGCATTATTTTAATATTGAAATTTGAAAGAATTATAGGCATTATTTTAATATTGAAATTTGAAAGAATTAAAGGCTTTATTTTAATGTTGATTTTAATAAATTACAAATTATCTATTATATCAGCCAATTTTACAATTATAAATCCTTCATTTACTTTGTTTATTATAATAATTAATAATTGTTTCTGTGTAATAATTATTAAAAACATCTTATCTTAAACAAAAAAAAAAGCAAAAATTAAGAAAAATATGAAATGGCTAAATTCAAATACATTGTTTTAATAATTATTTGAACACGTATTTTGTATTTTGTATTTTGAGTTCAAAAAAAACTTTTTTCTAAAAATACTTTTTTTCCATAAATCGGTTCAAAACTATTTATTATTTTAAGACATTTAATTGTAAATGATTTATTAAGAATAAAATGGCCAATAAATCTGAAATTATTCCAATAATTTAATTTTGATTAGATAAAAAAAAATTTTTTTGGTCAAATTAGAATAAAAAAGGAATTTTATTGCGGAAGTATTCGCCGTCCTTGCTCACAGTCCTATTGGAGTAGGGATGGTTAGGTTGGTTTAGGTTCGGTTTTTGGTTTGGAACCTAAGAGCCTCGTTTTTAAAAAGTTCCAAAACCTGGCTCCAGAACCTGGTTCTGAACCTGGTTCCTGAACCTGGTTCGACCTAAAAACCTAAAATCTATTATAAATCTAAGAATCTAAGAATCTAAGAACCTAAGAACCTACCATGAACCTAAGAACTTATCATGAACCTAAGAACCTAGGTCCCAAAATTGGAACCGGGTTTAGGTTCTTAGGTTCTGGACCTATGAACTTTACCATCCCTATATTGGAGTAGCCGGCAGATAAAACTGTTTGTTATTTGAGAATTTAGTGCAGATTTTAATAATTTTGCTAGAAACTTCCATACAAAAATCTTGAGTCGTACCTTTTGCAAAAAATGAGAATCAATCCTATTCAGTTCCTACGTACAGACGTATAGTATTGTACATACCAAATACGTGGTTATCGACTAGATTACATTTTCAGTAACAAATGACTAATCAAGTGTAATCAGGTCACATCGATTTCATACAGTAGTACTATCTGCATAGACTACGTAAATACCATGCTTTACAAGATTGTTTCTTAGTTGTAAACAGCTCTGTGCCTATTTTTTTAAAAACTTTTCATCTTGTTAAATTATCAGATTGATTACGGTATGATTCCCCGAAAGTTAGTTACCCGCCAGCTTATTTTTCCGACACTATATCCCCGACAGAATGTTTCACCTACAGCACTTTTTGTTGACAGAATCTTTCCTCGACATACCATGTTTTTGACATCCCCTTTCCTTGACATCTCATATTTTTGACAAGGCATTTATCTGACATGACATATTTCTAATTTGACTTTTCTCCGACACTAAGTTTTATTGAATGCACTTTTTCCGACAAGAACGATAAACCCAGTGATCATCACATCACGTGAAATCATGCAACTACGTCATTTGTTTACTAGCACTATCAACTCTGCCTAAATTATACTATCACCTAACCCTAATCTAACCCTAACCTAGGCCGAGTGCTTAATCATTTGATGTGATAACCACGAATATATCACTCTACCAAATAATTATATTTCTAGTCGGGGAAAGATTTTGTCGGAAAAAGATGTCGGAAACACGTCATGTCGAAAAAATATTCTTTCTGAAATACGTCATGTCAGTAAAATGTCTTTTCGAAAATATGTCCTGTCAAGGTAAGGGGAGGTCGAAAACATGGTATATCGAGGAAAGATTCTGTCAACCAAAAATGCTGTAGGTGAAACATTCTGTCGGGGATATAGTGTCGGAAAAATGAGCTGGCGGGGAACTAACTTTCGGGGAATCAAGCAACAACCATCAGGATTACCTTCATAATTAGGTATTTATATTATAATTTCATATACTGCGATGATTTATTAGTACGTTAAATTGTGAATGGCTGACGTGGCGCGTAGTTTCCTACACAATCATACTTCACGGAGACTCAAAATTTATAAAGTGCTAGAACCCTTTTTTATAAACGTACATATGCGCTGAGATGTACTTTTTTTGTTATGATGCTATTTGTGTTTCAACTGATTGAAAAATGTTACAATACTCAATCCAAAGTTGCATCTAGTGCTAACCTGTGCATGTATGTGCAACGCTCTCTAAATCAGTCGTTACATCAGAAAAGGATAATCGTTTTGGTTATTTTTTTCAATCTGAATTATAAAGTATGAATTTTAAGATAAAAACTGCAAGGCTTCTTATCTAATAGTTCATAAGTAAATAAATAAATAAACATATATATATTGTATTTATTTATAGTTTTATTTATATATATATGCTTTAAATAATTTCTAATACTAAGTTCTATCAATCTATATAATATAACAATATGTTCAAATAATGTTTATGATTCTAAATAGAATCTTTGTTAGCAGGTTGTTTATGTTACACGAAGATCCGAAGATCCTGCAATTTTTATTGGTTCCGAACCTAATTTTGTAGATCCATTTTCTTGACCTGTCGATCTCGATTTTTCGATAATACATCAGAAAAATGCTTCTATTTCATTTCTGACTTCAGAATTTCAAAAATGATGTAGAATTATCATACTCCAGTTTATTTTCTATAAGTTAATTCTGAATCATCCTAATAATTTTATATTAAGGGGGTTTTCACTGGACAAAAATTTTCCGAATCTGATATCGATTAGTCGATCAATGCAACATGTGAAATCACAGAAGTCCCGGAATTCTAGCAGAATGATAAATGGGTCATGGACTAGGAAAACCCCCCTTTGACGATTTTTTAAAAAAATTGAGTTGTTTGATTCAAATTAAAGTTCCGGTTTGTATCTATATGTATTTCACTTTTTACACTACGTTAATATAATAATTTATCGAGATATTTTAACTTGAATGTAACCCAATTTTTTAACGATCGTGTTCTAAAAATAGATTAACAACCAAAGATTTACGACTCAATTAAATCAGATTGGTCAATCAGTGTTTCATAATCACATGACATTGTTTATTCAGTAATTGATATCTAAAAATAAACAAAAAATTCAGGGGTAAAATTTAAGTTCCACAGACAAATAATCGCCATTTTCTCAAAACGGAAACTACCCTTCAAAGGGGGTTTTCCTAGTCCATGACCCAAATGGGCGATGGACTAGGAAAACCCGTCTTCGACACTTTTTTATCAATTTCGAGATTTTTGATTCAAAACGAAGTGCCAGTTTCTGTTTATATGTATTTCACTTTTCACCCTACAATGATATAATAATTTATCGAGATATTTTAACTTGAAGGTAGACCAATCTTTAAACGTATATGTTCTAAAAATAGATCAACAGCAAAAGATTGACGGCTCAATTAAATTAGATTGGTCAATCAATGTTTTATAATCACATGATGTTGTTTATTCAGTAATTGATATCTAAAAATAAACAAAAAGTTCAGGGGTAAAAATTTAGGTTTCACAAACAATAATCATCATTTTCTCAAAATGGAAATCCCACTTCGAAGACGGGTTTTCCTAGTCCATCGCCCAAATTTGATTTCGAAATAAACAGATTTTTTCGAAAATATGTGTGGAATATTAGATTTTACCATCCCGGACAAATTTCAAGATAGTGTAATATTCGATAATCAAGTTCTAGATTGATTCCTAAAATAGAATTAACCTTGTTTCACGTGATTTAATCAATTCTATGATAATTAGATATCGGTAGGGATGCATCGGTCCTGAAAAAGACCGGTCCAGGACCGGTCCCGAACCGGGACCGATAAGGACCGTGGGACCATTAAAGGACCGTCCTGGGACCGGTCCTTGTAAACATAACTGTGATATTCGTATCACCCAATCAAATTTCTTGATCAGGTGTAACGTAGATCATATGATGTTTGTTTACATCTGACAGTAAATAATTACGTCATTTTTGGCCAATAAAATCTTATGCATTAGGATTGACGTAATCATTAAAGGACCGTTAAGGGACCGAAGGACCGGACCGGACCGGGACCGCAAACACTATGATAACGGCCCTCTTAGGGACCGGACCGGACTGATGCAACCCTAGATATCGGAACTTCATAAATTTCTAATCATTTGATTGTTTAACAGAATAATTCAACTATCACTAGGAAATCAGAATCTGATATGGGTCCGAAGCAATATGAATACATAATTTTTAATTATTGTGCAAACACTTATGATCATGAAAAAGTTTCTTATTGTTATTTTTTGTATGTTATTACGTAAGCACAACAATCACAAATTAAAACTCAGTTAGCCAATCACAACTTTTAAATCATGATCATAATTGCACGATAACATCGATATTGGATCATGCAGCGATTAATATCACTGTCGGAACAAATGATTGGTTGAAACGTGCCGTGTAGCGGCACGTGTCAGCCAATCATTTGCTCCGACAAAACAAATTTCATGATATTAATCGCTGCATGACCAATATCTTATAATTAATAGCCGTTTACGGTCTATTAATCAATTGTTACACTGACTGCAGATCATCACGGGAACCGTCAATCCTCAAATTTTATTGGCCGGAGCTGACTAACATTGCTAGACGTTGTCACGGTTCGGGGAGAGCTTAATGATAATATTGCCTAATTTAGCTTTGAGCCGCGAACATAAAATTGATAAAGGAGAGTATAAATTTATTAAAGGAAAGCAAGCTTTATTGCATATTTATTATTAACAGTGAAGCATCTCTATTTATTACAGGTTATATGTTACATATGCGTAAATTCCTCCTTTGCACTCCAGCGGGAATTATCCTTTAAATACATTATCCTCTTCAATCAATTCTCACGGTGAAAATGAAATAACTCAAGTGTGAGTTTACAGATTATGAAGTAATTGTAATGTGAAAATTAAGTAATAGGTCTAAACGTTCATTAAATGTAATCATGAGAAGAAAGGTAAGGGTTAATACGTAAGGGAAATAAAAATGAAGTAATGGTTCGCGGGAAAATGTAGTAATCGAACCGGGTAACGTACGATCATCAAAATGTAGTAATCGTAGCCGGGTAACGTACGATCATCAAAATGTAGTAATAGGAGCCGGATAACCGTACGATGATCAAAATGAGGTAATTGGTCGGAAGTTACTTCGTTCGATCGGTAAATTTTGTCAAGTGACAAAATTTCCCGTGACAACGTGCATTCAAGTTTACTCGTACAGGTGTGTCCTCGCTACGCTTCGGACAATTAACACAATTTGAAATCAAAGCAATGGATCAATTTTATGCGATCCAATCCTAAGTGAGATTCTGTAAGGAATAATATGAACTTTACTCGTATTGTCATTTACATAAATAAATATGTGTTTTATACTTAACATTTAAGTTACGCTGCGCTAGCATAATTTGTAATAATCAGTACAACCATTTGAAGATATATAGTAATATATTAGAAGTATAATTTAAAATAAAGCCCGTTTCTTTTTATATACTTTAATAAAAACTGATATAAATTAATAGTTTGAGATTTTTAGAATAAAAGAAGACGCGTTACAAGGCTACACAAACTCACTCATTTTAGATTCTCATAATGATGCTTGTTGTGAACATATGAATAACCAACTTTAGTTATTTTAATAGTAAAACATCATCCGTTCGAATAAAGCTTTTTTTTTTACACGGAGGCTAGATTTTTTTTTTTTAAAAAAAATCTATTGTTTAGTCAAAATCGGTTGTGATAATTTGTGTTAATTCTATACCTTTTACAATCTGGTTTATAGGAACGTTGCCTAATTTGACCACGCATCAAAGGAAAAATTTGTAGATATCTGATCATATTCCAATAATACATTTTTATATATATACATATATCTAATTTTTAAAGTATACAGTGTGCAATTCTAAAAGCTATTATTTAATTTTCCATATTAAGGCATCTATATATTTGAGTTATCAAGGTATTGCTATTAAAATTTTTTTTTCTTTGAATTTCGGAGTTTCAATTCAAACTTTAATTTCAGTATCAAATATAAATCACTTATTTTTTGAAATTTATTTACGAGTTTTTTGTAGAAATGAGTACTAATCAGCCCTCATTTGCTATTGAATTTCTAATTTTCATATAGTCAAAAATCCGAAAAATTTTGTGTTATGTTGTAAAGCCTGGTTACGAGTTTACAAAAATGAACATGCACGAGCAGAATGGATTATTTACCATTATGGAAAGGCACATGTACCCTTTTACGCCGTAAGACTTGGGCCAACCTTCATCAACTTACCCGTTGCACAATCTATTATTACGAAGCATGGAATTCTATCGAGATATTTCGTTCAATAACTTCTTGCTAACTATGAAGGTTATGATTTCAAATTAATTGAATTAAAAATCGCGAATAATGTTGGTCAAATTAGCTTTGATTGAATTAAATTATTAAAGGAAAAGTCTCAAGAACCAATGGACGAGTAATTTAGAATTAGATGTCTTCGCGTATTTTCTAACGGTGGCGCAAAAGCAATTTGATACCAACAAACTTTGCTTAAAAGGAAAATAATATGGAGCTTTTTGATTTCCTTTCTGGTGATCCGCGTTCAATAAGTGATGCACAAGGCATTTTACAAAAAAATATTGATGCTATGAAAACCAAATACTGCGTATGAAATTATTCCATTCCCTCCAAGACCATCAAAATCACTTCCTGCAGCGCAAAATATTCTAGAAAAATACCCACCTAAAGATGGTTACGAAAATAAGAGACAATTAAATGTAATCACTCGCGCAATTTTACTTTGTAAAGATTTGGTATTATTATGAAAAGAAATTGGCTATAATCAAATCTGTAATGATGTCAATGACCTAGTAATTCAGGGGGCTTTTCTCATTTTCTACCTCCTAATCCTTCTGCTGATTGAGTTCAACCAGACGTTGAATTTATTAGCAAGCGGATCAGCGAATTAATTGATCTTGGTTTTCAACTGAGTTATGGTGTTATTGGCAGCATTCTGTATTTATTTAAGATAGATTAGAGGATATTGGTGAAACATTAATGGAGTCATTTGTGCATATTAAGAAAGATTCTCGTGATAACTTTTTAAATTGTTGCTTAATAGAATCATTAAGGTCAAAGCATAGCTCAAACAAACCTCATGTTTGGGATTTTTTTTATAAATTCGCGAAAGATAACCCTGAAATGGCATTCAATAAGGCATTTTGTTATAATTTACAAAAAAATAAAAATTTTACAGTCGTATCTGGAATCAGGCAACTCCCATTACCATCAAAATTTCATAATTGGGTCTTGTGAAATTTGGCATAGATGCACAAAGCACCAAAATATGCTTTGATGTTATATTAAATGCACGCGTTAGTATAGATTTAAAATTACAGCAAAATGCCAACGCAGACATACCTAATGGAATAAATCAAACAGAGTTCAAGCAATTTGAATATTTTTAAAATTTCAAATAATTTTTATATACCGTTACATTTGGATATGATTTCTAAATGTACAAGTCAGGATATTCTAGCCCATTATTCAAATATTATTTGCTTGATTTATTTAATGTTAAAATATCCTTCGAAATGCCAATGAGAATAGGTATAAATAAAGGCGGTATGTATAATCATTACAGTCATGTATTTCTAAAAACAATCACTGGAAAAAGAAACAAACGCTCATTAAAAAAATGGAATCAGGCATTACACAGTCTTTCAACAAATAATGGCAGATTAACAAACACATTTCGCAATTATCTTCACGAATTTATTTATGAAAACTTGCCAAACTCGACAAACTTTTAAATTAAAGCTAAGATATGATTTATTACTGGTAATGAAATTGCCTTTTTGGCATATTATTTCCCGAGACAAGTTTAGTTAATTATTCTTCGTTTCATTCATAGTGTCATATTTTACCTAATTTGATTAATCGAAATACGTACGTATGCGAGTAAATCACAACTCCCTTGCCTTACCTAAACAAATAAATAAGTTTCAGGGAATATATCCGATTTAAGTAATACAGCTTTATATATAACAAATTAACATTTGTTACATCAAATTAAACTAATATAGGCATTACATATTAAAACAGCCAATTTTTACAATTCTTTGAAATTTATTTTATCTGATTTTTGAATAGATATCTATTCAATAAAAAAGTATGTCATAAGAGCTAATTAACCCCCTACTATCTTTTTTTATCGGCATGCTGTATATCGTTTCCAATAATGTTAAGGTTATGCGTAGATCATCTTGTTTATTGGCTGTTTTTTAAATCGTGACCGCCACATTTCCTTTTAAGCTAAAACGGAAAGGATTTTCGTCAAATAATTTTATATTATCTTATCTGATATCTGATATATCTATCTGATATATCTGATATATCTGATATATCTGATATAGCCCCGAAAATTTTTTATCGTATTCGGGTTGTATTTATAAATTTTTGGTTATCACGTGAGATTATATATGTGATAAAGGTTTCACGCAATAATAAATTTGTCAAGTAAATAGTACGTAATTTAAGTGTTAATTCTAAATTTATTTTATTTTATTTATTTATTTATTTATATGAATTATTATTATTATTTTGACCGATTTTGACCGTAAATGATAAAACAAAGAAGCCAAACTTCGTGGTAAATTTACCCATTAAGTAACTTACTTTTACTTACCTAATTTTAATTTATTTGTTTATTTTTTTTTAAATAAACAATCTGTGCGTTTCGATGAGATAATGCAGATACTCTAACTAGTCTGGTACTGCTTGATTATGTTCGATTGAGCCTTTGAGCAAATCCTTACTAGAGCAACCTCGTGAGTTGAGGTTGATAATCACGTTAGCGATATGCTGCGACGATGACGTTGATGATTCCTAAATCGAGTTGACATATGCATGACGTACGTAATTCAACAGAATGAAAAGGTGGCTAAGCAGAACATGAGCGCCTCACAAGGCCCGGGTAAAGGGTGGGATCACGAGCTGAACGAAGCGGATGAGAAAAAACATGTGAAGATCATCGTGAGATGCTAAATAAGGGATTGGAGACAGGTGA
>QKWP01000109.1:401298-452040 GCA_003550325.1 Gigaspora rosea
TTTTAACTAACCTTGTGTTTATAATTAAATACGTAGAAAATTATGGTGCTTATATATTTAATTATAAGCCAAATATGTGTTAAAATGGTCAGTTTTTTAAAGATTTGCTTCCGAGTTTATCCTTGAAGTTGTCAACCCATCATAAACCCATCGTTCCCCTCCTAAAACACCCGAATATTTCAACAAACAGTAAAAGCACTTCTTTTACAGCTTAGCATAGCTCTTTTATTGAGTTTTATTGGTTTTTTAACTTGTCTAGACGTCAAAGAAGCTCTTTTGTTAGTTGTAATAAGTGCTTCGTTTGTTAGTTTTTCAACGTCACTTAGGAGCAAATTTTTGTGTTACAGTTTATCGAAAAAAGGCCCAAGAAATCAAATCAGCCTTATTTGGGGGACGTCTAAAGTGGAGGCAACTCATATATTTAATAATTTTTCAACTTTAGGGTTAGGGTTGTCCTATATTAGGGTTAGATTAGGTTTTATGTAGATATATATAAGTTAAATTGCCATTTTTGATTAACACATCGAAGAAGGTTTAGACTGCCGTTTTTTGTTTTATTTCTTGTTTTGCTTCGCCGGCGATCATCAAAATTCTATAATTTGATTGGCGGTGATCACATGATTTGCCTCCGTCCCTCTTATTTCGAAACTTTATTTCGAAATCAAAAATCTGATAATTAATTTAAAACCAGTGAATATGAATATGAATATAAATGTCTAAATTAAATAATCAGTATATTCAGAAAATTTTTATATGGTAACACCGGATAAAATAATATATGAAAGTAGTGAGTTAGAATTACAGTATTTTAATTGTGTACACTTAATATAACTAATTTTATGTTTAGGATGAGGAAGCTTATAAAACTATATCATAGAAAGCATTTGCTTAAAGAAAATATATTTATGCGTAACTAAATTTATACGAAAGAGAATTCTAAAAATAAATATAACTAATTTTATGTTTAGATGAGGAAGCTTATAAAACTATATCATAGAAAACATTAGCTTAAAGAAAATATATTTATGCGTAACCATATTTATACGAAAGAGAATCCTAAAAATAAATGTATTGAGATTTGGGTACGTTGTGATGAAATTTCCACACCTTGCATTCTAACGAATGGATTTGAGCCTCCAACTAGGTCATTATATTGTTGAACAGGAGTATAAGTATCAACAAACAAATTTGGAATGGTTTGAGGTCCTGGAGCTTGCCTTCCAGCATTTAGTGCTCCTTGAAGGTTGCCAGTATTTTGTGGTCCTTGAAGGTTGTGTGGTCCTTGTAACTGGCGATTATTGTTCTGTCGTTGAACGCAAGAAGTTTGATTCGTAGATTGGTTCATGATTGTAATTTTTTTTTAAAAAATATATATATATATATTTTTTAAAAAGAGAAAATCAAGTGTATTTATACTTTTTTAATGCCTAGCCATTTCATTCTGACGCCCATTTGGGAACACTATGGTATAAGCTAACCATGACTCTATACGTTGAGAAAAAAAAACCAGGCATTACAAAGGGATATGTGGCAGTATATTTTTAGTCTGATACAAACTCGGACTGTAGCTTTATTCTAAATAATTACTCTATCAGATAAATAGCATTTCTAGATACAACACGTAATGAACTTTATGAGGCGTATCTTTTACTTGTGTTAAAATTTTATAAATAATATATAAACTATATATAAATATATGATTTATAAATATATTTATGTAACTAGTTTATAATCAACGATTTATATTTAACGAATATACTATATATACTATAATAGAATTCATATCTATATATGTTATCTTTATTATCTTTATTTATCTTTTGACACATGATTTATAATTCAAGTTATAAAGTCCTTTTCTTTTATTTAATAAAGAATCTATTTTAAAAGTTACAGATTAATTTGAGTTTATTAAAAGCCCCTTTTCTTTAAGCAGCCATCAATGATAATGATAAATAAAACGGTGATATTTTCAGTGTAACAGGGATTTTGGGAGCCACGAAATTTATTAACATTAAGATTATGGCTAGATTAAAGCCCAATTTGGTTGGGGATAGAAGATTTTACATGTAAAATCATCTGCCTAAATTTTGTCATTTTTTCTTAATCACCAAATAGGTTTCTTGTATTTTCGTCGGGCAGATCCGTGCAAACAAAAATTCATTGAATTTGGTCAAGTAGATGCTGGAATGTTTTTAGTAAACTTTGAAAATTTTTAACATATCTAAACCTTTGATAGAAAATTTCGACAACCAAATGATCAAATTCGATAAATTTTTTTCAATTTTACAGATTAGTAGAATTAAAATAAAAAAAATTTTAATCAGACAAATGTCAAGATATCATTTATTAAAGATTTTATCCGTCTATTAGATAAAAGCTGCAAACATTTTTGGTCTTTCAAATATGTATGACGTATAATTTGTTTATTTGTTATTGTACGTACGTAACGTGAGATTATTTTTTGCATTGCCATGAACTTAGCGATCTGATTGGTTTATCAGGTGAGTGCGATACAACTCTTTGTTTCGAAATTTAAAAACAGAAATAGGTGTTTTCGAACTCCCACTTATTTTCAAAATAAGTCACTGCAGATTATTTTTTCTATGAAATCTCGGAAGTCACGGAATTCTAACAGAAGAATACACCGACAATTTTATTGATTTCGATAGATTTTGCGAACCTATACTTGTAAAATGTTAGATTTTTATCATCTCGGAAAAATTTCATGATAGTGTAATATTCGATACAGTTCTAGATTGATTCCTAAAATAGTATTATCTCGATTTCACGTGATTTAATCAATTATATGATAATTAGAAATTGGAACTTCATAAATTTCTAATCAATTAATTGTTTAATCGCTTAATTCAACTATCATTAAACTCAAAACAAATTATCAATTTTATGTAATCCAATCCTAAGTGAGATTCTGTAAGAATAATATGAACTTTACTCGTATTGTCGTTTACATAAAGAAATATTTATTTTTATACTTTAACAGTTTAAGTTACTGCTACGCTAGCATAAATTTGCAATAGCCAGGCACAACCATTTAAAAATATATAGTAATCTATTAAAAGTATAATTTAAAATAAAGCCGCTTCTTTTTATATACTTTAATTAAAACTGATTTAAATTAATAGTTTGAGATTATATCAAAACATCATTAATTGCAAAATCCTTTTGAAGAATTCTTTTTAGAAAAAAAGAAGACGCGTTACAAGGCTACACAAACTCATTTTAGATTCTCATAATCAATTTCGAATAACCAACTTTAGTTATTTTAATAATAAAACATCTTCCGTTCGGAAAAAGCTTTTTTTTTACACACTGAGATTAGATTTTTTTTTAAAAAAATCTATTGGTTACTCGAAAAAATTTTCCTTTTGTTACATTTTATTTCTATATTTATTAAATCATTTATTAGATCATAAGCCAATACATCATGTGCGTCGTACGAATGCAAAATTTGAGTATTCGATCTTTTTAAAATGGTTATACTGTGTAATGAGTTTGCCATGTATGCACTATACGCGGTTGGCAGTTACTATATTCGTGCATATGATAGTCATAATTTCTTAAAGGAGGTTGTTAAATATCTCTATATCGCAGGTTAATGTGATTGGCCAATTAGATCACAGGATCTTGTGTAACAAACCGAACGAAAAATTAGGAAATATTACAAAAAAAATCAATTTTAAATAATAATAACACTAGTTCGGACCCTAACCTTAACTAATAATCATTTTAATTTTTCTTAAATATTAACCTGCGATATCACAACCTGCTAAATTTATCAAAATCCTTTCTTAAAAAGGAAATTTACGTTATTTATATATATACTTGTAGTATAGAGAAAACTCATACGTATAAAAGAATTTTGCTAAATCGGTTAGTTTGTGGCAAGCAAAAACAATGTTACATTGCTTGTACTTTATTGTACAAATTCATATATATTTATAAAATCATTACAGTCTCGATATTATGTAATATTGTGGCATAGCCACAATATAGCGTTATGTAGCGAGGGACTTTACTGATCAGTATGACTAAAAATTTCACGTAATACTTTTTTCAAATATTATTAATATTAATTTTTACATAAAATACTAACGTTTTTTTCTTTAAATTTGACGTTTTTTTTTTTAGCTTTAGTGAATAATCTTGTGTAAACGAATAATAATTTTATCGAATATTGAATGTATCATATCAACAAAAATGAGTTTTTAGTGTTGTCAATTATTTTTTGAAGTAAAAGTTACGGCCAGAATATGGTTTAAAAGAGTTGAGTATGTTTTAAATTACAAGAAAGCTTGTAAGCTTAGGGTCTTCAAAATTTTTATTCTCTTGAAAATAAAGTACTGATCAAAAAAACTTTATAAAAATTTCTTGATTGAGTAGCACTTTTTTATTAATGTTTTCAATTATTTATATATATTTATATATTCTTATTTTCGTTAATATATTTATATTTTCGATTTCTTTTTACTAGCAAAAAGAACATTTAAAGTGCATAAATTATAATTTTGCTTCATTTTGTAATCATTGTAAATAATTATGATTTTTTTTTATTTTTGTAAATAATTTTGATTATTTTCTATTTATTTTTTTGCTGGCAAAAGGATTCTGGAGGTGCATAAATAAATCTTCATTTTCTTTTGCTGGCAAAAGGATTCTGGAGGTGCATAAATAAACTTCTTCATTTTCTTTTGCAATTAAAAATGGTTTAATTTTAATTTTCTTCTTATTTTTCTTAATGTTTTTGAATATTTTTGACCTATATTCCGCTAGAAAAAGAACTTTGAAAGTCATAAAAACAATACTTTTAGACCCTTTGAAACAAAATATTAATTGTTTTTTTTTTTGTAGCTGTATAAGATGGTATGATCTAATTAACGAGATTTCATACATTCGATCACAATTTGGCTATAGGTATTAGTGAGATTAATGCTCAAAAATTTATAAAAAATCGGAAAATTGAAATTTTGTGTAACTCCAACGTGTTGATCACTTTACCGGATCTGAAATTAACAATTTAAAATTTGGCCAAATAATAGACAATTAGACAGCACAGACCTACCGCAAAGTAACACGCTGTTTTTTTATGTAACTAAAATCTATGTAAATGCAACCTTAAAGCAGAATGTATTGAACGTTTTTTCTTGATTTCGTAAATTATTGTAGTTTCTTTCCCATATAACTTGATGTATTGTGTAATACTTTAAATCATATACAGAAAGATAAAAATATAACGAAGCCGAAATGTGACAAATTTATAGTAAATTACTAAATATATATCTTAATATCAACGGCATATAACTGAGCATTTGCATTTCCATTTTCCATGACTAAAACATTGGGTATAATAGTTAAAACATTATATCATATTTATTTGATGTGTTAAAATATATTAATTTTAGGTGCGACTATATAAAGTCAACCAACCATATAATCACCTCCTCTATAATAACCTCATATAAAAACCTCTCTATACCACATATTTTGTTATAAAAAAATACCTCCATGAAAGCACAACCTCTTCATAAGCACATTTTTTTTAAAAAAAGTTCTTAAGGAAATAAACATGTTATTGTATAGGAGGTGACTGTATATAAAATTATCAAAAAAAGTCGATTTTATAAAATTTAATCAAAAATATGAATAAAAAATGTCAAAATTCTTTATATGATAACACCATACAAAAATGTTATATAAATTTGGTAATTTAGAATGATTTTAATACTCTAAGATAACTAATTTTGTGTTTAGAATGCGAAAGGTTATAAGACTATATCATATAATTGGTTTTAAAAGAATCTATTATGCGTAACCTTATTTATGTTGAAGAGAATCCTAAAAATAAATCCCTTGAAAGTTAGGTATATTATGGTAAAATTTCCACACCTTGCATACGAACGAATGGATTTGAACCTTCAACTATGTCATTGTATTGCTGAACAGCAATAAAAGTATCGGTAAATGAATTTGGAGTGTTCTGAGTTCTTGGAGCTCGTCTACCAGTATTTTGCTGTTTTCGTAATTGCGATTATTATTTGGCCGTTAAAAGCCAAAAGTTTGATTCGTAGGTTTGTTCGTGATTGTAAATGTTCAATTTTTTTTTTTTTAAAAAAAAAAAAAAAAGGCGTAAAGCAGGTATTTTTATATCTTTTTTTTTTTTTTTTATGTCTAGATGATTCTAACTGTTTCATTCGGGCTCATATTTGGGAACACTGTGTTATAAGCTGACAATAGCTCTGTACGTTGAGTCAAGATAACAGGTTTACACAAAAATATTCAGGTACATACTTTAATATGAGGCTTTGTTATATGGAATCTCCTTTAGTATGGGTACCATAAAATATATTATTAATCAATTGATTTTAGAGCACTAAAAGAGTTCCGTGATGATGCCTAGAATTTCATTGCAAACTTTTTTGGTTGTTACGCACAAGTGATCTGCAAAAAGTCTGTGTTTACCAGGAATGCTCATTGTTATTACTAGATATATTTATAATTTGATTCTTTTGGTTTTAACGTCACACATTCATTGGTTGAACATTGGTTTCAAACCGGTTTGGGAGAACATAGATACATGTTGTCTCGATCTATGCTCCATTGAATGACACTGATAGTATTTAAAGTATGCACATGTGCGTTTTTTTGATAAGACTAGCGTATCACCCGTGCCGGAGGCACGGGAACAAAGTTTGTTTGAAGAAATAAATATATAATGAAACAATAAATAGGTTATGGCACGATTTCCTGAAAGTTATTTCTTGACTCAACATCACACAGGGTGACAATTTGCTAAAAATATATAACTGTAATTAATGATTGGTGCCGTAATTCAAAATGCAATTTGTCGTAATGTAATAATTATTTATTACAAAAGTCGTAATTGTAATAATAATTACGACATGTCGTAATTATTACTACATGTAGTAATAATTATTACATGTCATAATAATTACGACATGTCGTAATTATTACTACGTGTCGTAATAATACGACATGTAATAATTATTACTATAACTAGCCAATCACCATTCGCAAAGGTCACGTGATGTTGCATCTATTATAGCGGATCTACGGACAGTTCTTTAATATTAACTCCAGTTTTAATATCCTGGTTTAATTCATCAAAAATTTCTTCAGGGATAAAAAAGTCGGGAAATCTAAATCCATCTACTATAACCCTAACCCTAATACTAATTCTGGCCACTGAGCTGTCCCTAAGAACTGTCCGTTGCTTCTGCGCTATTATAGGAACCGCATAAAATTCTGCAGACACGTGATGATATTCGCTAAAATTCTATTGGGCAAAAAAACTCGCGACGCGTAATTGCATTTTTCGATTAAAAAGTTAACTTTCTTCAATAACTATTAGGGTAAAGGTGAGCGTTCAGACGATGTTAACAAGAGTTTATATATAACAAAATTTTGCAAGAAATTTTTTTGCTAAGACGCAGGTGGTTGGTAAACCAAATTTTGCGTTATAAACGATTTTTGAAAAAGCGGCTGCTTTGTTTCGTTTTCACGTCACACTTGATTCTGTGACATTATTGGTTCAAAATCACATATAAGCATTTTCGTAAGCAATTAATTTTTTCCCGTTTTTCCAAATTTTTACAAAAGTATATATTTATGGAAGTCTGCGGAATTTTTATGCGGTTCCTACCGACCCCTATGTGTAGTAATTATAATTACGACATGTCGTAATAATTACTACAATTAAGGTTTTAAAAAAGTCGGTGTAAAAATATATGTCGTAACCATAATTGTCGTAATTAGCTATTTACGGCACCATTCACTAACTGCAACTAATCGAATGCTAACCCTAACCCTATGTGATGTTAAGTAAGTAACCTGTTGAGGAATGTCTTTCAGGGAATTGAGTGACAACCCCCTAAATGTTTCCTCTCAAATGCATACTCAAATTTTGGTCCATGAATGCCTTCTGCACTTTTATTATTGTTCCTCAGTGCATGTTAAAGTTTGGCCCTTATAGAGTGTACTAAAAGTGATTTGAATTTAATTAAAATTTTGCCTTTGATTCGTTAAAGCGCGTGAGAAAAATATAAATTATTAAGAATAAATTAAATGACTGGCGAATAATATATTCGAATTGAATATATATTGTCACGGCTAGATGCTGATATTGAAGTTCACGTGATGATCTCGGAAATTGGCCAATAATGAATCACGATTTAGTGGATCAAAACATGAAAAAATCAAAAATTTGCATAAGAAACTACTCATTATGCAAGTTTTCATTGAGCGATTTTACTATACAGCATGCTAACTTCTAGCTCTAACTCTAACCCTAACCCTAACATAAACAAATTTTAAATAAGTTTATAGATGTTGACGATCCCGCAGCAATTAAACTGATATGTTACGTGAATTTCAACATCAGCCAAAATCAGCGACAATAATTATTATATTGAAACAGAGTAAATGATATATTTTCTCATAAAATATTATTTTTCAATTCGATTTTTAGTACTTGATCTCAATACCATTCAAAATCAACTTTCTTATGATTGATTGAAGGATTTATAATTGTAAATTTGGTCATGCAAAGCTGATTTTTCTTTTGCATCACATGAAATCGAAAACTTGAGTCGGTCGGATTTCTTTTTAAATTTATTGTAAATAAAACAATGTTCACATCTAAGGCCACATAAATAAATTTTATCAAATTGTTTTATATTTAAAAAATATTGGTATTAGTTTTATTTAGCAATTTTATTAACTTTCTATATGCAATCATTTGTTTAAAAACCAAAATTGACCAATTTTGTGATTTTAAAAAATAGATAATTTTCATTTTGACAAGAAAGAATCAATTAAATTGGGTCGGCAGTCATATTTTTTCCGTCAGTCCTATCGGACAATTACGGGAAATTAAGGTCTCCATCGCGTGACACCAGATGAGAAGGAAAAAAATAAATGCAAAATCGAATAAAAAATTTTTTTTTTTTGAAAATTGAACAAATGGGTCAGTGGGTAATGCAAAACGAAAAATCAACTTTGAATGGCTAAAAGACAATTATAATCTATTAAATTGACATATTACCATGTCAAAATAAAAGTCTCAAATTTTAGCATTTCTTGAAACTTCTTAAGTCATGGCTATAATTTTATTCATATTTTTTTCTTACGTTTTATATGAAATAACGGCAAATTTCTTCAAACATGAAATTTTCAATGCAAAAAAAAAAAAAATAAATAAGTAAAAATAAATAAAAAAAATGTAAAAATTATTTTTAATTAATATTCCTCAAATAAAAGATAAATATATGGGTGTCACAGTTGTAATGGGCCAAAAAAATATTTTTGTAAAAACTTCATTTTTGCAAAAATTAGATTATTTAGAGCACAATATTAAAAAACTAAAGGAAAAAATTTTTTAGCCCATCACCACCTTTTGTTATAGAGTCCCATATACAGTCAAACCTCTCTATAGTCATCTCCTTTATAGTCACAAAATTAATATAGTTACAAATTTATTTTTACAAATTACCTATAAATATACAAAAAAAATACCGCTATGTTAATCACACTTCTTTATAATCACAGTTTTTTGTATCCCAAAAGTGTGACTATAGAGGATTAGACTGTATATACGATTGTAAGTATTATAGTTTCAAGTTCTTTTGCTTAATTGTAATAGTTTTTTTGAAAGCTCTCGTTGGAGACATATTAATATAAGTAATATTTGTTAAGCTATATAAAAAAATCCAAACGAAGGTTTAATAAGTTATATAAAAAAATAATTTAAGCGAAAATTTAATAAGCTATATAAAAAAATAATTTAAGCAAATGTTTAGTAAGTAATAGAAAAAAATAATTTAGTAAGTTATATAAAAGAATAATTAGAACAAAGGTTCATTGAGCGAAGGTTCGTAAGTAATTTGAGCTAAGGTTAAGTAATTTATATAAAAAAAATAATTTGAGCAAAGGTTTAATAAATAATTTGAGCAAAGGTTCAATAAATAATTTTGAGCGAAAGTTCAGTAAGTAATTTGAGAGATGGTTCAGTAAGTAATTTGAGCGAAAGGGTTTATTATTCATCTGTATTTTATTATGTATTATTAAATAGTTTGTTGATCTGCATCATAAAAAATTTTTTACTTATTTCGTCAAATGGGAGTCTCTAAACACTCCCATTTCATTAGGGATTTCATAATTAACAAATAAGTGACGTATTTTGAAAATAAATAGGATTTTTTAAATAGTATTTTTACTATGTTGAATTATAAATCGGAAAAATAAAATAAGATTCTCTGATTTTAATTATGAAAAATCCCCTATTTCCCGATTTCAAAATTTTAACACACAAATAAGATTTTTTTAACCTCTTATTTATTTCCGAAATACGCTGTTTTTTTTTTAAATCCCTTAATAGTACTTATTTAATAAAATCTTTAATAGTATTTTCGTCTATATTGTATCAATTCTAAAAACATTTTAAGGACAACTATCAATACACTGTCTTTCTACTCGTATTTAAAATTTTCCATTGCTAATCTGTAAATTTATTATTTTATTCAAAATATTCGACTATGAGAAACACCTTTTCAAGCTATGTTTTTTAATGACCTTTTATATATTGTCATAAGTTATAGTTGGTTGAAAAATTCATAATATTTTTAATAACAAAAATTTGTAGAGCATTTTAAGGACATTGAATTGGAGTATTAATAAAATATCTTATTAAAATCGGAATATAATGATTAAAAAATTTTTATAGGGTGAAAAATAGAATAAATAGTAATTGTCTTTCTATTTTAATCCTAAATTTTGCTCTATTTTAAGATTTGGATTGTTTGAAGTTAATTTAAACCCAATATTATTATTAAAAGAAATATTTAAATAAGTCAGCGTGGAGTTCATGTAAAGTGCATCAGCTAATGCTTTTCCTCCTTTTGATTCAAGCTTATTATTTTCAAGGTTCAAAGAAGTCAGTGTAGAGTTCTTACAAAGTGCACCCGCTAATGCTTTTCCTCCTTCTGATCCAAGATTATTCCATTTAAGATCCAAATCTTTTAGCATGAAGTTCTTGCAAAGTGCATTTGCTAATACTTTTCCTTCTTCTGGTCCAAGACCATTCTCACTAATATTCAAATCTTTCAATGTAGAGTTCTTGCAAAGTACATCTGCTAATGCTTTTACTCCTTTCGATCCGAGTTTATTATATTGAAGATTCAAAGAAGTCAGCGTAGAGTTCTTATAAAGTGCATTTGCTAATGCTTTTCCTCCTTCAGATCCAAGTCCATTATATTGTAGATTCAAAGAAGTCAGTGTGGAGTTTTTGCACAGTGCATCTGCTAATGCTTTTCCTCCTTCTAATCCAAGTGTATTATTGTAAAGATCCAAAGAGGTCAGTGTGGAGTTATTGCAAAGTGCATCTGCTAATGCTTTTCCTACTTCTGACCCATTTATCCAATTTCTATTAAGATTCAACTCTTTCAACGTAGAGTTCTTGTAAAGTGCATCTGCTAACGCTTTTCCTCCTCCTAATCCAAGATTATTATTACCAATATTTAATGAGATTAAGGTAGTGTTTATGCAAAGTGCATCTGCTAATGCTTTTCCTCCTTCTGATCCAAGAATATTAGAAAAAAGATTCAAAAAAGTCAGCGTGGAGTTTATGCAAAGTGCATCTGCCAATGCTTTTCCTCCTTCTGATCCAAGTTTATTATCAGAAAGATCTAGAGAAGTGAGCGTGGTAATCTTGCAAAGTGCAACTGCTAAAATTTTTCCTTCTTCTGGTCCAAGACTATTTGAACGAAGCTTCAAAGAAGTTAATGTGATTTTCTTGCAAAGTGCATTTACTATTTCTTCTTCTCTTCCAAGATTATTGCCTTCAAGATGTAATTTTTTTAACGTAGTATTCTTGCAAAGTGCTTCTACTAATGCGTATCCTCCTTTTAATTCAAGATTATTTGATTGAAGATTTAAATAAGTCAGTGAACTGTTATTACAAAGTGCATCTGCCAACGCTTTTCCCCCTTCTGATCCAATATTATTATTTTTAAGATTTAAAGAAGTCAGTGTGGTGTTCGCACAAAGTGCACTTGCTAATGCTTTCCTCCTTCAGATCCAAGTTTATTATATTCTAGACTCAAAGAAGTCAGAGTGGAGTTTGTACAAAGGGCACTTGCTATTGCTTTTCCTCCTTCTGATCCAAGGTCATTAAAGTCAAGATTCAAAAAAGTCAGCGTTGCGTTCTTGCAAAGTGCATTTGCTAATGCATCTCCTCCTTCTGATCCAATTTTATTGTTACAAAGATAAAGAGCGGTCAACGTAGTATTCTTGCAAAGTGCGTCTGCTAATATTTTTTCACCTTCTGATCCAAGTCGTTTATAACTATTATAACTATTATAACTGATAATCAAAGAAGTTAGCGCAGTGTTTTTGCAAAGAAACTTTGCTAACATATTTCCCTCTTCGGTGTCAAGATCATAAAAACCTAATGATTTTAGCGCAGTGTTTTTATCAAGTGCTTCCAATAATATTTTCATTTCTTTAACCCAAAATTTAATTGATCTAATATTTAATGAAGTTAAACTAGAATTCTTATAAAGAATATTTACTAATCCATCTATTGCCTTAGATTTAAAATTATCACTGATGTCATATGAAGGTACGAAATCTACAAAATTAACAGTGGAGTTCTTGTAAAAATATTTAAGTATTATTGGACTGCAAATAATTTCATCAAGACATAAATTTTTAAGGTTTTTGCCAGTTCGTAGAAACATTGTAATTAAAGAATGTTTAATAGCATTTTCAAGCTCATGGCTTATATTATAACGAAGCCAATTTTTAATTCCATCAAATAAAAATTCGTTAACAGAAGTAATATAACTTGTATATTCAAATAATGGTTCTGAGTGACTTGGAAGGCAAATTTTGAAAGGAATTAAAAAAGCTTGCTCTTCAGCATTTAATGTTAAAAGGCATATTCTTATAATACTTGTATCACGAAAATAATGGTCTGGGTTGCTCCATAAAATTGGTATAATGAATCTACACCATTGACGGTTTACAAGTGCACATGAAAATAGATTATTATACTTATAGTCATGCCGGAAGTTATTAAATATTTCATAGTAGCATTCGTTCGGCAATTTTATCATATTGAAAAATTAATAAAAATTTTAGGACGTACTGTACGTACTGTACGTACGTACAGTTATATCTAAAAAAGTTGTGAAACGTTCCAAACTATGATTGGTCAACGTTAGTAGTACAGATGGGAATTAATTTTACGCATTCGATTAAACATTAATTATAATCCTATGCGTTGACGTTATCACGCTAGGGTATTATCGCAAGGATCACCTGATTGTGGCTTATATGATAGAAGTTATAGATTTGCATGAGATTGCATGTGATAGAGATTGTAAGATGCATGTAGTAGCATGTAATAGAGATTATAAATGTATGTTGGCGTAAATTGGGGTTAGTGCTTTTTTACTTCGCTTGTCTTGTTCACTTGTTCTCTTCGCTGCCCGATTTCAATCTGGCTTTTCGTGTTAGATCACCCGTCCACCCCACTCACCTATTGTACCTTATGCCCTGTTGTCCATTATCATGAGTAGCGAGTGTAATGCATTATGCATAATGTAGGCCCAAACTCGCAAAAAAAAAAAAAATTTTTTTTTGAAAGAGAAGGCGCCACACCATAGCGTTGGCTCGTACTTTCAATTCCTCATTCATGATTCTTGAAAGTAGAAGGTGCCACACCATAGCGTTGGCTCGTACTTTCGATCCTCATTCATGCTTCGTCACGTGAAAATACAATTGTGAACATGAAATTGAAACATGAAATTGTGAGCACAATGTGCAATAGCAGAAAAGAAAGTAGTGAAGTGGAGCACTATTCCCATCATGTATCTACATATTGCTTAATAAAGAAATCCGAGCGAGAATAATAATTAAAAATTGAGATATTTTATTTATAGGTTTTCAAAATATAAATGCTGTAAACTTGAATAGCAAATTATAAATGCATTGATCAATAATTTAAATCAACACAAAAAAACAATAAGTTTTTATAATGATAGCTGTTCATGAATTTAAAGTTCATATTGGCTACTTTGATTAATATAAATAATAATCTAAAAATTTATTTTTTAAAAAAAAATTTACGATTTACGATAGAATATTATTTTTATTAATGATATATTGGATAAATTAAGAGGCCAGCTAAAAATGTAGTTTTAGAAATTATGGCACCAAATGAATTTCTGCAAGTTTTTATAATTTAATCATTTTAACATTACAGGATAAGTTTTTAAATTATGTTATTTAGAAGAAATTTAATAAACTCATAAAAACATTTCTTACAAATTTTACTTAGCTTTGCAAATGTAGGATGCTTTGAATCGACTGCACAGACTGCGAAGCATGCAAAAACATTAAGATATCCTCCGATCATATTCAATTCGGGTATCTGGGCGGTCAAAAGTAGAAACCAAGGAATTTTGATGATCACAAGTTTTGAGATAATTGCTGTATTGATTAAATGAATAAACTATCTTCCCCGGTATCGCCATAAAAATTTTACTGCCACGTGATAGTAAAAATTTTTGGAAGTTTATTTAGACTAGGATTAGGGTTAGGGTTAGGGCTAGTTTTTAAGGTCCTTAATGGTAAAATCGCTTGGAGAAAACTTTTTGTTAATATGCAGAAGGTGGTTTCTTAAGTATATTTTTGGGAAATAATCAATTTTTGACAAATCGAATGTTTGTTTTGAACCTTTCTGTTCGTGTTACGTTACACAAAATTATACTGTTACTGGGGTAGTTTGAATAAACTGGTTTGTCCCTTTGATACTCCTGCACTTACTTTTTTGATACTCCTGTATGTACCCAAATTACTTTACTTTTTTGATACCGATCTGCATATCTACACGTGACTTGTGTTACACAAAGTCCCAGTGCAAAAATAATTTTTGGTTACACGCCCTAATGTCGTGTAACGTTACACAAGTCTAATTTTGCCCGGTGGGGTTAGACATAATTCCGGTCCACCTAACCCTAAATCCAGGAACCCTAAAAACTAATTGTTCGAAGCAACATCCAATCACAGTACATATACTAGATGCATATGTCGTGTAACCAGTATATGTACTGTGATTGGATTTGCTTCGCCTAGATTTAGGGTTAGGGTGGGCCGGAATTATGTCTAACCCCGCCGGGGCATTATCATGATAGTGCCCACCAGCATTAAGCTTAATGCCGGGTTAGGGTACCAATAGATTTAGGGTTATGGTGGGCCGGAATTATGTCTAACCCCGCCGGGGGCATTATCATGATAGTGCCCACCAGCATTAAGCTTAATGCCGGGTTAGGGTACCAATAGATTTAGGGTTAAGGTGGGCCGGAATTATGTCTAACCCCGCCGGGACGGGACGTCCGGGACATGTCCACCCAGAATTTTTTTTGTCCCGAACATTCGGCGAATCAACACGTAATCACCAACCAACAAAATTCGTTGTATCCATCGTAAATTATTATCATTTTTTACAAAACGCAAACCAAGGGTCTGTATAATTCCGCAATTTGATTAGTTTCCCAGCGGACATGTCCCGGACATAGTAGGGACAAAGTTAAAAATTAGTGGGACATTGTCTGCGAACAATATCGTGTTGGGACATTATTGCGGACATGTCCCGGACGTCCCGTCCCGGACTGTCCGTGTCCCTGTAAAATTGGCGGGACAATGTCCGTGTACAACACTGCATACAGGAGTATCAAAAAAGTAAGTGCAGGAGTATCAAAAACGTAAGGTTTGCGTCCCTGTGACTGTAATCACCTGACTTATCATGTTTTGAACTTTTATTGGCTAATAATTAGAGATGGGTTTCATGCGTGCGCATGATTCCTTAATCGTACGCTCTCCCAATATTTAAAAATTACATTCGTTTTAAATATTCTAACCCTTAATGATTATGGTACAGTAGCCAAATTGGCAATGAAGCTCTTAAAGTCTCTCCTTGGCCACAACACCATCAACTCTATGAGCCATAAAGTTGGCTTGAAAAAGAAAATTGAAATTAAAATTTTGTAGTTCATTTAAAAATAGAAAAAAATAAAATGCACCAACGGTCGTCCCTTCTAATAAGGCCAGACCATTTATTTGGTGGTTTATATTACCCCTCCTCTTCTGCCATCCCCATTTTTCCCCTCTTATTATATATGCGGAAAATATTGGAAAACTTTTATAATATCACAGATCATTTCAGGAAAAATTTTCATAATAAACTCCCTCTAGCCCCCTTTTGTGAGAAGGATGTAACGTAAACCACCGAATTAATTGGTCTGGCCTAAAGGGTATAAAATAAAACCATATATATATGTGTAGCATCTGGCTTTGTATGGCCATATTATAGTTAGGGATAGAGCAAGTACTAGTACAGTTTCTTTTATTGTCAGTCTGTCTACTGTACATATTAGATATCATGATCTAAAATTAGGCATCATTAGGCCGTGGGCCAGCCCGGCTCAGCCCTTTTGAACACTAGATCCGGTTGACAGCACACGTATGGTTTTGTACGTAGTCTCCTAGTCCACGAATTAGATTTCAGAGATCAGGTGTAACGTAACATGATCAGAAAATTTCTCATTTTAAAAATCGCCTAATTCTTGAAATTTTGCATAAGAAACCGCCATTAGTGCTCTAACAAAAAAATTTTCGTTGGACAGCTTTACTATATAAACTTTATATCTAACACATGACCCTAACCATAACCCAAATTTTGCTGCGCCACTAAACTGACGCTCAAATCCAAAAAGGGAAATTAGCCAATCGGAGAACGTAAAATGTGATGATCCCGGATCAGCCCGACACGTGAGCAAAGCGAAGAAAAAAAACTGAAAAAAGAGAAAATACAAGAAAACGAGTGTTTAAACCTGTCTTAGGTCACTGATTAAAAATGACGGGAATGAAATTTTTCATAGAAACCAATATTTATTTCTATAGCCTCTAACCTTAACACCCTAACCCTAAATTTTTAATTTCACGAACTTAATTTATTTTTACCTTTTTTGAGTTTGTATCACTCGCAAAAATAAGTATTCCGGCAGATACTGTACCACTACGTATAAATAGAATTACATCCTTTATATTTTTTTTTGCATTTCATCTTGAAGAATTGAATGGATTCAGCGGGTAATTTTTTTTATTACTGACACTTGTATATATGTTGTTTAATACATTGCTTGTACTTTATTTAGAATATTTAGAAGTTGCCACGAAGTTAGCTCAACAATGTGGGCAAATAATTCTTGAAGCGTCAAAAACAAGATATACTACTGGTAATAAAGTATATGAAAAGTTTGGTCAACAGACTGATTTAGTCACTGAAACAGATATAAAAGTTGAAGAATTAATCAAATCAGAACTGCAAAAAAATTTTCCGGATCATATGTAAACGGTTTATATATATTTTCGTGCATTATTATCATATTTCATTTTAAACATACATTTAAATTAATACTTAAAGGTATATCGGAGAAGAGACGAAAGCTGCTGGAAATCATTATGAATTTACAGATAAACCAACCTGGATTGTTGATCCAGTAGGTGAGATTATGTGTCTTCTAAATAGCATTTAATCATATAAATTATAATATTAATGCAAATTTAATTATTGTAGACGGTACAAGTAATTTTGTTCAAGGGTATATTTAAATTTGTTCTTTCTTATTTCTGTAATAATACATAATTAAATTTATTTCCATTATAGGTTTCCTTTTGTTGCTGTCTCAATTGGGTTATATATCAATAAGGAACCCACTGTTGGTGTCGTGTTTAACCCATTTCTCAATGAAGTGAGTCTTATAAATATCTATAGGCAAGATTAGAAAACTGTCATGCCACTGTTTGGCATGCGATTATGGCATGCCAGCGTCTTAAAGTCTATTGGGCATGCTATTATTAGTCAAACTATGTTTATTATAAGCCGATTGACTATATTTATATTTTATTAATGATTACGTTATATATAATCATATAATGGCATGTCTGCATAGTATGGCATAATAGCATGCCATACGACATGTCAAATTTTTTAGCCATACCAGCTACCCTAAGACGATTGCTTATTTCTAAAAGATTAACTTTTTTAATAGTTATTCACTGCCCGTAAAGGTCATGGCGCATTTTTAAATCATAAGACCAGACTTCCATTATCTCATCCATACCCTCCGCCTGCGTTACCATCTAGTCTCTCTCAATGTTTAGTAAGTTATGAATGTGGTGGTATAGATAGATCAGATTTAACCATGAGTAAAAAAGTTACATCAGTGCATAATTTGTTAAGATTACCTGGAGAAGTTTCTTGGAGTTCCAAAAAAGCTGGATCAGTACATGGAATTAGAAATATATGTTGTGCTTCTTTGAATATATGTTACGTGGCCAAAGGTTGTTTAGATATTCATTTTTCAATTGGATGTTGGGAATGGTTTGTAAATTCTTTTCATTACTATTCAATTCAGCTACAATTTTTATATTTCCTATAACATTATAATTTAGGGATGTGGCGGCAGCTCTCGTTATTCTTATTGAGTCAGGGGGAATCATGGTTAATGGTCACGGGTTCGATGAAGGTCCAGTAGACATTTTTGGCCGCACATATTTAAGTGTTAGAGGTGGTTCACCATGTGATGGTGATGAAAATTCTAAACAAAGTCAATTACGCCTTATTAAAGAAATATTGGATGTTGTTGAAAAAATTGATTGTCCGAGATTCTAATTGGTGTTTATATTATTAAACATATATGACATACAAATCGTATCTTCCGATTACATTGTATATAAGTTATAATTAAACAAAATTTTTAATTTAGAATGAGGTATCTAAATTTGTTTTAATTATGGGCTGTAACGATTACTTAATCACGGCAAGTTATTCAAATATATGTTCTACGTCCTTAAAAATCCTTCCAAACCAATCCTAACCCAAATACAAATCATAATCTTAATATAAAAAATGTGTATGATACAAAATCTTAGAAAGATAAAAAAAAAAAAAACTTAAATATATAATAGGTGTAACATATTATGGATACATTTAGTGTTCATATGAACCGAGAACTTCGGTAAAGTTCAGGTTCATTTCGAAATTTGAACTGAGCTTGAACCCTAAACAATCTAAAAAATGTTAAAGTCGGTTCGATACTGTCACGGGTTAATGTGTGACTTGCACCACAAAAACCCTATCTCAAACGGCGAGCACTTAATCCCTTCGCTACAACCGATTTTAATAATATATGCAAGGCAAGTGTTTTTATTACATTTATATTCGGTTATATTTATTCAATTGACTTTATTAACTAAGGGAAAATTGTTAACCTCTACTATCAGTCACAGGACATGTCCTTTTTCAGGGTTTCAAATGCTGTTACTTATAAATCAAATGAGTTGACTCACCCATAAATTTATGCAAAAAAAATCATTTAAATTAAATTTAGGGAACCGGTATTTCCACTCCCTATTTTTGGCATTTCCACACCCATGTAGATCATTAATTTTTATAATTTTGTATACAATTGATCAAAAATATCTTAGCACTCTCCTGACCAAATTCGATAAATATTTTTATTTTAATTATAAAAGCTTTAAAATTCAAAGAAAAAAAGTTGATCAAATTTGGTCAGGTGAGTGCCAAGATATATTTTTTATAAAATTCTAAACATCTATCAAATAAAAGCTGCAGCAAAAATTGGGGTCAAAGTTTGATCAAAGATATCATGGCACCCACCTGGCCAAATTCGATCAACTTTTTTTATTTTAATTGTAAAAAGCTGTAGAATTCAAAGAAAAAAATTTGATCAAATTGTCAGGCAGGTAGTGTTTCGATCCTAATTTTGACAGGCCATCCGGATTCTATCGAATCCGAATTGAATCCGCATCAGATTATGTATAAAGTTAACTTTGAGTACATCATTAGGTCCATAATTTAGGTTCTTTGACCAATCCTAGTAAAAATCTCTGGTTCGGATATCTGAATTTGTCTGGATTGAAGGATCAATCCAGATTTCGGATTTAGGATCGAAACACTACAGGCAGGTTCCAAGATATCTTCAATCAAATTTTTATAAAATTCTAAATGTCTTATCAAATATAAGCTGTAGCAACAAACTTTGAAAATATCTTGGCACCCACCTGACCAAATTCAATCAACATTTTTTTTTAATTGTAAAAAGTTGTAGTATGCAAAGAAAAAAAGTTGATCAAATTTGGTCAGATGGATTTCAGGATATCTTCAATCAAAGTTTTTGTAAAATTCTAAATGTTTATCAAAATTGGTTTCAAACTTTGATTGAAGCTAATTGTTTACAAACTTTGATCAAAGATATCTTGGCACCCACCTCACCAAATCCAATTAACTTTTTTTATTTTAATTGTAAAATGCCATTTAATTCAAAAAAAAAGTTGATTGAATTTGGTCAGGTGGTCCCAAAATATTTTCAATCAAAGTTAAAAATTTTTTAATAAATTAAATGATCTACATGGATGTGACAATACCAAAAAAGGGGTGTAGAAATACTGGTTCCCTAAATTTATTTAAAAACATATATATAACCTGTTTTTAAATATATATTATTTAGCATTTATAATTTTTAATTTAAAGCTTTCTTCTTAATCTCAAGTAATTCAAAGATACTCTTCCTTTAAAGTTGATGAATTTTTTATCTTTACAACCTTTGTAAGATTATTTAAAGCAATAATATAATGGGTTAAAATGATTTTTTAAAAATATAAAAGATGCTATTAAGTAAAGGCTTCTTGTGCTCTAATTTAAAGTTAAAGAGAAAATTCTTCTGATTTTAATAGTTGTTAAATCATCAAAATTGGCTTGGTGGATTCCAAGATATTTGGAATCAAAGAAAAACATATTTAAAATTTAAAAAAAGGTTTATATTTAAATTTTTAAATTAATTTAATTTAAATGAATTTTTTTGTTTAAATTTATATATAAAAAATTAATTAATCAACTTATTTGATTATAAGTAACAGTACTTAGTTAAAATATGTTCTATAACTACTATTATATTTCATTTAAATACTTTGGTATTATATTATTTACATTATAATTTGGTTATACAACCTTTGACTTTTAAATTACTAACTTATTACCTTATAATTTATGTATATTTAATAACTTTACTTTGATATACTATTATATAATAATGATGATTGCTAATTAATTATTCATTAATCTCATAATTTCTAATTGATCACTTATACATTATATGCATTACTTTGACCCTATTTAAATATAAGTTTGCTATATACTGCTATTGATCTGCAAATACCTCTCAGAAATCAAGACTAAAAGACCAACTAATAATATAGAGTTATATAAGTATAAAGAATGTACTATGTTATAGTTATTAGTATTTATACAAGTAAAAGAGTTTTACGTATAGTAATCTAGTAATTTAAAAAAGTGTATAATGTAGTTTATAAAATTGATTATAGTGTTCTATATTTATCATTAACAAGTTACTTGGTGAACATATCTACAAAGTAAAGCAAATATTGCCTATATATATAAAAATCTATCTACTAATAAAAACATATAGCACTTACAATATAATTAATCAATATATTACTTATGTTATTTCTATCATATCAGTCTCTTATGCTTTAACCAATATATGCAACACTAAAGTTGTGAACTTTTCTCAAGGTAGTTACTACCCACAGCACTACGGCTATGACGTAGGTAATATACTACCTTCAGCATCATGTTGACGTATAGTAGTGACATGACGTTTGACGTTTGCCGCAATGCCATAGCAGGTGCTGTATGCCGCAATGCGATGCCATGGTAGGGGACATATCCCATAGAAGTAATTATTGCAAACATTTTTTTAAGGTAGTACTGGTAACTACTTACCTGATATCGTGACCGTGAACATACCAGATACTAAGGGGAGCGCCATTTATTATCCGATTTTTTAGGTAGGTGGGGGTAGAGCAATTATCAGGTCCTATATATAATATAATATATATAATATATATATTTATATATATTATTATATATATATAATTTTTAATATTGAATAACTTTTGACCCACCATTCTATTTTTGATGATTTAACTACCAAAATGTTCACCTTAATGAGCCGATTCTAACAAGCCTAAAATCACTAAATTCTAATCACAGGTTCCTAAGATCAACAAAGATTTGTATTCTATAAACAATTAATAATTAGATATGTCTAATTTGGTGCACCTAAGTTCTATAATGAATACCACATGCCATATTGATCAGAATCAGATTATTTTGGTACCATTCGATTCATCTCATTGAGACTAGTGCTCCTAGGTCCAGTCTGGTTCTGGTCCGGTCCGGGTCTGGTCCAGGATCAGACCAGACTCAGACTCTAAAGTTTACTAATTTCAGACTTCAAACCAGACTCAACTATGAGTCCGGTCCAGTCTGGTCTGAAATCTGCAGACTGGTCTGAGTCTGAATATTTTATATGTATTTTTTGGCACTGAACAAGTTTACTTAGCGCATTTTGTTAGAATAAATTAGTAAAATTTTATGAATCAAAAGATTTTATAGAATTTTATTAATAAAATTCTATAAAATCTTATAATTCGCAAATTTTTATTAATTAATTCTAACAAAATGCACTAAGTAAACTTGTTCAGCACCTAAAAATACATTAAATCGGCAGGGTTGTTTTTATTTTACTTGAAATTTGGAGAAAAGATGCATAATTTTGGATTTTTGATCAAAAAAGTCAAATTTAAGCATCTTTTCTCCAAATTTCAAGTAAAATAAAAACAACACTGCCGATTTAATGTATTTTTAGGCGCTGAACAAGTTTACTTAGTGCATTTTGTTAGAATTAATTAGTAAAATTTTATGAATCATAAGATTTTATAGAATTTTATTAATAAAATTCTATAAAATCTTATAATTCGCAAATTTTTATTAATTAATTCTAACAAAATGCACTAAGTAAACTTGTTCAGCACCTAAAAATACATTAAATCGGCAGGGTTGTTTTTATTTTACTTGAAATTTGGAGAAAAGATGCATAATTTTGGATTTTTGATCAAAAAAGTCAAATTTAAGCATCTTTTCTCCAAATTTCAAGTAAAATAAAAACAACCCTGCCGATTTAATGTATTTTTAGGTGCTGAACAAGTTTACTTAGTGCATTAAGTTAGAATTAATTAGTAAAATTTTGTGAATCATAAGATTTTATAGAATTTTATTAATAAAATTCTATAAAATCTTATAATTCACAAATTTTTATTAATTAATTCTAACAAAATGCACTAAGTAAACTTGTTCAGCACCTAAAAATACATTAAATCGGCAGGGTTGTTTTTATTTTACTTGAAATTTGGAGAAAAGATGCATAATTTTGGATTTTTGATCAAAAAAGTCAAATTTAAGCATCTTTTCTCCAAATTTCAAGTAAAATAAAAACAACCCTGCCGATTTAATGTATTTTTAGGTGCTGAACAAGTTTACTTAGTGCATTATGTTAGAATTAATTAGTAAAATTTTGTGAATCATAAGATTTTATAGAATTTTATTAATAAAATTCTATAAAATCTTATAATTCACAAATTTTTATTAATTAATTCTAACAAAATGCACTAAGTAAACTTGTTCAGCACCTAAAAATACATTAAATCGGCAGGGTTGTTTTTATTTTACTTGAAATTTGGAGAAAAGATGCATAATTTTGGATTTTTGATCAAAAAAGTCAAATTTAAGCATCTTTTCTCCAAATTTCAAGTAAAATAAAAACAACCCTGCCGATTTAATGTATTTTTAGGTGCTGAACAAGTTTACTTAGTGCATTTTGTTAGAATTAATTAGTAAAATTTTGTGAATCATAAGATTTTATAGAATTTTATTAATAAAATTCTATAAAATCTTATAATTCACAAATTTTTATTAATTAATTCTAACAAAATGCACTAAGTAAACTTGTTCAGCACCTAAAAATACATTAAATCGGCAGGGTTGTTTTTATTTTACTTGAAATTTGGAGAAAAGATGCTTAAATTTGACTTTTTTGATCAAAAATCCAAAATTAAGCATCTTTTCTCCAAATTTCAAGTAAAATAAAAACAACCCTGCCGATTTAATGTATTTTTAGGTGCTGAACAAGTTTACTTAGTGCATTTTGTTAGAATTAATTAATAAAAATTTGCGAATTATAAGATTTTATAGAATTTTATTAATAAAATTCTATAAAAACTTATGATTCATAAAATTTTACTAATTTATTCTAACAAAATGCACTAAGTAAACTTGTTCATCACCAAAAAATACATATTAATATATTCGGACTCAGACCAGTCTGCAGACTTCGGACCAGACCCAGACCAGACTCAGACTTGACTAAAAGTCTAAATATAAAAAATAAATTTACTTAGTAATTTTAAAAATTACTATTAAAATTAAACAAAATTGAAAGATCTTGGGATCCTGTGATTGGATTTTGATGATTTTGGGCTTGTTAGAATCGTCTCACTGAGACGAACATTTTGGTAGTTGAATCGTCCAAAATAGTCCAATAGATCAAAGTTATCCAATTATATATCTATATCTATAATACAATTTTTCACGTTCCTTCAACCTGTAGATCAATTTTGTTAGCCGTCATCAGCAAAGTAGATCAAATTGTGTTGCATGAAGATGATCATCTATTTTAAAAAAGCTTGAGTCGATCCACATTATTTTGCATGATCATCGAATCCTTGGAAGATCATTGATAGAATAATCGTTAGAAATAAATGCACATCTAAGAAAGTCTCAAGGAAAATTTGAGCGGCGGGTGAAATAAAACAACCGATGTTTGAACAGGTAAGGAAGGAATTAAATAAGGGAATGTTTCATGAACAGCCTTGCATTTATGATCAACCTGTAGATTATTCCGTCATTCGTCAACACGCAAATTTAGCACTGCCGCATTTTATCTATCTTCTATTCTATCTATCTTCTATCTAATATATATATATATACTACAATTTCACGTCGACTCATCAACCCGTAGATCAATTCTTCATTTGTTAATTCAAGTTGACTTACGCAGTAAGTCAACAGATCGAAAAGATGGCTAAGCAGTGATATGCCAGTGGCAATCCGGTTATACCAGGATCAACTTTCAATTCTGATCGGGAGTATGGTGATCACACATGAGATCAGATAAGTAGATCTGAATTAGCTGTCTAATTTAGGATCGCAATGGAATGCTAACAATGTCTTCATTGTCAGGGGTAAGTATAAGAAGATGCATGCTATGAGCAGACCAGCTGCCATCTCCGCTAGAAGCAAAGTTTGCACCCAAATCCTCCCACCTGTATGAATCTACATAGAAGCCACATAGAACTGCCATTTCGTGCTCTTATCAAAGCCGGCCTGCTTTATGCAGTGTGGGAAACCACCGGCTGATGCTAATAAACCTTAATATCTGGTGCTCGCTGTCCAAATGCATCTGAGTAATAATAATAGAGGCCGGCCTGCTTTATGCAGTGTGGAAGACCACCAGCTGATGCTACGCATCGCGATTCAAACCAGACAGCAATCCTTGGCGCAGTTATATTTGCATTTCTGGGAGTATTGCATGTCTCGGTTTATACATCAACGCTGATGTATGCTGTAAATTCTCAATATATCATTCAATAAAGTCTGATATCTGGCATTACTAGCCAGTTGTATTCCAAACAATAATATATCACATGCGTGCAATGCTTTTCGTTATTGTACTGCATATATCATAATATGTACAAAGGTCAACAAGTATTCTGAATGGACAAAAATAAGGTGATAGAAAGCTGAAAGATCAGACAGGTGTCAAATAAACTTTTTATATGACAAAAACGCAATGGAAGATAAAGATTACAGTACAGAGATAGGTTTGTTTCAGTTTCTATTGATTATCAAACGTACGCATTATGCTACTACTGCAAAAAGATTTTTCATATTATTATTGCTCGATCAGAAACTTATTGCTATATGACGAAAAAACATATATGAATAGGCTAGTTACATCAACAGGGTTTAAGCATGTTAAAGTCTAATCTATTGAAGTCCTTCTCAATGGCCCTTCCTAGCTCAAACCAATTGTGTTACCAGACAAGGAGACAGCACCGATACTGCATTCACGAATCAGTGAATAACCACAGCTAAAAGATGAGAATCAGAGCAGGTATATTGTTAGAACTCCTATGGACCTTGCATTACTATTGCAGTCGCAAAGCTTGAGGTTATTGCAGCTGTGGAGCCTGAACGTCACAACCAAGGTCCCCTGCACTGCCTCTGCGGCTATGAAGTCTTACTATTCATATTGAAAACTAAGTCTCATGCTATTCTGCACTGGGATGCAGGAGATGATTGAGTTAGCCTCTTCCAAGTGAGCGATACAAATGAACAATGACCTACTTGCTCCTGAAATGCCCGCCTTATAAGTATTAACCTTCTATTTGCCTCGCTTATTACTCTATTTACATGCGCAAACCCTTTTCTAAACTACTTGGCATGACAATTATTACCCATATAATGATATTCATTGAAACAAATCGTACTAATCAATATTAAAACCTGCATCCAACAAGAACCTTAAGAAAGCCCAGACTAATCAAAATAGCCAACACAAAAACAACCAATGCATGTGATCTGTGATAAAGTCTGCAAAAATGAATTCTCTATCGCTTTGTACATGATTATCACGGGATGATATACCACTGTCACTTCCCTCTAATACTCTAGCCTCTGATGATTCTACGTTTGGCTAAATCCTATTTTCATTTTAAGCCAATATGTGGTATTGTCAGTACTGGATATTGATGTAGAATACAAATTAAAATCGAAAAGTCGAAGCCCATTTAGAATCAAAAAAAAGAAAATTAAAATAACCCTCAAATAAAATACTGTAATCACAGATTACTAATTTGTGTAAACCCTAAAAAGAAATATGTTATATTACGAAGAACGGAATGATATACAATATTGTGAAGTATATGATTACTTTAGCATTTTTAATTGTGTACTATACGTCCGCAAATTCTCATAACTAAGATAATTCAATAGATGCAGTAAAATGGGAATTCTATGCTTAAATATCCTATATGCTTTATGTACAGTAAGCATGATTAAAAATCCATTTGATTGGCTAAAAATTTGATCTTCGTCAAATTAAAATTTAAAATTTGATTGGCTCATATCGAAATATAACTTTCGAAAAATACGCCGAATATGCTCTACTTACATCCTTCCGGCATAGATTTAATTTTTTTTACACATTCATAAAAATTATATTTAAAAGTTTACGCATTTTTTTTTTTATATTTATTTTCGATCATTTCGATCATTTCAATCTCGTCAAGTAGTATTAATAACGCGAATAATTGGTTTAAATAAAAATTATGTCAAATAATAAGCACGCCAAATATAGTAATTTTCAAAAAACTCGCGATAAAATGCTGAAGAGCAAAATTAATCATGGCCCCTGTTCTATCTATAATTGTAATAAAAGCTCTTATGATTTTCGATGTTTAAGTAACTTGGCTATAAGAAAAGCATCCGCTAAAGGAAATCTTCGCTTGTATCCTTATTTGCAACCCGGTTATCAAATTTGTAGTCCACATTATACGGCTATTGTTGAAAATCAATTACCTGAACCAACATCTGCGCCCGCACAAGCATTTATTCCAACAACATTACCAGTTAAACCATCAATTGGTGATCAAATTAAACAAATGACTAGCGTGTTATATACAAAAAGACATGATAATGTGATACTTGACCCTAATGAATTCGATAAAATGCTTAAAGAAACTGACCCTAATTTAACCAATTTTTTTGCTGATATGTGTGCTATATTAATACCGCGGGACCACTCACCTTATAATAAAAAAGAAGATCGAAAAAAAATTGTCGCGATCTTATACTTAATGGCGGGAATACGTAATCAGCATGTTAATAATTTTAAACTGGAGCTTGCTTTGTATCTTGCAGGATCTGGAGTAACTTGCGATGCAATTAATGCATTAAGTAGTGCTGGAGTATCAGTTACTCATCAGACCGTATATAACTACAAAAAAAAAATTGCTGACGAACATCCGATAAGAGTAAAAAAATATTTCGATGAAAACAAAAATAATCTGTGCATATACAACCTGGATGATTATCATAACATCCATGAAAATCGACGTCCAGACTGCACATCTCTTTCGAGTGCAGTTCACCTAGCGACATGTGTGGCTAAAAGTGTTGAAAAATCCGATCCCGTACCAATTATGTTTAATAATAAGTCTGTCCATAATCCCAATAATATTGACGCTTCTATTGTTTGTGAAAAACTTATTAACCAATATCAGTATTGCTTCGATTTATCGTATTCGCGACGGATGGCTCAATGGAATAGTTTTTTTTCTAATTTTGATAGAATCGAACAGCTTTCAATCCATTTTTATGATAATGCCATCGAGGAACGAAAGGAAGAGCGCAAAATGAAAGGTGCAATGTTAGTAGGAGTAAAGGAACAACAGCTACATTCCATGCAAGATTACCTAAATGCATTAAATATTGTTTTCGACTATAATAAAGAAATAGGTCATCTTGATGGTAATGTAGCGCCGATTGTTGCTGACTGGCCGGGTCAGCGTTATATTCGTCAAGCACTTACCCATTTTCATAAAAAAATGAAAATTCAATACCGAAAGAAATTGTATCGGTTGTTCCTTTACTTGGGCCCTTGCACGTCGCTCTTAATACAAAAGAGCAGGTAATGAAAATTTATTACCCATTCTTCGAAAAGCTCTTTCATTTTGTGTTTGGGGAAAGAAAAATTTTGGCCAAAAAACCTAGACCGTGGAGAACGAATCTTCTACTCGAATTGGCATTTACTGCATGGATCGAGATTAAAGAGCATATTGTAAAAAAATTTATTTTTTTACAAAAAAATATCGAGTATCAGGTTATTATGGAGCTGTTGGACAATATCGTACCTGCTTCCCTCGATATATATGCTTTGTTATTTCGATCTGGATCCTTCGATAATTACGTAGAAACGATTTTTCGTATATGGACCTTCGCCTTGCGATGGCATCGTAAAAATTATAATAAGGCTCCGTTGGCATTTTTATCAGACCTATTCTATTGGGAAAAGATTGAGCATCCAATGAGAGAAGCAATTAAAAAAAATTTAGTTCAATTTAACGATTATTGGGTCGAAAACATGCATAGTAGAATACGTGCTACAACATCTCCAAAGGATGCTGCTGACAATATACAAAAACAGGCTTATCTTTTAGATTTTCATAAATATTCAGCATTCCGTGAGATGTTTTCAACTACGAAACGTTACCCGTATTCACCGCGAGATCTGAAATTTTTAACTACTAAAACCTGTATTTTTCTTATTTCACAATTTCAAGAAATTTACAGGAAAAACGAAGAAACTAATTTAGTCAGTAGTAAAATTCCATCTCCATTAAAACGACAAAAAAAAAAGAATTACCCACCTCATATAATCTTCCTACTTTAGGTGAAATAGACATAACAAGTATGCCAACCGGATATAGCACACTATTTCCTCCCTTATTCAATAATTGTGATCATTGTTATAAAATATTGAATATAAATGATCAAACAATTATTTTAATATGTGGCCACGGATTTCACCTCGAATGCTATAATTCGATGGAGAAAAAATGCAGACATTGTTTAAATTACTACAAAAAGGGAATATGGAAAAATGTTAATGCATTTTTAAATGGTTTAAATTCAGAAAAAAATTTTGACAAAGATTTGGACGACGATGCGCAAGAAGATACTGAAGAGGATAACAATAATTCAGAAGAGACAGAAATCGATCAATTAAATAGACAAGAATCTCTAGAATTAGATTTACTTAATAGAATTAGCGAAATTAATAGTTGGTAAAAAAAAAAAAAATTAAGAAGCTAGTTTTACTTACATGCAAATTTTAAATTTTAAAAAAAAAGTCAAATAAATTAGAAATATCCGGTAAAGCTATACAAGGCTTGAGTGTTTGGTTGAGGCATGGTGTTGGCTAGGTTGATCTGCTTATTTCCTGGTAAGTACAAAATAAAAAGTCGAATATACGTTCGGCTTCTTAGTTTCAAATAGTATAAGTAGAAGTTAGTTGAACATAAAAGGTCATATTTTTTGGAAAACAACGATATAATAAAACTTTTTATTGAATCTGATTATACCAGATTAAATTTGAAGGTAAGAAAACAAGCGAACTGCTAAGGTAGTGGTGAAGTTTCGTCGATGGTTAATATGAATGTAACCTAGTTTGCATATAAGTAAAAATGGGCTTTTCCTTATTTAAGCAATATAAAAAAAATTTTGTCGATCAGCCAATCAAATGGATTTTTAATCATGCTTGTACAGTATACAGAACTATATTTATATCCTATATTGAGATTTGTTTAATTATATGAATGCATTTTTTTTAAATCGCTTCGCATAGCTTTCATCACAGAAAATTTGGATATCAGAATAAATAAAATTTTGTGGTTTATAAAATTTTGGAAATTTGAGATTAAAACACTACATGTAAACTAATAATAGACTTCCTTTTTTGATCACAAATTTCAAGCTACCTTGTAAAATTATGTGAATCAGGGATGGTAAAATTGGAGTCATTTGCCTTTTTTCAAATGATCTAGGGCATTTCAGACTAAAGTTCATAAAAAATTGGGTCATTTGAGGTCATTTGAAGGTCATTTGAAGGTCATTTACTGTCCCTAATGTGAATTGAGACAAAGATATCCAGATTTATTGGGCTGAGTAAAGCTAATTGTGCATCTCAAAATCATTCATTCGCACTGTATTTGAGACTTCGCTGCTTCTTTTTTTATTTAATTACACTTAGCACAAATAAGTAACATATAGCTATTATAATTCTCAAGATCATAATTTAATGAAAGTGACATATTCGCAATATTATGTCACTATCATTTAAGGATATTTGCTTTTATATTTATACAAATCAAAACATCATAAACACAATAACCATTAAGCATTCTTATAAAAAAGGAATGTCTAATTTCAGATCGGGTATGACATTTAAGCTATTATCTTTAATTTTTTTTAATCTATCTAATAATAATTTGGGTGTAGCAAAATGACAATCTAAAAGTGAATTTAAGTTTCACTATAACGAATTTAACCACATAAGATTTATAATTAGTTACATGTACTACCAGTTTTCAATATCATTATTTAATATTTTTACAGAAAAAGGTTTCAGCTTTCGTTATAGAAAATACTATAGAAACATAAGATGAATGGATTTAAATTTTACTTTCGGGCATTTACTCTACGGTATCTGTATAGATGGGCAAAGTAATTACTTATCACGTAAAAAGTTAAATCACTATGTAACAATTTACCAATAACATGCTAAATTGTCATGTTTGATGTAATTTTTTATATAATAAGTAATTACCTTGCCCTCTGCAACATCATGGTAATTCCAATGCAGCTAACTCATTGTTTACCACGCTGTGGTTATTAGAATAGCGAGCTTTATAACAGAATTTTATAGTGACTTACAGTAGAAGCAGTGTTGGAAATCTTATGTTCTCATGTTCTCATGAGAACATCACTTTTAATTTGAGAACATTTACAAAATTTAAGATGTTCTCTATTAAATTTTTTTTGAGTACATCAAGTTTGAAGAATATGTTCTCTATGTAAATATATAAAATAATAAAAAATTATTTTTATATAGCAGTTTAAAATAATTAAGTTCATAAATATTTAATTATTAGTTAGTTTAAATAGAAAACAAATTAGTTGTTCTTGAATTACAGAAAAATTTTGGATAATATAGTTCATTGGTTTATCCATTGGTGCAATATAAACTTTGTTATATAAACTTTGATATACATTTAATACTATGATATAATTAATTATATTAATATTTAATATAAATTTTCAAAAAAATAAATTACTATAATGATAATGTAAATTATTACAAGAAAATTACTAACAAATCTTTAGTTATTATAATTTTAAAGTTTAGTTCTATGTTTTAAAATTTTATATTAAGAAATTTTTTAAATCTATAAATTCACTAAATTCACTAAATTCACTATAGTAAAGAAGAATCATATATATATTTATTTAATATTTAAAAATGTTAATAGCTTATTTAAAACTAAATACAAGCTAGGTCAAACCATATCTCCAATATTATATAAAAAGCCTTAAATAGTAAATTTTTTCTAAAAAAATATATAAAGGTTTATTTTTATAAATAACTTAGCTCACTTTATATATTATAGTTAAATAAATTATATTTTTCATCATTATTAATAATTTTTAAATATATTAATTAAAATAAAAATTTAAATAACTAAAAGAAGTATAAAAATATAAGTGTAAAAGAGAGAATGAGAATAAGAAAATGAATATGAGAAAGAGTGTATGAGTGTGAACAAAAAGAGAAAGAGAAAGAAAAAGAGGAAGAAAGATAAAGAGAGAGAGAAAAGAAAAAAAAGAAAGGAAGAAAGAGAAAGAGAACAAATTTTTTCTATTTGAGAACATAAAAACATTTTTGAGAACATTAAATTAAATAATTATGTTTTCATGAGAACATAAATCTCAAAACAGATTTCCAACACTAAGTAGAAGCCACAATAATTCAATGCAAACTAATCTACGTATTTGTAATCACTAGATAGCAAGTAAGTTATGCAACAAAATTTTACACTAAATTATGATAAGAATTATAGTATTTCAATATAAATTGACTCCAATCTTATTATCGTATTTTATGCATTAATGAGTAAGTCCTATAATATAAAATTTTTAGTAATAAAAGATAGGTATTATGATAATCCCAATAGAAACTAACTAGAAACTAACTCAAACCTAACTATGTACTATGTGATACTGGAATAAAATAAAGTTTGTAACAATTTTTACGTAGCTCACGATAGAAATCATGAAATTTCAATACAAACTATCCTAATCTTAACCACATACTATGTATTGCTAAGATAGAAAGTCACATGATGTTTTATGATGGTTTCAATGCAAATTAACTAAACTATGTAGTGTTACAAAATGGTAAGGTCTGAACAGAATTTTTATATAGAAATCACATAACTCTAATATAAACTAAATAAACATATACCACAATCATTGGAATAATGAGTTCTGTAACATTACAGTAACTCAAAAGAAATTATAATAAGTATAATGCAAACTAATTAGACTATATCTATTTGTATTGCAATAGTTAGTAAGATTTATTATAGTTAAAAAATTACTAAATAAGATGGGTGATACCAGGGTTGGCAATGAACATACTCCATTCAGAAAATTGCCAAAGGAGTGAATGGAGCCCATTGAAGTGATTGGAGCCAATTGCTTCAATAGAAAAATTTAATAAAGGTGATAGAGAAGAAGGTTCTAATCTCTAACCTTATATATCAATAACTCGATCCGTTGAAACAAACAGATCAAACAGATTAATGCTGATTGGTTTCCATCTATTCAGAAATTATTCTCAATGGAGCAATGGAGCAATGTCAATGAAATTGGTCTCCATTCATCCCAATGAATAAATGCGCCAACTCTTTGCGCCACCTATTACACTAGTATATATATATTATTAAATTTTAACCAATCAAATGCTTAGAAAAATTATCAGGTGGGGGTAGGGGGATCAGCTACTTAGTGAAACCCTAATCAGATGATTTCTGGTGCTCCTCTATACGTTACCCCAATTATATAAATTTAATAATAAAAAAAAAACTTGCATAGTTGTAAATTTTGTCAGGTATTTTTATATCGTTGTTGTAAATGCAATATATTGCTATTTTTTGAAACTACCATTTTTGTAGTTACTGAAGTTGTCGCTTTCAGAATCGTTGTAAAAAGCGTCGCACTTTGGAAACAACGAAGCTGTTGTCGCCCTGGTATGAATTTCTTTTTTTACATTATTAGGTTTTGGTACTTGTCTAATTAGTCACGTCATATATTAATTAGCATTTTAAGTAGTGCACTTGAAGTTGCAACTTCAAGCACGAAGCCAAAATGTGGCTATTTTTATCGACCAAATGCGCTCGTCCTTTTTAATTCCATTGTACGTTTCATCAGCTTAAACATATCTGCTGATTTGATAATAATGGAGTTCTATTCTGACTCTAATTCCAACATTATACGTTTCGTTAATACGCTACTTTCCGATTCCAATTCATATTCATACAATGCCAACATTATATGTTCCCATTAGCAGAACTCATATTGGCTGATTTTAATAATATTTGTAGGTCTCGTGTTCATCCTTTTAACTCTAATTTCATTCTATGTTTCATCAGCAGGGTCTATGTCAGCTGATTTTTGATAATAAATGAAGGCCATATGCTCATCTTTTTTGACCATATTGATAAAAATATGTTTCATCAGCAGAACTCGTATTGGCTGATTTTTGTTAATATCTGAAGGCTTTTGTTCGTCCTTTTCAACTCCAATCCCAATAGCTAACGTTATATTTTTATTAGCAGCCTGTCATATAAAACAACAGCTTTTATTACTAATCGAATGGTATCTTATCTGATCAGTTTATTCAATTTTTGGCTAATCGTTCGATCTATTGGAAGAAGCATTCTTAGGAACTATTGCAGTACTATATTGTTTGGTCAGAGTTAGTATCGGATAGGTTGGATTAGAATTAGTATCGGATAGTGTTAGAGGTAGTATTGGGTAGGTTGGGTTTAGAGATGTGCCATTACGCATTTATCAGTATGAGGTGTTAATTAGCACATATTCCAACTTAGATAATTAGTCATGTAACAATCAACATTTCGCACTGATAGGTGCGTGATGAACTATCTTTAGTTGTGTTTGAGTTAGATAAATTGGTATTTATTGTAATTTTTTTTTTGATATTTAAATAAAATATAAAGTTTACTATATCGTATAATAAATAACTTATCACGTGGAAGGGTGGCGATGTATCAAATTCGAAAACCCTTATTTATTAAAATTAAGATCATACATATAAAAAATTGCTATTAATTAATTGTGGCTGCGCTAGCAATTAATTGAATTCGAAAAATTGCAATTATTTGGTAGGTACCTGATACGGTGCTTATACGGCAAATATGTCGTATTGCCGTTATTTTTTTAATGAGTTAGTTACTTTCATATTTTTAAATGTCTGCATTTCTATTTACGGCACACAGCATATATTTTTTATAACATTCAGCATTACTTACGGCATATGGTATTATTTACGGCATATAGTATTATTCACAGCATATGGCATTATTCACGGCATACTGCATTATTCACGGCATACGCATTATTCATGGCATACGCACCTTTACGGCATATGTTACTTATTACTTCTACATCAAATGTAATGTATTGCCGTATTATTTTTATAAAGGTAGTTACTCTTGATTTGAGAAAAGTTTGCAACTTTATGCAACACATTTATTACATGAGGTACATCTGGCACATCTAGCACATTTGGCATATATAGCACATTCAATATAGTAGTTCTGTAATCTAATACTATATTACTATAATATGAACCAGAGTCCAAAGAAATACATTTTTAGAGTTTTTAACTTAAAGGTAGGGTGAATGTAGATCATTTTCATATAAGATCGTCATGCAAAAAAAATTTATGCATGTTTCACAAATACGCTCCTGATAAAAAATTTTTAAAATATGGCCAATATTAACTAAAAATTTGTAGCGCATATGTAAAATCCTTCTATAATATGAAACTTTTTTTTTAAATTTCCTTGGTAGTATACCCAAGGGCACTGTTGGCACACTTTTATTAACTCATTATTTCAAAGGTCTTATATATACATATACATATGAGGGTAAGTCAGTAGAAAAAGGACAAATTTTTTCTAAGTAAAAGTTTTTTTGACTTTAAGCTTAAATATCTTAACAACTATTTTAATAAATTTAATAAATTTTTTTTATTTTAATTCTATATAATTTCAAGATTAAAATAAAAAATTTTTTAGCAAATTTATTAAATATTTTTTTTTTGGTATTTAAGGTGAGGTCCTGCTTTTATCTTTATTAATAATTTAACTAGCTGTTTCTGTGAAACTAGCTGTACTTTATACTAGTGCTTGGATCCGGATTACAAAATCCGGATATATCCGGATATAAAAAGGATAACGGATTTTATTTTTGCATGGTGGATAATAAATCCGGATTTTTATTTTAGCTGTTATAAATCTGATTTTTTATCCGGATATCATATGCTAATCAACATCAACCAATCAGAGAAGTTTAACGTGACTTTGATCAAAAAGTATGGAACATCTAAAAATTTTCTCTTTCTGTTTCGTCTGGTAAATTACCTAACTTCCCAATACTACATCGTTGTCTCTAGGCTGAATGTTCAAAAATAGCAATGCGGCTTTCAAAGAGTTATATAATTTACTGGACTTACAGAAAGATTCAGAGAAACGAGAAAATTTTTAGATGTTCAAGAATTTATGATAATAACTGTAAAACAGTATCTATCTGGATATCCAATTAAATATCTGGATTTAGGCATTAATTTGATTCACATAGTATATAAAGTATATAGTGTTACTCATACAAATTCATTACTCATAGATCACACAACAGATAGATTTAAAATTTTTGATATGCTGAATAACATAATTTGAATCTGTTCAACATGTTAAGTTTTTCAATTCTGATCGGCGTCATGAAGTAAAATAATATTTTTGAATTACAGCCATTATCATAAATTCTGGGATACCTAAAAATTTTCTCGTTTCCTGAATCTACAGTATTCTGTTTCGTCCGTTAAATTACCTAACTCTTTGGAAACTATATCGCTATTTTCGAACCTTCAGTCTGGAGACAGCAATAGTTTCTGATGAGTTCGGTAATTTACCAGACAAAACAGAAAAAATTTGAGAAATTTTGAATGTCCCAGGATTCATGGTAATAGCTGTAAATCCGGATACAATCCAGATTATAAACTGGATAACCAACACATATCCGGATATAAATTTAGATTTAAAAAAGTAAAAGAGGATATCTATCCAGATATTTGGTTTAGTATCCGGATCCAAGCACTACTTTATACAAATTACTTTGAATTAAATTTAATAAACTATATGCAAGAATTGAAGCTCAGACTATTTTATCTGTGATCTAAAAAATTTATTAAATATTTTCAAGATATTTTAGTTTAAAAATTAAAAAAAATTTACTAAAAATAATTTGACCCTTTTCTACTGACTCACCCCATATATAGTAGGGTTTTCCTAACTAATCTATACCTTCCTCTAATTATCCGTTTTTTTAGCTGACTTTAGCAGGTCAGCCACGTCCAGTACCCATATCTATTGGATCATAGGCAGCTTTAAAAAACTACATATTCTGCTGGTGCACTATATAGATGGCCATTTTTCATCTGCTCTGGGAGCTACTTCCATTTTGGTCTGTGTAGCTTCAATAGTTGCCTACTTTCTAATTCAGTCATTACCCTTGTTTTTGTTTTTCGTTTATTTTATTCCTTTTTTTATAGTAGATAGTCCTTACGTTTATGACATTTCTTATCAGATTTTTTCCTTTTCTGAATGCCGCATGATCTCCATGGCTATGTTACACAACTTATTGTTGTTGTAGTACTATGTTTGAAAACAGGAGAGATGTTTAATACCTCATCATAGATCCTTTCTATTCATGATCCCAACATGGTTTTTGTTATCCACTAGACTCAAACTGGCAACCTTGCAAATATGATCATGGAGCACTAACTACTTTGCTATACGACCCAGGGTCTTAATATGAAACTTTAAATACTTATACTAGTTTAAAAAAACCTACTTGTATATATCATAAAATTTGTTTAGGTTAATTAAAATTTGTCTAGATAGTACAAAAATTTTTTATTTGATTAACGTTCTAGGATAAATAATTGCCCAATCAAAAATTGTAACTACATATAGTTATTATACAAAGTATGATATGTAATAACAGGTCTGGGATGGACAACAGATTTTTTTTAATTATACCATAAAGTTTGATGCTAAGAATCAGGTTTCTGATTTCGAATTAATTAGCTATAAATCGTATTTATTTTTATTGTCAACTTATTTATATAATAAAATATAAATACCTTTTATGATCGTAAATTTTCTTAAAGAAAAAAGTTTGCTTATTTTATTTTCAAATAACTTCTATTTCACTTTCTGATTTTTGAAATTTCAAAACAAAAATAAAACTTTTCAAGCTATCACTTATTTTCAAAAAAAATGTATTACTATAGAATTGAAAAACTGAGGTATAAAGATACTAAAGGCGCAAGATCTAAAGTTCTGATTCTATGTTTCAATTCTATTTAATAATGAACGACATATCTAAAAACAAAAAAAATGAATAATAGTCGGGAGGGGAACAGAAAAAATGAACTTTAGTAAGAAAAGTGACTTAGATCATACAAGAAAGAAAATGTTTGTAACTATATTGATAAAACCAATAGAAAAAGAAAAAATTACTTATTTACATTATATAATAATCCCATTTCCAATTCTATAAAAAGTCTAAAAAAAAAATAAAAATAAAAGAATCCTTATTATGTAACTAGCTTATAGCTAATGGCTCAAAGTTCTATTTCATATTTCATATTCCATGTCAATTGCATACTTTACAAGAAGAAAACATTAGTGACCATACTAATAAAATCAAGTAAATGAAGAAAGCACTTACTCACATCATATACTATAATCTTAGCACAGTTGCCCAACTCAAGTGATCTATAAAAAAAAGAATCAGTTTTACAAAACTTAAGAGTAAAGCATAATAATACCAAAAAGAAAAAAATATTTATCATATGATTAGTTTACAACAATTACTTTAATTAGTTTTTATTGTAAGCCCAGCCATGCATAGGGATAAATAAAGTATTTTAATAACAGAGCAAGAGAAATATTATGAAAAAACCCCCAAATCATATATTGTGATTTATATCAGCCAATCATACAATATGGAAGATTCTATACAAGTTCGATTTCCATATGTATATAGTATATTATACAAAAATTTGCAACCTGATCATATATGAAAATGATTTATGTTCACCCAACTCTTAAACAAGACCTTCTTCCCAATAAATTAGCACAATTAATCCTCAAATTATTATAATTTTTACAAATTTTGTACTATGGTTAAATATTCTTCTAATTCATATTTTGTATTAGTACAGTCAACCTCTCTATAGTCACAAAATTAATATAATTACAAATTTATTATTACCATTTATCTATAAATATAGTATATAAATAATACCTCTATATAATTACAAATTTATTATTTCCAATTATCTATAAATATAGTATATAAATAATACCTCTATATTAGTTATACTTCTTTATAATTACAGCTTTTTGTATCCAAAAGTGAGACTATAGAAAGGTTTGACTATTTCTGCTTTTGAATTCTTTAATATACTTTTTCTTTTCTCTGCATTGCCTTGTATTTGTCTACTTTTTCAATATTTATTTTCTTTTATTATCTATAATTGTTCTCCATATGCTTTGTTACCCCTTTATCAAAATTGCTATTTATTTTTCACCTCTATTCTTTCACTTTTTACTCTGTTATACCTAATGTTTTTAGTCAAAATACTTAATTTAGTCAAATATTTAGACAATTAGGTATCTAAATATATTTTGACATGGCATTATTTTTTTTAAAATGTTAAAAGTCTAAATTTGACTAAAAATCTAAATAGTTGACTAAATAAATCCTATATTAACTAAATATCTAAATAGTTGACTAAATAGAATACTATATAACTAAATGTCTAAATTAAATATATAATAAAATTATTATATATATATATGTACATAGCATTAGTATCATTATTCAATAATAAATAATTTTTTACTATCAATTTATTTTATTCCTATTCCTGGTATAGTTATAATGTTATATAAACAATATAGCACATACTAATATTACAATATATTATAATAATTCAGATAAATTTCAATATATATATATATAAATAGTATGGAATGGTTTTTACGAATCTATATGGAAAGAACGGTATCGACTTATTGGGCTTTGGGAAAAAGAAGAAGGTATCACTATTAAGAAAAAAGAAGGAAGGCCAATAAGAAACACACATCTATAGGAAAAGTTAAGAGTGCTGGAAAAGGAAAGACAAGTGTCAACAACACCAACGCAAGTTCAAGCGAAGTGTGTTTAGAAAAGAGTGCATTGGTACTCAATGATAGTAAAAAGGGTATTGAAGAAAAGAGCTGTACTGCTGACAGTTTGTGGCAAGTAGCGGTTAAAAGTTATATCTATTCTATTTTGGGCTGGGTCTTAGACAGATTTGACAAGGCTCTCCGATTTATCTGTAAATTGGTGCGACAACTCGCAATTAGGTGCTACAAGGCAACCGGTTAATGTCAGGCGTGATTTTCTACTTTTGTAGCTTTTGTATATAGAATTAGTTTACTTTTTCTGTACAAATAACACATTATCAGGCTCTGGCGAGATTTGTCTAAGAATAAAAAAAAAAAATATATATATATATATTTACTGTAACTATTAGTTGGGAGAGCAATAATAGATATCGGGTCCAATTTAGCTTTGCTAATTTACTTGGATTTAAATTATAGTAGTTGTACATAGGTTTATAATATTATAAGAATTAATCTAGTTTTGGATTATTACTTAATCTGATCAATCCATATTATTGATTTAAATAAGACATAAATGGTGTAATTAATTAAATATTAGGATAATTATTATAATAAATTAATAAAAGACTATACTAAAACAATATATACAATCATAAAGAATACAATTAACTAAAACTACTACTCTATAAGAACTCAGTTATTATTATAATCAAGTTATTATAATCTCAATTTTAGCCTAAAACATAGTCTAATAAAATTATAGAAGCATAAAAAGTCAGGTTTTAAATACTCTCTGAGTTATTAAGAACTATTGTACTATATTCTTTTATAGCCGTTTGTACTAACAACACTGCTTTATAGCATTAAGTGACAATTTTTAATAGAAGCCACCTACTTTCTATCGGGTGGCAATCAAATCGCCAACAATCACTCACAGACATCAACCTATACCAACAATCATTTTACCGACAAGCTTTTTTTACCGACACAAAATTTGCTAACACTTAATTTATCAACAAGTTCCATTTCACTGACAAGTTGATTTTACTGACACACACTTCACCGACAGTTACATTTACCGACAAAATTAACTTACCGACAAGCTCATTTTACCAAAAATAGAATATACCGACAAGCTTATTCTACCGACAATACAACTCGTCGACAATACGATTTGCTGACAATACAATTGCTGACAATACAACTCGTTGACATATGATACCACAGCAATGTAATAAACTACTAAGAATAATCACATCTTATACAATTTATTAATAATGACAACAAAAATTGCACATTTTATTAATGACAATAATAATCATTATTGTCACGGCTGATGCTAAAGTTATGACCTATTTTGATATAAAATTTTAAAATTCGTCTTTGTCTTATAGGGTTAGGGTAGGGTTTGGGTATAGATTTCATATTTATAGAGTATATATGGATTTAGCAGAGCTTATAGTTTCATATCGAGACCCTATAACTTTAGCATCAACTGTGATACTTAAGGCATCTGTCGAATTGTTTGTCGGCGAATTGTTTGTCGGTGAATTGTATTGTCAGTAGAATAATCTTGTCAGTAAATTCTATTTTCGGTAAAATGAACTTGTCTGTAAGTTGATTTTGTCAGTAAAATTAACTGTCAGTGAAGTGTGTGTCGATAAAATCAATGTGTCAGTGAAAACATGCTTGTCAGCAAATCGAGTGTCGGCAAGTTATTTGTCGGTAAAAAAAGCTTGCCGGTAAAATGGTTGTCGGTGTAGTGTTATATCTGTAAAGTGATTGTTGGTAAAATAATACGAATCCCTTTCTATCTTCCTACTTTCCTTAGTAAACCAAACAATTAAGGACCAATAATAACTAGTTAGTCTATAATTTTTGTCAACAATAGCCTATGATCAACATATTGTGTGCAAACAACTTCTAGAAACAAATTATTATTGTCAAGCCTTCAACACAATCAAAAGCCTTGTAATTTCAGATTGCTTGAGTTACTAAAAAAATATATATATTTTTAATTAAACCAGCTTGTATATAAAAGCAACTATTTTGGAATCTGATCTATTTAAAGTATATTGATATAGTATAAAATCCACAAATTAACAAGTTTGAATACTTGTATAAATAATTATATATATATTTTTTAATTTAAACATTTTAATATTATTTAGACTTTTTGATATTATTTAGATATTTTAGTATAATTTAGGATTTCAACATTATTTTAAAAATTTCAGTAGACTAAATAAAATATTTCTATAAGCACAAACCAATTTTAGCTAAAAATATTAGTTATACCAATTTATCTACTTTATTTCTTATGTACAACCTGTCCTTTTTATCTTCTTTGTTTACTATTACCAATCTATAAAGTTCTAAGATTTAGTTTAGTTCAATAAAAGTTCAGATTTAGATTTAATAAATCTGAACCTAAACTTGAAAAAATTTTTGAACCTGAACCTGAACTTAAAATTTATGAACATGAACTGAATCTGAACTTAAAATAAATTTAGTTCAGGTTCAATTTAAACATGTTCAAAATTTATAATATATGCACATGTTTATCTAGAGTACAAATAGAATCATTTAGTAAAATTTAAGAATTAATAAATAATTAAAATATTATTTTGCTTAACAATTTACTAATTGAAAACCCCTAATATCTCTCATATAGGTCATAACTAGATTTTGGCCAATTTTAACCTAATTTGCTAAAAATAACAAACCTATTTACTTAAATAATTTCTGATCCAGTAATTAGAATTAAATGAACTTTTTTTGTTAGATATGCTTTACTAAGAGCATTTTAAAAAAGTTTATTCAAATTGAACTACTGGATGCAAAGATAATTGCCAAAAACTGTTTTTTTGTTTTTTAAATTTTGGAAGTTTTTGCTAAAATGCATAATATATGACCTCTGTACTAGATGTCTGGGGTCCTACTAATTGATCATAACTTCTGCACTAAGTAAACTTGTTTAGTACAAAAAATATATCAAATTAGTATATTTTATTTTACTTTTCTTAAAATTTAAAGAAATGATACTTAATTTTGAAAAATTTTATCAAAAATTCAAATTAAGTATCTTTGCTTCAAATTTTAAAAAAAAATAAAATAAAATATACTAATATAAAGGTTTATGTAATTTAGCACATATGCACTATAACACACCTATCTAATCGACCAATTGTATTACAAGATTAGGTATAATATAAAATTAAAAAATGGTGATATTTTAAAAAATCGCTTGTAGTTTATAGTTTGCTTTCGCACTCTAACAAAAAAATTTCTTGCAAAATTTTACTATAAACCTCTTTTTTTCACCTATATACTATTCTAATCTCACTATAACTAATAAAAACAATAGTTATTTTGGTTAGTTTGATTTCACATTACATCAGATCTTATAGAGTTTTATAGTGCACTTATACAAAATGATTAAATCCCTAAAATAATATATTTTTGGGTACTAAACAAGTTTATTATAGCAAAATGTTAGAATTAATTAAAGAATTATAGAAATTTGTATAATTTTATTAATAAAATTATTAAAAATATTATTTACTTGAAATTTTACTAATTGATTATACTCTTACCTTTTAATTTGAGAGCAGTTTAAATTTATATACCTGCTCCAATCTATATATATAAAAACATACATGTTTATATATCTTGTTTAAACCTCTATACAAATATATACATTCAATTTTTTTTATTTTTTTTATAGCTTACTATACCTATATCTATACTATATACTATTTATTTCTCTTTAATTTAAAAGCAGTATAGGGTTTACATATCTTCTTTAATTTACACATATATAAATATACAGGTTTGTATATTTTATTTAGACCTCTACACGAATATGTGCATTTGGAGTTTTTTTCTAGTGACTAACAATATTTATATCTATACTATATACTATTTATTTCTGAAAGCTATATAGAGTTTACATACCTGCTTTAATATATATATGCATTTGTATACTTTTCTTAAATTTCTATATAAACATGCACAGTTGTTTTTTTATGGCTGATTATGCCTATATCTATACTATATATTATTTATTTTTCTTTAATTTGAAAGCAGTATAGGTTTATACACCTTTTTTAATCTACATGCATACAAACATATGCATTCATATGCCTTACTTAAACCTCTATATAAATATGACATTTAGGAGATTTTTTTCTAATAGCTAACAATATCTATATATATATACTATTTATTTCTGAAAGCCATGTAGATTTATACACTTGCCTTAAGGTGCATGCCATTTATCATATAATTTCTACAATGGATACGTGGGTCAGAGTGGTGATCATGTTTGCTGTATATATAATTTATATAATATATAAGCTTATATTAAATTACATACCAAATACAGTATATAATATATATATAATATATATATTATTTAATATTAAGTAACTTTTTTCTACTAGTCCATTTTTGATGATTTTACTACCAAAATGTTCATCTCAATGAGATGATTCTAATAAGCCCAAAATTATTAAAATTCAATCACAGAGTTACTAGATCATTAATGTTTTGTTTTTTTTTTTGGGAACTTAGACAGTTTTGCTAGTATTTTATTAAGATGCTAAGTACATTGCTATATTAATACACTTATTTACTTCTAATATACAAATCTGATATCACCCGGCTGCCCTGAAGGTGCCCAAGTACAACCTGCTACACTAATTTGAAGATTAATATGAAAACTATAGACTATATTAAACTACCTAAGTGCCACACCAAAATGACTTTTTCTCTCCTTTGTATTTCTTTAACTAACAAGAAATTTAATAAGAACAAAATAAAAAAAGGGTAAGAAAAGAAAAAATAAAAGCCATGAAAATGAGATAAAAAAAACAAAACTAACAAAATGAAAAATAGAAAAGGAAAACAAAAAAGAAAAAAAACTATATGGTATAAGAACAAAAGCTAGTTTAACAAAAAAACAAGATAAACAAAGAAAAAAAACAAGAGAATATACTATTATAACCTATGCTAGGCTTAATAAAAATTATATAACAAATACAACTATTGTATATCTCTACTATAAAGCTATGCTTTAAAACTACATGGGGTGAGTTAGTAGAAAAGGAACAAATTTTTTCTAAGTAAAAGCTTTATTGACTTTAAGCTTAAATATCTTAACAACTATCTTAATAAATTTAATAAATTTTTTTTATTTTAATTTTATATAATTTCAAGATTAAAATAAAACATTTTTAGCAAATTTAATTGAATAGTTATCAAGATATTTTAGTTTAAAATTTAAAAAAATTTTACTAAAAATGATTTGTCTCTTTCTACTAACTCACCCATATTTTATTCTGACTGTATGACCATTCTCAGATATTCCTTAACCATCGACTGGAGCAACATCAAATAGAGTAGTACTGAGACTATACCACTACTATATCCATAAACAAACATGTCACATACAGTATAAGACAGCATAAACTGACACTTTATAAAGGTCTTTTTTAAATTATTATTAATTGTATAACTTATTTTAAATCAAAAACTAATTTAGCCAAATTGTTATATTTTATAACTACTATAATTTGGCTAAACAGATTTTAAAAAACTTACTTAATCTAGAGTTATATCAATTTAAAATTAGCCTATTTTTATATTAAAACTAAAATTTGGCACATATATAAATAATTATAAAATTTTTTAAAATATACATAATTTATTAGCTAAACTTCTTTATTTAATATTTAAAACTTTAATTTAATTTTTTTATATATATTCTATACAAATAAATTAATTTATATTTAATAATAATAAATGTTTTAATCAATGAAGTTGTCAAAATTCTTAATGCACACTTAACATGTTTGCAGTGGAATGATGCAATAAGCAAAAATAATTTTTAAAAATAAAAAATAAATTAAAATTTTTTTCAAAAAGAATTTTTCTTTGGCATATTAATTTAACCATTTTGCCATATTTGAGCAAATTATCTTTGCAAACACAACAAGACTTTACCAATAATAATGTCACTGCAAGTTTATTTTACAGACATTTAAATCACTAACAATTAATTCTACATGTAACACTAACCCTAACCTAGGCCAAGTATTCGATTATGTGATTGGGTTCAAACTACCCGAACATGGCATTGAATTAATTGGGCTCCTCATTAGGTTTTTCATGCTTGGGCTCTCTCTCAGGTTCAGGTTCGGGCTCAGGTTCAGGTTTGGACTCTTTTCAGGTGATTCAGGTTTAGGTTCAGGTTCAGGCAGTTCCATTTTGTGGTTTTCTGCCAATTTTCCTCCAAATGGGTCAGGTCAGTGTTGGCATTGGACATATGTCCATCTAATTTTAATATGATTGGACTGGACTGGATATTGGACATATGCTTGGACATAGTCCAGGTCCAATATGTCCAACTATTTACTAAAATTTTTAAAATAATTTATTATATAAGCTACAACAAAAATTCTATTTAAATCTATATAATAAAAGAATTTAAATTAATTCTAAATTAGTATAAGTTGCAATAGAATTCTATATTCACCTGAGCAATAAAAAATTCTATTTGATATATAACTTTAGAATTACCAAAGTTATAATATAATGCTTCAATTCTATTTTTGATATATCATCTGGATTCTATCAAAGCCAGATTGAATTGCATTAAATTATACATATTTAATGTTAGTATTTAAGCATTCTTAAATTTGGTATTCTTAAATTTGTTATTCAAATTCTTTGACCAATCTGATTAAAAATCTTTAATCAGAATATCTAAATTTATTTGGATTAAAGGATCAATCCATATTGTCAAACTTAGATTGTGTTCTACTATACATATATATAGTAATTTTATAATAATTATTATTACTATTAATTAAGCTAATTCTATTACAATTACAGAAATTAGTAGTTTTTTATACTGTATATTGCCAAAATAAGCTACTTCCAAAAATAAGCTACCTTTCTTTTGGTAATTAAACTCAAAAACATCTTTACTCAAAAATAAGCTACTTCACGATCAATGAAAATTAATATATAGTTAGATCTGCGGGCTGATAGCGTAAGTAGTTACGCTCCCAGGTTACCAAACGTAAGGTCGCCGGTTCAATCCCCACTAGCGGACATGGAAAACTATATGCGATCACGAGAGGAAGGGCTGAACTAGGATACTAGGACTGCGGTTGGTTAATTTAACTACATTGGTGTGTTTGTGCTACCAAATTTCAAAAATATTGGATACTACTGGTGGAATTCCGGTTAAATAAGGATAAATGTATACTTCTGGTGGGATTCCGGTTGAATGGTAACATGATAAAATAAGTGGCAAGTTGCACTAACCCGATAATGAAAAAGATCTCAGATGAACTCAGGATGGGCTCAGTCCTAACCCGAAATGGAAGGAGAACAAAAACTTTGGAAGCCCAAAGGAAGAAGGTACCGAGGACCTATCTCCCTGCCCCGGTCGGTACGAACGACTAGAGGTCTTGGTTGAAGTTGGAAGCTGAAACTTCGGAAGGCTAAAGGAAGGAAGTACTGAGATGATCTTATCTTCCCTATGCCCTGGTCAGTACAGACGTCTCGAGGTTCTGGAAGAAGTTGGAAATCCGAAGACACCGCCGGCGGATTGGGTAACCAAAATGAGTGATTCTGGGTAATTGAGTACAGAATTAGGTGGTATAACTAGTCACAAAATATGTAACAATATAGAAATGTAATTTGAAAATTGTATGACCTTAATATACAAAAATAACCAGGACCTTAATAAATGAGCGCCATACGCGCCCCAACAGCTATAGAGCTGAAGGGTTAAAAAAAAATTAATATATAGTAAAATTCAAACTTTACTAAGCAAATTAATTAAAGCCGCTTAAGTAAACTTATTCAGGAGATTAAAATACATATACTCTAAAATTTATAGCAAAATTGGATAACTTTTTATTAATTAACCTTTAATTATTACATTTAGCAAAGAGATTAAAATTTTATTAACAAAATATATTTATTGAATGTAAAAATTAAAAGCAAATAATAAAAAGTACTCCTATTTTGATAAAACTTTCAGAATATGTGTAGTATAATTCCCAAACAAGTTTCTTAAGTGCTAATAATTGATTTACATAGTAGAATTTAGACTTTACTATGTGTAACTATTGATAATTAACCAAAATTAATTATATCTGAAAATAAGCTATCCTGGATTTTTGTATTCAAAATTATCCATAAGAGGTAGCTTATTTTCAGAAACATATCAAATATAGTAGTAACTATAGTTAGTCTTTAAATTGTTAATTTTATCTTTGTATCAAAAGTATTATAATAAATCAAGTATAATAGTACAAAAATTTATAATTTAATTGGCCAATTGTCACATAATTATATACTAATTTAATGTTATACAATGTCCAATGTCCAACCCCTTCTGGTCCAATGAATTGGACTGAACTGGACATGGGTAGTCCAATGTTCATGTCCAATATCCAGCCCAATACTGGGTCAGGTGTTCTAGGGGTAGGAATAGGATTTGGGATGGCTGTTCCCATCACTTGTAAGTGATTTAAATGACTATAAATAAACTTGTTAGTGAAGTGATTGTTGGTAAAGTCTTGTGTCTATAAAAGGAGCGTCAATGAAGTGAGCAGAACTTTTTTGACTCTGAAACAAACAAATTCTAATTTAATTTTAATCAAATGCTAGGTAATCTTGTAAGGTAGGCTTTAAATGCCTTCCGTATTTGAGTGCTACCAAATAATATAGAGTAATTTTTGATTTTCAAATAGTTGATTTGAAAATACAAGCTTCTCAGGCAATTCTAATAAAATACCCAAAGTAATAATGAATGCAGAATGCTAAAATAATAATGGTGGCTAAATATGAAATAAGCTTTCAAGCCAAATATCTGAAAATCAAGAATTCAACTCTTTATCGGCACTCATTTAAAAATCTATAGTCAGACTATTAGCCATACAAGATTATGTCTTGATAAATATATGGGCGTATATAATTTCTTTACCTGACCATAAAACAAGAATAGCATTTGAATGTAATTGAAACCTACTGATAGTGCAATTGAGTGGACAAATACTCTTAAAAAATGGCACAAAAATACTATCCAAAATTAAGCAATTAATTTAAAATCATGTTATCAATACGAATAAAGAAAAAAGCAAAATTCTAAGTTAGGCTGAGATAAAATGTTTGTAAAGATAAAAAAAATGACAGAATTAAAGAAAAAAAAACTAAATATTTTAGAATAAAAAAGTTATAGCTCGAAAAATACTTCCATTGCATAGTACAAAATTTCAGAAAGAATTGGTAATTGAAAACATTAAACAAGACATATCTAAATTATAAAAAGAAAGATTTTTTAAATTAATAAGGTCAATCAAGTATTAAATTATTGAACTTACAATAAAGTTGTATTTGATTAAATTGTTTAAAAATTATAAAGTTTCTTTTTTTAAAAATGGTCCAAAAAAAAGTGAACTGCTCAACTACAAAAAAGTGCATTAAATGCCAGACAATTATTATATAATAATCCTGATAATGATAAAATAGTAGTGAGTTCAGCGATATAAGCAGCGATGATGATGAAATGTTTGAGAAAACTTCAGTAATGACCGAAGAAGAAGCAAAAGAAATTATTAATAAATTAAAAAAAAACACCAAAAAGACCACTTGTCTATATAGGAAATTCAGTAAGAACTTACTAGTGAAAACGTCTTGAAAGTAAGAAAATGGCCATAGGATTAGCTCACATAACTGATTTTTTTGATAAAAATAATTCAGATCATGTTGATGAGAGTAGTGAAGGAAGTAATTTAAATAAGTCTTACCAAATCCTAGAATCAGAAGAGAGTGATTTAGATGATGAGCAATGCCAAAATGCTGAGATAATTGAATACAAAGATGTTAAACATATCGAGGATATAATTAAACGAATTAAAAATTTAATAAGAAATGAGAAACCCCAAAAAATTGAACTGGCTCGCTATCAATCTGTTGTTAGATATTTGCGTCTGTTAGGGGAGCGCCAGAAATCACCTGATTAGGGTTTCACTAAGTAGCTGACCCCCTACCCTCCAGCTGATAATTTTTCTAAACATTTGATTAGTTAAAATTTAATTATATATATATGATATATATATATTAAAAATTGGATAACTTTTGATCTACTGGTCTGTTTTGGGTGATTCAACTACCAAAATGTTCGTCTCAGTGAGACGATTCTAATAAGACCAAAATCATCAAAATCTAATTTCAGAATCCCAAGATCGTTCAACTTTTGTGTAATTTTAATAGTAATTTTAAAATTAATAAATAAATTCAGACTTTTTAGTCAATTCTGAGTCTGGTCTGGGTCTGGTCTGAAGTCTGCAGATTGGTTTGAGTCCAAATATATTTATATGTATTTTTTGGTGCTGAACAAGTTTACTTAGTGTATTCTGTTAGAATAAATTAGTAAAATTTTATAAATCATAAGTTTTTATAGAATTTTATTAATAAAATTCTATAAAATCTTATAATTCGCAAATTTTT